>CM074924.1:22355730-22368976 GCA_037576815.1 Pangasius larnaudii | reverse complement strand
TTCATCCCAAAGGTGTTCAGTGGGGTTGAGGTCAGGACTCTGTGCAGGACACTCGAGTTCTTCCACTCCAACCTTCATGATATACAAAATGTCTTCATGGAGCTCGCTTTGTGTACAGGGGCATCGTCATGCTGGAACAGGTTTGGGCCTCTTAATTCTACAGCACACAAAAACATTCTATACAATTGTGTGCTTCCAACTTTGTGGCAACAGTGTGGGAAAGGAACACATTTTGGTGTGATGGTCAGGGGTGCACATACTTTTGGCTATACAGTGTATTTCTTAAATAAACCAGCTATGTGTGTGTTCCACAATTACTGTATGGATGTTTTGATTAAATGTAGCTTGAGAAGATTAATGCACTTGCACTGGTGTAACATCTGGTGAACATCCATCTCAGACCCCCTGAAGTGATTCGAGTGATCGTCTTTAAATTTGTTTTAGACGTATCAGGCGCACATTTACAGCTATTCAGATATAATCCTGTTATTGGAGATGAATGAATTTGTTGGGAATGAGCCACAGAATGTGGGGGGATATTTATTTATTTATCTATCTATCTATCTATCTATTTATTTATTTTCGAGGCAGGGGGTTAACAATGTTAGACTTTTCTAACATAGCTTACTCCTTGCATTTACAACATTAACTTTCTGTTTTTTTTGTTTTTTTTGTGAAAATTCATTGTGTGACTCTTTGATTTGTAATGACTTTACACACACACAAAAAAAGCCAAGAACCTTTTGCTGAACACTTGCAGATGCACTTCCCGAACAATGAAGTGTGCAAATTTGTGACCACTTTCCTAGTGAAGAAAATGTCAGGAAAAATGTCACAGCATTCGATATTTTTAAATGAAACTCATTTCGATGGCGCACCGCAGTGGATCTGATCTTGTGAGGCGGGGCGGGACTGGGTCTTAGTATAGAGTTAGAGTTGGTCATCTACTGAGTGGCTTTTTTTTTTTTTTTTTTTTACTTATAAGAGTAATGAATGAAAAATATGCCATGAAACCTTGAGTTTACAGAAGGCATGTGTTACTAGGCATTGCTAATACTAAGGCAGGTCAGCATTGCACAGACATAATGAAGGACAATCAGAGTCAACAGTGTGTGTGTGTGTGTGTGTGTGTGTGTGAGAGAGAGAGAGAGAGAGAGAGAGAGAGAGAGAGAGGAATAGATAAGTGCACCAGTGCACATCCACTTTCCCCTGTATTCCTTGAGGCCTTCAGGCTCATTAGTAAAGTTGGTACATTTCTTCCTAAATCCTGTAGCTGTAGGATTTGCTAATGTGATTAGCTGCATCTCAACCAGCTGCAGTGAATGCATAATTATTGCTCTGTAGTGAAAAGAAGTGTGTTTAAAATGTATGTGTGCATATGTGTGTACGTGTGTGTGTGTGTGTGTGTGTGTGTGTGTGAGAGAGAGAGAGAGAGAGAGAGAGAAAGGTCTGTCATGCAGGTGCTACACTAGCAGACACTAGTAGTATTAGTATCTGACATAAAGATGTAATTCGATGCGAATGCACATACAATATATGTCCCAAAGTAATGGTGCTATTAAGAAATGCTAACAAAGAAAAAGTACATTTACTGATACAACAGTTAGTTGCTGTCCACTGATTTAATTGGACGAGCAGGGTTTCAGGAGTGCTGATATTTAGTATAACCTCACTGGGACGTTTCACGGTGTGTATCACTCCGCTCATCTGTTGCTACTATGAGTTAGCAACATCATCAGACACGACAAACGATACACTTTTCATGAATATAATTTCTTAAATACTTAAAATACGACACCTCATCAGATGAAGATGAAAAGGAAAAAGGGAAGCCAATTTCCCCGGATGCCCCTTTAAAGGGAATCACTGTGAGCTAGCCAGCTAGCCAATGTGCTATCAGTGAGTGCGGCTTCTTTGGAATCTATTTCCATTCGCAGAGCAAAAAATACATAACCTTTCGGCCATACTGTGTCCTCAACGTCAGTTATTGGTTATCAATTTCTTATTTATAAAACTATCGCATCGAAGCAATAGCGCACTCGTAATCATGCGGTTATACTGAATTTCGGCACGGCTGTGATTCCCTGCTGCCTCGTGCCTACTGTGCATACTGCTAAAATACATTTGAGGATGATTTTTGTGTACGACAAATTATTTGATACATTCGGCTATATTTGGAAGACTAATCTGTGTGCCTCTATAGTGGATATGTGCCATCATGTACGAAACATTCCCCCTCCTTAGTAATGCTCAGCTGTCAATTTTGTTTTTTTTCCCAGAAGCAGGGTGGCCAGTGGCCAAAATTTGAGAGTGAAGTGAATTATTCTGAAATGTGAAGTGACAGTAAACTTTAATATCTCCCCTTGTAGACTGTACTCCCCACTGCCCCAGCCTCAAGCTCCTGTGCTCCTGCTGTCATACCACCCTTGAGGAAAGACTTTTACTTCTCTCATTTCTCACAATGACACTTTATTGGCTGTGCTACTGGTTATAGTTTCATCCTCGTTTAAGGCAGTATATACCAGAAGGAGGTTTATCACTCCTGACAGGGAAGCCTACAGACTAAATTATAATGAATATCCACAAAAATGTTATATACTACACGCAGCACGTGGATTGTTCCCGCTCGCCTCCGCTGTCAGGCATGTGTCTCTAACGCATGTGGAATTAATGGTTTTGAATAAATTGATCTTTAAGGTGAACCTTGGGCAACACAAGGATGATACAATCCCGACTGAACTTGGTTCCAGAAAGTCTGTTTCTCAGTCGCATGCTGTGGAAGACACTCCTTTCATACTACTTCAGCACTCCTTTCGTTCAGAGCACAGCTAACGTGCCGTTTACAAAAGGTTTAGAGAGGACTTGTTTTTACTTTGATGGAACCAAGAACAACAGCACCACAAATGCCCGTAAGTAAAAAATATACAGAATGGTCTGAAGTAGCGGCTCAGGCCTCTATCTAACCCTGATTTCTTTCTAACTCAGCCTGTACATCCGCACAGCCCATCGCTGACAGCCATGTCAGGTGATTATACTTGATGAACCACCTCCTTTGTGTGGATTGAACTAAGGAACTGGACAAAGGTAAGCGCAGCTCTTTTTTGTTTAGCGTACTTGCTATTCAGAGACACACACGATCACAGCCTTTACTTAAAAAAGAGACTCTTTTTGTTCGAAAAAAGAAAATCGCCATCTCAAACAGTGTTGCCGATTTGTCTTTCAGTGAGAGTGCCCCTATGTGTATGCGAAATAATGTTACACAGCCTTAACTTCTATACGTTAAATATCAACATTCTGGCCCAAGCGTACATTACAAAGCAGCGTATCAAACTTACACTCGAATGCTCTGTATGGTTCTTCATTCTTCATAAACATATTTTAAATCAAGCCCAGCTCTACCACTAAACTGTCTGAATGAAGTCCAATATATCGTATATATTAAATAATTTTATATCAATACAAACTCCTGAAAAACGTTTCCTTTTCTCTGCAAACACAATCAGGCTTGAAAGTCATGTGGTAATGCAATACACTAATGCGGATATTTTCCAAACACAAAAAGGCTCTGCGTTCTCAATAGCTTAAGGACTAAAAAAACTTTCTTATTCTAACCATTCTTATTCAAACAGCATAGTGCTAGAGGTGGGTGTGGCTAAATTCCATTGGTGAAGAATGTCTCATACGGAGCATTGGAGTGAAAGTTTGATACCTTGATATACACCCTATGCTTGTGCCAGAACGCTGATATTCAGTGTATAGAAATTTTCATAATGGATTCATACCAGTAATGCCGAGCTGAATGAAGCCTTTTTATTCGATATATCTACCAGCCGTCTGCTGATACATCTGATACATCTGCTTGTATCGGTGGAGTTCACAAACTCCACTGACACAAGCAGATGGATAGTGAAAAAAAGGCGTATTACAGGTGATTGTGTGCATGATGTTGCCTGGGGTTGTTAGAATCACACACAAAACAGCCGTGCTTTTGGTCCTGACTAGTAACCTGTATCCACCACAACAGAAAATATCTTAAGGACATCTGTGTTACTAGTCTCATGTTTTATTAAACATGGTGTTGAGTTTTCTGCGCTGTAGGGAGGCTGACCTTTAACTCGGCATCTGCTGTTGAGGGATTAGAAGGTTGTATGAGAATCTATAAAGCGTAATTTACACTTTCTTCTCTTATTTTTTTTTTTTTACCTCCTTTTCCGTTCTGCCATCTGTCATATGTAACATATCCGGTAAAGCGCTTCTGACATCTAGTTATTCGGACCGAATTATAAATTATAATTCTTCTTATGACACTACGGACAAAAAAAAAAAAAAAAAAAAATCAATTGGAACACAGAATGCGTGCTATGATCTCGGTAGGCTTGTTTTAGGCTTTACTGTAGAGATGAATTATAGATGGTTGTAAACTGCAGTGCATCTGGATCCTGCCTCAGGGAGACACTCACATTCTTATAGACTGCGCAGGAAAGAGGCTGAGATGGCTGAGACGTGAAAAAAGGGGTGGGGTGGGGTGGGGCGGGGTGGGGGGTTGGTGGAAGAGAGGGTGACAAATCTGTGCTTTCTATATCTCCCCTACAGCAGGGAAAACTGAAGCTTTTCATGGAGACCATCATCCATCTATCAGCCTGTTCTTCATCTGCCTTTGGAGGACCACGCCCACAGACACACACTCAAAAAAAAAAAAAACAAATCGCCCATATTTTTCACTGACAGGACATCTCTCCTTCTGTCTCTCTCTCTCTCTCTCTCTCTCTCTCTCATTCTCCTCTCTCTGTTAGTCTATTTCTGTTAGTCTCTTTGACATACCAAATGTCCCCATATGGATAAGACTATCTTACCCTTGTGGGGACATTTGGTTGTTAAAGATGGTTTTCTTTTTTTTTTTTTACAGAAACTTTTATTTATCTAAAAAAAAAAATGGACCCAAAAAACACTAAAAGAGCCAAAAGACTTCCATTCTGTAAGTGCGGTTAAGATTAGAGTTAGATTAAAGTGTGGGCATTAATTAGCTGCATTAATAATTATGGCAAAGATAGTAAGATAAGTGTGTGTGTGTGTGTGTGTGTGTGTGTGTGCGTGCGTGCGTGCGTGTGTGTGTGTGTGTGGGCTTCTGGAGCTCAGGATTCAAATTCAACAAAACCGTCCACTAGTAAGTCGAATATTAGGAAAGCTCTACTTGTCCTTGATGACAGCAAAACACAGGCACGTAGCATAGCGTGATGCTGACTCTTTTCAAGGAAAGCAAAATGTGGAAAGGCTGAAAACCACGGACATAGGGGAAAATCCATGCGGTGACACTAAACGAGCCAGCGAGAGAAATGGATGTATGAACATCAGTATCTTTCATTTGGTGCTTGTGTGTGTCTGGGTGAAAATTGCTGATTGATTCCGAGGCAGCCGAGCACAGAGCGCCGTTGGGAATAGCACTCAAAACAGGATATTAGTCAGATGAAACACATGCTAGTGTAATACACGCGGCCTCCGGAGCGCACCGGTTGAAATGGCGCATTTACACTGATGGTAACGACCTTGTCAAAATGTGTTCGACTTTAGACGGGTTGTATCAACTGATATATAAAATCCAACCACATCCCTCCCCCTTCAATATTTTCCCCATCCACTTACACCTTTGGCCTTGTTTCCTGGAAATCCTGCTTCCTGCTGAAAGGCTGTCTTCGTGGTTAGTGGCCTCGACCTCAAATAATCAGAATTCTCCTGGGTAAGGGAGTCAATAGAGTGTATCTGGAGGTGAAAAGGGAAGTGGTGGGGGTTAGGTTAGTTCCGCACACTTCATACACACTTGTGCACACATAAGCAGACTGACAGACACTCAAAACTGAGAGCGCGCACTTTTTTTTTTTTTTTTTACATGAGGCTGAATTAGGGCTTAGGTGCTATGATTAGAAGCGTGATGAATTTTTGATGACGATGGTGACGTTTAAATCGGTATCAGCCACTCGTTGATTTGACGCCACGCTAAAGTGTGGAGAGAGGAGGATGAAAACAGCGCGGCTGTGTGTGGGTAAATAGACTGGAAGGTCTCAGCAGAGAGCAAGAGAGACCCGCTGCTGTCGTATACAGGCCACGGAGAGAGTGTGTTAGCTCAGTTATAATTCTGCTTAAGGAGGAAGATACCCTAAATTATTTAGTGTGTGCATTTGTGTTTCGATGTATGTATATCTTTCTGGGGACCGAGTGTACTTATAATAAAAGGAATCTGTGACAGGAAATGACCTAAAAAGGTTTATTTCAGATACTGGTTAAGGTTAGTGTTTACGCATTCCAGTGTGCACACATAGACGTAACATACAGGTCAAAGGAAATACCTCACAAGGATACTTTTAGGAGTCATTTTATTAATACAAGACTGAAAATGACTTCTCAGCTAGCCGTATATGTGTTCGGCCACGGCTGAGCGCCGGCTGCATCGGCGTCACACTGCTCCTCATCTTTTTTCATGACACTCTGGAGTATCTCTCAGCTCAGGTGAGAAGATTTTCCCCCTTCATTTGTCTCTCTTCCTTTTCATTTCCTCAATTTCCTCATTCCTCCTTCCTTCCTCTCCTTCTCACTAGCTTTGTCATGCCTCCTCATGCTTTTTCTGGCAGCTCCTGAAGATCCTATATTAAGCGGAAAATGTGAAAGATTTGACAGTGCGAGTCAAAAACTTTTCACATTTTCATATTTCACATTTCAGAATCTCAGAGGCTTGGGGCACTGAAGTTAAAGGTTGCTTACAATAACACATGGAGACATGGAACCTCCAAGACCTCTATATGTGTGTGTGTGTGTGTGTGTGTGTGTGTGTGTGGAATGCATTATTGAGTGCAGTGAGATAAAACCAGATCATTAGCGTTCTTGAGCTCCATTATCACGACTGTCAACCATCTCCTAATTAAGCACTTCATGTGTACAGACACACACAAGGACTCCATTCTTTTTTTTTTTTTTTTTTTTTTGAATACCCCCCCCCACACATTCCTTCTCCCTTTTAATAAAATGGCAATTGGTATTAAAACCTTTTTTTCAGTATCCTGTCATAATTCTGTATACTGTATGACTAGCTTTCCTTTTGAGGCACATACTGTCACTCCACAGACATCCACGTTCTCTCAGAACGGGAGAATATCTGACTGAATATGATGCAGTAAGGAGATTTTAGCGTGTTTATTAAAGGGTTGTGTAGGACTGCAATGCGATTAAGAAGTCCTGATTCAATACATTTACCACGTTCGTATCAGTCCGAATATACCTCACATAACTCAATACTGACCCAGATCCAGAGCTCATATAATAATCTCTGTGTGTGTGTGTGTGTGTGTGTGTGTGTGTGTGTGTACAGTCGAAATAGACACTTCTAGCTTGAAGGAGTTGTTCTTTTGATTGTATCATAGATTTACTGCTTTAGATGCATGTAGTTGCTGCACTCCTCTTGTGATTGGGTTTTAAATAATACATTTCAAGGCACTGGAACTGATTTGCAGCACGAGTTCATCCAGTCAGCTGTAATTAGTTTCACGTGCATATCCTCATACTTGAGCTTTTGTGTCTGCCTACTGTTCACTCAGAACAGCGGTTTTATCCTGTAAATAATTATACAGTACAAAGCTGTGTGACTGACATTTAAATACAACACACCAAATGTAAAAAGTGGAATTCCCTTTACCCTCTGTTTTATTTTTCTGAACACTTGAGGCCATTCTGACACTTGTAGATAGCGACACGTGTCAAATGACAGTTTGAAGTTTCAGTGTAAATGTTAAATGTAAAAGTTAAATATAAATGCTAAATATTAATATTAAATATAAATATAATTGTTGCATATAAATGTAAATATTTAAAAAAAAAACTAAACTGAACTGAAATGTTTCGTTCGTATGCTGATTGATCCTACCTGAGTGTGTGCCTCATGGGAAAAGACGGTGCTGGTTGGGTTGCCAGGTTTACATCATACTGTGCTAGATTAGGAACAACATAGCCGGTGTAAATAGCAGGTCCGCAGGTGGCTGTGTTATTTGTTTGGGTTCGGGACGCTCATTTGGGATTGCGATGTCATCATTACAACTGTTAAATCCTTAAATTAAACCCCAGATGTACAGAAGTACAGAAGTAGGAACACAGTGAATTAACTAAGCAGCTCATCAAAACATGATTTCATTGCTTATACTAAATGTAATTTAAACAAATATCTAATCTACCAGTTTGAATCATGTGGAGTGAATGTGGTCAATTAACATAGTATTAACGTGATCTAATTAAAGGATAAATATTCAGGAGCATGTTTCCACTGACAGTAAGAAATTACTAGTAGGAAATGAGCTTAATCACATAGTATTGCTAATGCTGTGTACTGGGCAGCATCGCCGTTTATATTTTTATTTATATTTAAGATTTACATTTACGATTTATATTTAACAGTTTCAAATTTCAGTGTGAATCGTAATATACGGTATAGATGTATCATTTACATTAAGAATTTATTCAATTGAAATTCTAATTTAATTTATAAATTTGTGCCTAATGAGCGAGCCAGAGGCGACAGTTGCCAGGAAAAACTGAGAGGAAGAAACCTTGAGAGGAAACAGACTCAAAAGGGAACCCATCCTCGATAGTGCCATTATAAATAACTTAGCTACCTGACAATGTAATAATAAGTCATATTATTGGTCAGAAGATCATTTGCCCTGTCTGCTGATGATGTCACTAATAATAAAATTGGAGTTTTATGTAGCGAACACAGACAGGCGGAATACTACAAAACGTCCCATTGCGCTTCTACTAAATATCAGCACTCCTGGAACGCTGCTCATCCAATCAAATTAGTGGACTGGCACTAAATGTTGTATAATTTTGTATAACTGCTCAGCTTGGACAGGAGTTTCATTCTAACAATTTATTGTTTCCATAGTAACAGTTCAAACACAGGGCCTGGCGTAGCGGACGCGTTACATAACCTAAGACTAATAATAAACGGATTTAAAACAACATGCTGTTGTTTAACAAAGAAAAACATATAATTGTTGATGTGGTGATTTTTTTTTTTGTTACATTTATGGAAGGATTTTCGAGTGTCAGCGCTTTGTTTCAGTCATGGTACCTTGCAAAGTTTCCCAGGACAGGAAAGTCTTCAGGACAGAGGAGTTTACACTTTTCGGTTTCTCTTTCCTGGTTTTGGTCAATTTTTTTTAAAATAAATACATACGTTTGTGTGTATTTAGTCATTTATTGTGATTTACATAGACATAAAGCTTCCACTGTATAATGAAAACGTCAGATTTATTTAAAAATTGTGTTAAGTGTTAAGTGCGAGTAATTAATTTAATATAGAATAGCATTCTTCCAAAGAAAATTCTCTTAACAAGTCCATTAAAAATATTCCAGTCTTTCCATTAGAAAAAAAAAAAAGTGTACAAGAGTGTGAGGGAATGTTTGGACGTGTAAACTGAAATGAGAAGCAACGCTCAGTGATGCGCTGTTGTTTCATGTTAGGAGTTGCTAGGACACAGGAATGTTTGTGGTTGTATTAGATTATACAGTGTGGAGGAGCTCTATTGAAGATGAGAGAGCAGGCTGTCAAATCTAAGAGCTCAAGAGCTTTCCTTTCATCTCCATTCAAACTCTGAACTGGAGTCCAGGTCAAACCAGTGGCTTTGGTAGCGTGAGCGATGCCAAATGGAGCGCACCAATCACTATCTCCAGTGCAACGGCCAATACACAAGAAAAGCCTGTATCTTGACATTTAGAAACTAATTAACGGAGGGAATGAAGTGATCTTACAGAGGTCAGCAGCTCATTACAAACAGAAAGCATCCCTCTCTATTTCCACACAAAATGCAAATATGTGATGCCATGCAAAACACACCGCAAAGCGCTGCAATTCTGCAGAACTTCAATCCATCGAATATAAAATGGTCTCATTGACAATTCCTCAGCAGCTAACACACTAATGTGACTGATACTTTTCTTGTGCTAATTTAATACTTGTAAGTAAGTAGGCACATAAAGTACACAGTTAATTTGACACCCCGTCCATCCTCGAGGTTTCTTATGCTACACCAGGGCTAGTGTGAGTGCCACTCGGGGACTTGTAAAACAAGACATTTAATACACCACAAATTCACTTCCTTCCATACTAATATCACCGTTCCTCGTCCAGCTAGCAAGCTACAACCATCATGTCTGTGTTTTGATAGTGCTCTTACTGACTATTATTGACGCCATCTACATGTCCAGCACCTCTTTTGCAAGCATCCCCAAGTAGCTTTTTTTAATTATCAAAGAAACAACACTAATGCTTAAAGGAAAATGAGTAAATGTCATGACCTTTTGCCTATAATATATCTTGCACTCATAATTTGAGTCAATATAATGCCTTTGGTAAGCTTGATTTTATGCATGTCTTTAATCTTATTCTTCATTCACTGAAATCTAGAGCGATAATGTATTGGTTGTCCTCCTCCTGGTTTTTCTTTGAGAGAGAAATGATGAATTATAAATACTACACATCCCACCTAAGGCCTAATGAATACAGATAATAAGGGTAAATACTTGCCTCCTACTTGCCTCCACAATGATGTGACCAGCCAAATGGATTCTCTCCTCTTGCTATTATTATAGGGCTTTGAGCCATGAACGATACGCAGAATACCTGAGTCTACAGTGAGAAGGCTGACCTTTGCACTCATGAGCCATTACAAGGTTCGCCAATTCACAGGCCTGATGATTATCATTATTATTTCCGCTGGACTGCTGAAAAGACTCACCTAGTAAAGACATGTTCACTCGCTGATTGAGGGACTGCCATTGTTGAACACAGTCACTGAAGATATACACCTAAAATGTGAATAACCTCAGAGTAGTGTACTATGAATCTTGGGGATGTAAAGACAAAAATGCTCCGAATCAGAAAATGGGTCCAACAGTCTGATACACAGATCCATCAGTTTACAATCCTAGATCTGTTTCAAATCCAAAAGAAAAATGGTTAAAATCCAACTCTGCTATGGAAAATCGATGCACACACCCTGGTTCGAATGTGAGAGAAAGAGAGAGTGTGTGTTTGTGTGTGTGTGTGTGTGTGTGTGTGTGTGTGTGTGTTGGGGGGGGTCTTATGTATTATATCAGAACTTTGGAACTACTTCAGATTCAGCAAAAGCTCAGCAGGAAGTCTCACTGCTACAGCACCTGAAAGTAGACAGAAAGTATTCACCCCCTAGGTCTTCTTGCTATATCGTAACATCAACTTTAAGTATATTAGAATGTTTTTTCTGTTCCTTTTCGAAGTGACTTGCTACATAATTATAGAATAGATTATAATTATATGCTTACACAATAAATATCTCTGACTTTGGGGAGGTCTCACAGCTAAAATGTCAGATCAGATCAGTCCTGCTGTCATGAAGACCAGTGAACTTCCTGTGAAACTTTGAGATGAAGTTGTTAGGAGGAAAAAAGATGGAGAAGGTTGTTAAAGCATCAGCAAAGCTTTGAGCCTTCTTAGGAGCACTGCATAATCCATTCTAACACAGTGGAAAAAAAATATTGCACAAACCAGACACTAACAAAACTGGGCGCATGGGCAAGAAGAGCAGTCGTGAGAGAAATGTCCAAGAGTCCATCTATGACACTGAAGGGATTACAGAACTCAGGACTGGAACTGGAGAACCTGTGCAGACCTCAACGACACCATTAGCTCTTCACAGATGCGAGTGGACTCTTCCATCTTGTGATCATATCACATTTAACAGTGCAACAGTTTTTCTACGCAGCTCACTGTTTTAACCTGGCCTCGAGAAGCTCTGCCTGTTAATTAGTAATTTTCAGTTTCAGTTATAATACAAAACTGATTTAAAGTCTGATGGTAAGCTTTTAGTAACAAATTTAGATTGCACATGGAACAAATAAGTCCTTAATCTGCTTTTGTCATGGAAAGTGAATAATGTGCACCTGTTAATCCCTTACTAGTTATTACCCAGAGTTGCTTAATGCCCCAGAAAGCTGTCAAAAACTGTTTAAATTGCAATATGAATGCCAAATAAAAGAGTGTCCTTTCAACTGTAAGGTATACTGTATGTACATAAAACATTTTTAGAAGTTTTCAACATTTCTTACTATGATATATATTTCTTACTATGAATATTTTTTTTGTTAAAGTTGCAGAAATGCGCCTCTGTAATCTTATGATTAGTTCACCGAGAAGCCATATTGTGGAAAGTAGAGATAAATGTTCTACACAAGAGATTCAGCAGAATGTGGTTTGGTAAAAAATATCACATACTGAGAAAAAAAATCCACAAGCTTGCTTACTCTTGCATTCGTTTTTTTTTTACACAGTGAAATGTGTAATTTCAATAATTAAAGTGACCACAAATGAACGTGATATAATTTTGCTCTTACTCGGAATGAAGTAGATCAGGAGATCATAGATAGATGGTATTTGGCCCGATTTTGCTGACAAAAAACATAATAAAGGAATCCTTTGGTCATGATTTGAGACCATTGCGCTTAGAACGCATAATGTGACATACTTAATGCACGTCACATGGTTTAGTGCCATTATATGCATAGCCATTATTTCTGTATGTATTTATAAACATTTTGTTCAAATGGTTACTGTGTGAAATTCAGGAGGCTCAAAAAGGTGAAAAACTCCCGAGAGCCCGAGAGTAACAGCAAATCGTGCATCTCCTTTAAAATCGCCTCTCTCTGTGTGTGTGTGTGTGTGTGTGTGTGTGTGCGCGTGTGTACATGCTGCTAGTTGTTAAGATACTTGTCCACACCTGCGCTTCCATCAGGACATCAATGAGAGGAACATGTCACCGTGAAGTCCTCAATCTTGCTCCTCTCACAGAAATCAATACTACGTTAGCACACACATACAATCATACACACTTCACTTTCAGTGAAGATGTTTCAATTGATCCAAGCAAAATCATGGACAATAAAGCTCTCCAGAAAACAATGAGGAAGTGAAATGGAGGTAGAAAAGGGCTAAATTGAGCATCTAACTCTAGATATTTGTGGCTCAGATCAATATCAGTTCTCAGTAATATTGAAGAAACCACACACACACTAGTCTGCTTGATATATGTATATACGTATATCATATATACACAGTTAGGTCCGGAAGTATTTGGACAATGTTTTTGTCTTTATACACCACCAGAATGGATTTGAAATAAAACAACCAAGATGTGATGGAAGTGTAGGCTTTCAGCTTTATTTTAAGAGG
>CM074924.1:22332346-22355630 GCA_037576815.1 Pangasius larnaudii | reverse complement strand
TGAAAGTCTACACTTCCATCACATCTTGATTGTTTTATTTCAAATCCATTGTGGTGGTGTATAAAGGCAAAATCACAGAAACTCTCTCATTGTCCAAATACTTCTGGACCAAACTGTGTGTGTGTGTGTGTGTGTGTGTGTGTGTGTGTGTGTGCCAGCGTGCCCAGATATATAATATATTATATTAGCATTCATTAGGACAGATTATCTGTTTAATCTGAATAATGTATTTGTATTCAGTTACACCGAAACCCAATGTGGTCTTCGGCTGTTGTAGCCCATTCGCTTCATGATGTGACATGTTGTGTTTTCTAAGATGCTTTTCTGCTCTTCACGGTTGTATAGGGTGGTTATTTCAAGATTCAAGATTCAAAGAACTTTATTATTTGATTTGAACTTTATTATTATTATTTGAGTTACTGTATCCTCCCTGTCAGCTTGAACCAGTCTGGCGGTTCTTGTCTGACGTCATATTTCTGCCTACACAATTGCTGCTCACTGGATGGTTTTTGTTTTTTGCACCATTCTGTGTGAACTCTAGAGACTGTTGTGTGTGAAAATCCCAGGAGATCAGCAGTTTCTGAAAGACTCAAACCAGCCCATCTGGCACCAACAACCAATCGTGCCACGGTCAAACTCAATGAGATCACAATTTTTCACCATTGTGATGTTTGATGTAAAGATCAACTTAAGCTCTTGACATGCATCTGCATGATTTTATGCACTGCGCTGCTGCCACATGATTGGATGAATCTCTGGCTCTTCCTGTATCCCTTTTCATATATACGAGCCAGAACTGTTTCAACTGCACAAGCACACCTCAAGTTTGAGTTTGGTCATAGACTGTTTGAGCATGTGATGCCTACGTGTGTTTGATTTACTAATATAAAACAGTGGAATTAAAAACTAGCTCAAAGCCTATTTAAATATCGCTTCATGCATTTAAGTGGATTGCAAGTTTAAAATTTCCAACTGTATTACACAATATTTCAGAAGAAATCTGTAGAGGTCTGGATGAATAATGATTAATGTAGTTAAACCGCTATGTTTCCAGGGTTTCCCCTTTCATCCAGTAAAGCTAAACCATGGCATGTAACACATGGTGAATCACCTTCTTATGTGCATTATGGTGACTCATTCTGAAGGTCTAAAAATATGCTAAACACTGCATACATCATAACCATTATGATTGCACAGGGTTCATATAATATGTTCAATATTAGAGACTATGTAACAAGAAATACAAAATCCATTCTAACAAGCAAAGCAACAAAGCTTATTACTTATTTGGATTTACTTAAGTGGAATTTGAAGGCAGTGGAACTCTGACAGTGTTCGGGAGAAGGGCGCCATTTCAGTTAAGTCTCACTCCACACATAGAAAAAAAATATTATAGAATTATTAGGAAATGAAAAATATCATGCCAGCACACCAGCCCAGTGTCGGCGGCTCAGGGGAGCGGGGTGAGCGGCACTGCTGCAAATCAACTGCGACATATCGATTGGGATAACATAGAAGGCGGATTAAACATTGCGACAGAATACTGTTTGTGCTTTTTCGCACAGCTAGCATCAAATCTGTGTTCTCAGGATCCGATGATGCTATGGACTAGCTAACCTAATTCCCAAACCGACAAACTAGTTGCATTTACTCTTAATTCCATAAACAAATTTGAGCACGGCGAGGACTTAATCAAAGTAAGATTATCACACATATCATTACAATTTTAGATAAATGAATATGGGCGGTTAATTCACCAACACTAACTTAACTTAAAGTGATTTTGAGCACAGCTGTTTATGTTCACCTTAATGGTCTGTTAATAACCCGCCTGATCGGAATCCTAATGAAATTTATATCCGATCAAAAGAGGTGGGTAAATTTATAACAATAGATTAACCAGAATTATAACAGTCTTACTTTAAGTCTTTACTATCAGAATCTGTTATATGTTTTGGTCACATTGCACTCCTTTAAAGCAGGCCAGTAAGGTAAGGTGATTCATGTGGAAGGTGGATTTATGATGCTGATCAACTTCATTATGGCCATAAACTGTATTTCTTGCTGTCAGTTCAATAATCACACTTGGATGAGGTTTTGCCGAGATGAAATGAATTTTAAACTCATTAAAAACACAAGCATCTTGCGCCAGATGATGCCCGTTAAAGAGGAAAATTGATCGGCTCTTACTTTTTTCCTACAAAGCACGACTGAATCTTGTTTATGTGACAGTGCAGTTCGGTTCCCGAGTTTGAGATGCTGTTCCGGATCGCTCACCCCTGGCTAACCCCTGACTATAAGTGATCGGAGTTTGTAGACTCAAGTATAGAAGCATTAACTAGTAGTCAAGTTCATTCGGATCAAAGCTTAAATTAGATATAAATAAAGTGATGCCTGTTTTATTTTTGCCAATTGTCAATCCAGCGTCTGTACCTGCTCCTATGGCATCACCTGAAGCAATTATTTAAATTAAAAAATTAAAAATGAATGTTTCCCACGATCCCCAGTCAGCTGACTACTTGGAACTTGGAAAAACCTGACCTCTGACAAGTGGAAAGTTGGAACTTGGGCAACAATATGGCCAAATCCACAGTAAACAGAATTCCCTTTCCATTATTCTCTACTCAATAAAACCTTGATAGGTAGCTATTTGTGTTGTGAAATGGTGTTTTAACATCTTTGTAAGTTTAGATGTAATGTAATTCATTGATTCCAGCCCAGTTTTACTAATGAGATAAAAACCATTGTGATAGATTATTTCTATGAGTAAAGATGAGCAAAACAGTTGACCTACATTATACGTCGTTTCTGATTGGCACTGGAATGTGTTTAGATAGGAACTTGGGAAAATTGTCGTGGAACTCTACGCTCACAGCCACCTGATTACTAATCATATGCACGCGCTGCTCATCAGAAACAGGCCTATGTAAAGTATGATAAAGTGTGGACTGTTTAGTCGCTCTTTGTGCAGTCTTGCTCCAGCTTCATTGTCTGTGACAGTACTCAGCTTAATTTCCTCATTTCCTTATTTTTGCCTCTCTGGGTGATAACACCTGTTTGTACACCATCCGACCATCTTCCTGCTTTATGGTTTTGACGATTGCTTTCGCTAACCTTTTGCATTCAAACAAGTGAAAAGAAAAACTCTTCATTCAAGGACTTGTATTATGCACAGTAGAAAAAAGAAAGGAAAAAGAAAAAAGTCAGAGTTGATATGTGCTTTTATTAATACTGTGTAATAGTATATGACTGAATACACTTTGAAAAAAAAAACGTACTTTATATGCTAATATTAACAATCACTTTCCAATTCACTGCAATCCAGGAAGTGTTTGATAGTCGAAAAATCCATCCAATCATCAATTTACTTATCCATATATGTCCAAACCATATTTATCAACATTTATCAACAGTTCCGGGAACAGACAGGAACTACTGAGACTCAGACAACACTAGCCAGAAACTAAGACCAAGAACTCACTTATTAACAGCTCCGTCAATGAGAATATATGGAAAGTAGTATTTATCAACAGCTCTATCGCTAGGGTGTGGTGACGCAGTACTTATCACTGAAAACTCAAGCGATATTCAACCAATTTGTTGTTAGCACAAATTTGGATTCACATCTTTGCTGTCATAAGAAACCATGCATCAGTGCCTCTAAACAATATCCGAAATTGTCAGAAATGTCAGAAATTCATGTTCTTACATGCAAATCACAAATCACTGATTATATGATTAGCTTGTCAATTGTCTGTATGAAAAGCTGCTTCATAGGACACACTGTGCTTTTCTACTTTACTTCCTCTCGCGTTCTCAGACTTATCCACTTTTCTAAAAAAAAAAAAAAAAAAAAATTGCAGTAATTACAACCATAGACAGCAAAGAGTAGGCATGAACCAGCACAGCATTAATGTCTCTCAGAAGTAATGTGCATGCAGTTTAGAAGATCTCTAGGGAGCAGGTAGACTAAATGGTAACAGAAGATGAGGTGAATGCAGGATTTTAGATTTAGCACAGAGTGTTAGCATCACATGGGGTCCTGCTGGAGCAGTGCCTAATGGTCTTTCTCCCAGAGGCAATAATGCTTTCACCGCTCTAATCACAAACCTCATTAGACTGAACACAGAAGCATAGTCTTATATACGTCCTCACCACACAGCCGCACACATGCACATAATGCTGTTTAGAGCGCTATGCCGATCATAATTAAACGCCTCCAACGATCATCATGGTGTTGTTCAGCCCAGATCGATTACTGTGCCTGTGTCATTATGTATGTCGATGCCATTTATGCATGGAGCCATGAATTTGCTTTTCTGATTCTGAAGTAAATTATGCCAACTCAGTGTCTCTTGCAGATCATTGCAAACATACTCTTATGTTTACACTTATGTTTACACTGTCTCAGCTACTTGCATTGTACTCTTGTACTCTTCGCACTATTGTCACTGGATTCACTTTCTAACAGAACTGTGTACTGGTCGGCGCTGCACTGGGACTTACTGAGCCCACTGTCTGTCCCTGTAGTCACTGTACTGTCTTGTGCTGTCTGCACATGACATGTATAAATGTATAAATGTATGTAGTCCCTTATAGTTCTGTGTTTGTCTTATGTAGCACCTCGGTCCTGGAGAAACGTTGTTTCGTTTCACTATGTACTTGTATATGGCTGTAAACTCCACTTGAACTTGAACTTGAAACATGCATGTAGTATGGCCACAACATACAACGCTCGGGGGAATTATTACCAAAGAGGCTTCTAAAGTTCAAGGAAGTTCTAAAGTGTCGTAAGGTTTGCATTTGGTCCAGCTCCAACACCACCCTCTCTCTGTCCTGTCTTTGCCCTCCTTAACAACAAGAGGTTTGGAAGGGTTGAGCAAAGTCCTTCCTGACCAACCCACAAAATGCAGATTCTGAATTTTAGCCAACCTGTTTGGAACTTTAATGAGCAACTTGCACTAACATTTCCGCATTATATTAATCACGGTTACTCCGTTTCTGGTTCATTCGCTACAGTTGTAACTGTGGTATTTTTTACTCACTGTCTGCAAGACAGAAGAAGAAGATTAATGTCAAGTTGTGACATTCCTTGGATATGTAATAATTCTTGCGACGTTCCTTCTAGCAAGCTAGAGAAATGCTTCAAACTCTACGCTTTGTTACATATAAACAACTATGAAGGTAAGATAATACCTATTACCTCTGTTAATACCTACTAACAGAAACGAAGACCCAAGCTAATGTTAGCACACACAGTTCAATGCAGTGTAGCTTGTGCTGTTGCTAATGGGCTGTCTTCAGTTGAAACTTGGTACTGCCAATAATATTAGTTTCTAGACACATATATTAAATTATTACAGAGGATTACATAGGATTTTTTTTTTTCACGAATCAGAATCATGCGTTGTGGTCAGGTGACACCAATATTTAACTTGTTGGCCATTTGTCACACTTAAAGGTGTACTACATGCAAGCTAAAGCACCGGATACACTGTAAAATATACTGGTGGATTATTGATTCTTTGGGACTGTTTTGTGGCTTTTGTATAGACTGATGGGATTATAAATTATTATAATTAAATCTGAGGACTTTGAAGTGTTTTGTTGCCTAATGTGTGCAAGATTTTGTGGCTTTAGTTGATTTAGAAGATTATTTTACATGGAGGCTCTGTGCGTCTCGATGTTTATCATGATTTGACATGTTTCAGCATGTGTTCAGTTAAACTTTCTAAATCCTTTTCACAGACAAGAGTGTGGAAAAACAGCATAGCTGACCGGGATATGTCCCTATTAATCCCTTTTTTCACAGGCTTATATAAGAGCAGGTGTTTGGAGGATAAACGTAATCTAATAATGGAATGAGATTTACAGTAATTCCAAATTAAAACCCAACTAAAACATCCAATTTCCTCAGTCTAGCCTGGATCCCCAGGGCTTCTAGATTTTGGCGTGGAAGTTTTGTATGTGTCTTGGCACTGCAGTGCTCTATTACTGCTGTTTGCTGTGATCTTCGGCATTGTTGCCCTCATAAGAGCTTAATAGCAGAAGCTAGGGCTTAACAACATGAGGGGCTCTTCTGTGTTTGATCTCATAGGTCGAACCTACCATTTGGCAGGAGCGCTATGCTTATAGCTTGCGGAACTGACAATAACGATTTAATCAATCCAACAGCTGAAATGAAAGCGTTTCCAGTAGCAGCGTAACATTGGTATTGCACTGATTTTTCCAGGATTTCAATTTAGATCCAGTCTGATTCTGCGAACAGAAGTAGATAAATGAATAGGATACAGTGTGAGCACTGATTATTGTGCGTGGTAACCCTCTGCTATAGAGGTAATGGGTCAGACAGAAGGATGAAGGGAAAATGGAGGCAATTAAACGGGAATCAAACAACAGAGAATCTTCCTCCTTTTGGGGGATATTGAGCTCTCCAAACTCTGAAAATGTCACCAATTTTGTGTCTTTATCATTTAATGTAGTATCTTGTGCATTTAATTTAATATCTTGACATATGTGACTGCATCTCATGCACTTTAACTGTGTAGGTGTTTATTTAACACAAGTTATTGTATTGTGCGTTTACATACAAATGACTGCTTCTTTTTCCAGTGGTGCTGAGGGACTGCAAATGATGGCTAAAGACATGCTGAAATGGAAACATCTCTCACTCTCAATATTGTCCTTGGAGTCCTTGGTGATGTACACACTTCCTTAATGAATTAATAAGACATATGAGGCATGTTAGAGCAGGGAAATCAAAACAACTAAACTGTCCTCCAGGACTGCAACTGGCACTAATCCTGAAGCTATAAGAGCACTATGTGTGTGGGCCATCTTGTGAGGATTGTGTATTTGCAGTGTCTTGATCTAAGTGTTATCAGAAAAGTCTGTAGTCTGTTCTAACTGCTCCTCCCAGCCCTCCATTATAAACTCCCTAAAGGCCCGGACCATAATGCAATTCTCTCCTTCTGAGCATCCCTCATCATTGTTTGCAGAGACGATACCTTCCTGGTGTGTGGGCTGCAGATTTGCACTCAGTCCCTCTGTCCATTCTCTCTCAATATAACTCTCTCTCTCTCTCTCTCTCTCTCTCTCTGCCCCACTGATGAGTAAAGCTCAGCGGGGTATTTTGTCTCAGGCCCTGACCATTAAATATGCCATAATGCTGTTTCGAAAACCCATTAATCTCTCTCACACATCTATTGTCTCCGTGTTTCTCATGCTCTCTCGCTATCTCTCTGTCCCTCTCAAATAGGTTGATGTGGCTGATAGCTTGTGCTGACTCATATTTAGAAATGTGTGTGGTGGTTCAGTTTGGCTCATGGAATAAAAATGATTAAAACCACTCTCGAACAAAGTCCTATAATAAGGCCCTACAACACTAACTCACATGGACCGTCGTGTTTTGTTTACTGCTTGCACTGGGCATACTACTTGCACTGGCTATCTCGTGCTTAGCAATGTAAATAAATATTATTTATGCACATAAATCTCCACATAAAACTCTCCACATGCTCCAAATCATCATGCTGTTGATTGTGTGAGTCTGAATATGAAACAGGGGATTGAGATGACTATTAAAACATTTTTTTTATGTCTTTTGAGGAAGAAAAATGGTATGCTGAAACATACATATACTAAACATGGGCATGATGAGTGCTGTACTGAAATGTATGTGTGTGTGTGTGTGTGTGTGTGTGTGTGTGTGTGTGTGTGCAGTTGATTAGTTGTTGGTTCAGTTATTTGCTCTGCTATCAGGCATAATATATGCTGAGCACTGTGCAGTACTCTAGCTAAATGAGCTAACAGACAGAGGAGAGACTAAGACCTACATTTCGTGGCTACTGAGCTGCTTCAGAAGGTACAGACAAACACACACACACACACTTAAGTGTTCTGGCTTTGACACTGTGGCAGTAAACAAAAGGTAGAGCACTTATGAGTGAATGTTAAACAATGCTTACCCTCCTGTCCTTTCGCCATGGTTTATGTGACAGTGTGGTGAATCAAAGTAACAAAATTCATTCTCTCTCTCTCTCTCTCTCTCTCTCTCTCTCTCTCTCTCTCACACACACACACAAACACACACACTCACCCTGGCTTGCGCACTGCGCACGAAAGCATGGTAATAATGAAAGAGAGAGCCACGGGGATTAAAGCTTTTCTGTACTTCATTATCCCAGCTGTGAGAGTTTATTCAGGTTTTACCACAGCTCAGGAGAGCTTCTCACAAGTCTGCTACCAAAAGGGAGGCTTTTAGTCATTCTTATTTCTGAGTTCACGTGAATTTACTAAATACGCGTGCACGCGCACACACACACACACACACACACACACACACACACACACACACACACAATATCAATACTTGTACACAATCTCGGGTAAAAAGTTACCTCTCAAAACTCTCAACTGATTATTGATTTATTCATGTTAAAGCACATTATTAGGTATCATGAATTATGATCTAACTACAGTGAGATAAATGGTGTGAAGTTACAAAAAAGAATAATGTAAGGGTCTAAGGGTCCTGGGCATTCAACGTGATATGACACTATACAAGAATGCCCTTAAAGTCATGCAGTATGACCCAAATTTGTGTATGAACCACTCCATCCATCCATCCATCCATCCATCCATCCATCCATTTTCTGTATGGCTTATCCTACACAGGGTTGCTATAAACCACTCCCATAAAAATGATTACAAGCATTTTGAAAATATAACTTTTGAGAGGTTTTATCTTTTATTTCTATTATTTCTATCAGGTCGAATCATCATATTGTGCTGGAGGAAAAAAGGAGTTTTTCTCTCCGTAATGATCAGGGTCAAGTTTCCCAAAAGCAGCACGAATATCATCAAATGACAGAGCGAGAATCACGTGTCACATAGCACACTCTCTCTCACAGTTAAGATGGCCTTAACTTTGCAGTGCTTCTGGGAAACTTAGCCCAAACTAACATGAGCTGCCTTGTCATATAATGTGGCCTTTAGGGGCAGTAAGAGTAAAATGCTACTTGATGTTGAAACTGTAATATATTTAGTGTCAGGTTAAAGATATGTGCTGAGATTTGTGCAGGTTTGTCATGAGAGCTGGACATAAGAGAAGTGGTACATCAAGGTGGTCATTTTGATTTTTCATTTGGTTCAAGTTCAGCACTTCCACTAACCAAATGATATTGATAATACTTTAACTAAAATCATCACAGTAAGACTTCAGTCTCTGCCCCAGGCAGCCACAGACTGATGACTGACCTGCTTAGACTAATTGTTTAATAAAAATAATATGGAACAGAGAGCGAGTCCTGCTGCCATCCATCTACTGTCACTTCTGGTCTCCCCAGAGGACCTGTGTGTGTGTGTTTGCGTGTGTGTGTGTGTGTGTGTGTGTGTGTGTGTGTGTGTGTGTTAGAGAGAGATAAAAAGGGTAGAGCCTGGGTCTGGGGAATGCTCTGTGAGACATGCAGTAATTAAATCAACAATGAAAGATTTCCGGGGACGAGACCTCTAAAATTTAATTTTCTTTTACAAGTCCACAGCAGGGGCGATCTCAGAGATGGAAAACTGAGTTTGACAAAGGCTTATGTCTGATAGGAACAAGAGACAAACAAAAGAAAGATACTGCAGTAAGGTTTTACTGTAAGGTCCACAAATCAGCAATACATTAATCATTTACTAATGAGTTCATAATGATGAATAGCTACATGCACTAAATCCTTCAGGAAATGATGAAGTGTATACGTTAACAGCTGTCTGAGTCATACGAGAATTTCTAAATGATTGCAGATCATCGCATAAAACGTAACAAAAGATGAGGAGGACACGAGGAAACACAAAACACGGTTTTCAAAAATAATCATTTAATTTATTGTTATGAAACACCTATATCACCCATGTGAAAAAGTAATTGCCCCCTAAGCTTAATAATTGGCTGTGCCACCTTTAGCAACAACATCCTCTTCCAGTAACTGGAGATCAGTCTTTCACATCGCTGTGGCGGAATTTCAGCCCACTCTTCTGTGCAGAATTGCTTTAATTCAGCCACATTGGAGGGCATGAAGTGCCCATTTAAGATCTTGTCACAGCATCTCAAATGGGGTTCGCGTTAGGACTCTGTCTAGGCCACTCTAGGCATCACCTTCATTTTGCTTCTTTTGAGCCATTCAGAGGTGGATTTGGTTTTGTGCTTCAGGTTTGTTGTCTTGCTGTATACCCCAATTGTGCCTGAGCTTCGAATCACGGACTGATGACAGTACATTCTCCTTCAGGATTTTCTGGTAAAGGGCAGAACTCAGGGTTCCGTCAATTATGGGAAGTCACCCAGGCTCTGGAGCGTCAAAGTATCCCCACATCATCACACCACCATCACCATGGTTCACTGCTGATATGTTGTTCTTATTGTGGAAGGCTGTGTTAGCTTTATGCCAGATGTAACGGGACCCATGTCTTCCGAAAAGTTCCACTTCCCACTCATCAGTCCACAGAACATTATCCCAAAAGGCTTGGGTGTCATCAAAGTGTGTTTTTTTTTTGTTAAATGTAAGATGAGCCTTTATGTTTCTCTTGGTCAGCAGTGGTCTTCACCTTGCAACCCTCCCATTTTCGCCCAGTGTCTTTCTAATGGTGGAATCATGAATGCTGACCTTATCTGTGGTCAGCAAGGCCTGCAGTTCCTTAGATGTTTGTCTGGGTTTTTTGTGACTTCTTGGATGAGTCATCGATGGCTCTTGGAGGAATTTGGTAGGCCAGCCACTTCTGGGAAGATTCACCACTGTTCCAAGTTTTCTCCCTTTGGAGATAATGGCTCTCACTGTGGTTCACCGGAGTCCCAGGGAATTAGAAATGGCCTTGTAACCCTTTCCAATAACTTTCTTTCTTATGTCTTCCAGCACTTCTTTTAATCACTACATACGGTGCTGCTTGTTGAGACCTTTTATTGTTGGAAAGGTTCTATTAAAGTGATGTTAAGATTCGCCAGGACCGGCACTATTCAAGCCTGGGTGTTTCTAGTCTAATTGAACCCCATTATTGATTAAATGTTTAATAAATAATTGGTTGATTAAATAATTGGTTGGTTATTTAATCAATAAATGATTGATTGATTAGCTAAGGAGGCGATTACTTTTTCACACAGGGCCAGTTGAATAATTATTGAATACCCTTTTTCCTTCAATAAATGAAATGGTAATTTAAAAACTGTATTTTAGGTTTACTCGCTTGTCTTATTATTATTTTGTTATTAATATTTTATTTATATATTTTTTGAAAATCTGAAACAATTAAGTATGACATGCATTCTGTTAATTAATATCATTACAGTGTAGCTTGACAAAAAAACTGTAGGCTATTTAAGTAACTTGGGACAATTTTCAGTGTGAAGCAACATCACTAACCTGTAGATATCAATCAACAAGCATAGCAGGGTTAGCATGGACAATCAGCACAAAACTCACTCTACATTTATATGTAGACTTATAATTAATTCAAAGTGCAGTATTAAAGTAACAATTACGATCAGTGGTACGACTGGAAGACAGCGAGTCAAGCAATTCCGTGACTGATTCTGGCAATTCATTCAGCTACTGTGCGCAGCTAAATTTAAGTGGTTTAAACAAGCAGCATGTATTACAAGTAAAGTTTTTGGGATATTTGAAATGCATCAATCATTTTTGCTGCCAATAACGATGCTTTTACTGTATAAACTCTTAGAAGTGATTTTGTAAAGGTGTCTTGAACTCTGGGGAGACATGCTCCCATTTAATCAAGGCTATCTTTATTTATGAGGGATTTATGAGTTGGAAAACTGGTGTTCCTTGGTTTTTCCTCAGTTCAGTTCAATCACCATTTAAACTTAGCCATGCATGGTAAAGCATACTTTTACTAAGCATTTGGGATAACTAAAAGCTCCTAGCTAGAAAAACAATGTCTTCAAGAGTGGCTTAATGGGGAGAAAATAAAAAGAAGTGACTCATTTGATAAATCCTCCGTCAGATCCATTTATCTATGCATATATAACTTTTCGCACAACTGCAGATCTGCTGTTAGATGTCACATATATAGCATTTTTGGAGAGAAAGGTACGTTACTAATAATAATAAGTTACTTATTACTCTCAATCCACCAGAACCACTACCAGTTGCGTAGCACAATAAAACAAATAAACAAAGTTGTAGTTTTGTGTATTTTCATTTTCATGTTTTTAGCTATGGATTTTTTCAGCTGATACTCAATGTGTAAGTATCAGTTTTTCAGTATCAGAACACTCTATATAGCCTAAAAGGACAATGACTGTGAAATTAATGACTGCAATTGCCTTTTTTCTTCCATGCTTTAGTTTGTACTTATCATGCTTATAGCTACAAGGTTGCCATTATTCGTTTGATTATTCAGCATGCATTATTATGGTTGATCGGTGTATTAACAATAGCCAATATATGTCTTGTTTGGTATGTGTGTGTTCGTTGAATGATTTCCTGAAAGATGAGAGCAAGAAATTTAGGTAGGATGCCATTATATGCATGTGTCTATATTTAGGACTGATGAATGCCATAGGCAGAGAATGCAGTTTACACCCTGCCCTAAGACCACGTTGATTGAAGCAAACACTTTGGGGTCAGCCCAGTTAGAAAGAGCTAAAACTCATAGGACACCAATGTATCTTTGATTCGAGTCATCCATTAAGAGTCACTCAGGAGTCAACCAAGAGCTTCACAAGGTCCCTTCAGAAGGTCCCTTCGCCCCTCAACATCATGAGATCACGCTTGCTCTGAGACTCAAGACCGGTTCCTGCAAAGCCTCTGACTCCAGCGTTCGCACCGCTGTGAACCGACCAAACCTTTAACTCATCAACATAGTTGGGAATCCCCTCCAGAGTGACAATGTAACAAGTGAATCCCTGTCCAAAGAGATAACGCAAACGCAAGTACAGTACCTCCAGATTCTCGCTGAACTGGTGCATTTAATTCAAATTTTAAAGCCCTTCTAAAGTGTTTTTGTTAGATTAGTTTCTATGTATTAGAATAGTCAAATAAAGTCTGATTTTAAAGGCAAGTGTCTTGTGTTCCATGCTTACAAGTTAATGTCTTAATCTGCCAATCTTGTTACTGTGCTCTTAACATAGTGTTTTCTCTATATTTAGGATATTATTGCCGGTGGCCACGGAGGTAATATCCCATGCGGAATTAATAAAAGCAGTAATTTCAACGTATCACTGGACGAATCAGCTGTTGAAATGTTAAGCTTGCAAAATTTCCCCCTCTGAACTGATCTGCTAGTTTCCCCTCCATGCTGTTAATACTTATAATAATGTCGTATAATATAGTCATCTCAGATAAAGCATTTGAACCTCTCCAAATTCACCAGAGTGAATCCTCACCTTCTGCAAATCATCTAGTGTTTATTTTGTATTGTATTATGCAGGAGAGCTGTTCCCCTTTTTTCTGCGCAATATAATTTAGTTGGCTAATGTTTGCCAGCCTGAGCTCATCCAGCTCAAACTGAACAGCAGAAACACAAGAAGCAAAGATGCCACGTATCAAAATATAGTACAGAGCAAAAGAAAATACTACCTGAAATACCTGAAATACTACCTGAAAAGAAAACGATATTTGTCTTTCCAGAAACTGTTTATTCGCTTGACGCAACTCATATAAATAGAAGTAAACATTAACTTCATTTTTACAGTATTTTTATGGAGTATTTATGGTGCTTCCAATAATACCATGAAATAATGCTATGGTAAATTCTCACAAGCTTCATCAAGGACTTTTTGCCTCAGGCTGTCACAGTTTATGGTCAATCTCTTCTGCTTTTCTACTTACTACAATATATGTACATATGACAAGGACAATTTCTTATAAGATCTTTCTGTCCCCCAAAATACAGTCTACTGGGTTATTATGCTGACAATATGCTGTCAGTGCGATAGTGCTATAGCAATTTTCAGTCTTTCTTCTTTGTAATTGTCATCTAAGTCAGCAATATATGTATTAAACTCCACCAATAACAAAATCTGGTAGGGCAACTTCTAATTAAATTGAATCGGCTCAGCTACATTTCCAAACTGGAACGAATCACGGAACGGTTTGGGAAATAAACCTGTGTTTTTCCAACTCAAACCTCTTTTGTAGCCACAACCCCTAACTCTAAAATAAATTCCACTGACCCCCTTGGCACAGATTTATTTACTGACTTTAATCCAACTATTCAAATACTAGCTTTTCTTCATGGTCAGGGTCAGTGGTTCCACTTTGATAACCAGTGCACTTGCCCACTCATAAAACATGATTAGCTTGTTAGAAAAGGCAAGAAAGGAAAACAAACAGGAAAGAAAAAAAAAATATTGGATTGCCTACTATACACTCAGCACTGTATATTAAAAAGGTGATAAACACACACACACACACACACACACACACCACCACCACCACCACCACCACCAGGAAATTAATCAACACATACAAGAATAGCATCAGTCCACTGCATGTAGAAGGATCCGGTACGGTGTGGATCATTCTTTTCATCTCCCTGCACAAGTCTACATTAATCTAGCTCTAGACTGTCTTCTGCGTAAAAGAGTAACGTTTATCTGGCCTTGGCAGCCCGGATAGCGCTGGAATTGTGGTGATGTTGGAATGAGGGTATGCCTGAGCCGAGAGAGTGGGGTGGATGGAGGGAAAGGGTGGAAGGTGGAATTGAATGCTTCAGCTGAGCTGAGAGAAGGCTGTACCTGGCTGATAACTCTTACAGTCGGATGCATTATTGTGCCATGGCAAACACCCGTGACGGAGGAAATAAGCAGCAACTACAAAAGAGACAAACAAATGACTCGACACTTCACTCAAAACTCTTCTCATCATACATGGCCTGCCTCTACACAGTGACTTTGAAAGTCAAACAGAGTCGTAAAGTATTTGCGCACTTACTGCATGGTCAAAATGAATGTGTTTAAGGTTGTTCTATAAAAACAACCAAAAAAAAGCTGAATACATAGTACATAATGCAATTCCCCCATGAGCTGCTTTATTGATTTTACTGATTTATTTGTTGTGTTTGGTCCGAAT
This sequence comes from Pangasius larnaudii, assembly GCA_037576815.1. Lineage (NCBI taxonomy): Eukaryota > Metazoa > Chordata > Actinopteri > Siluriformes > Pangasiidae > Pangasius > Pangasius larnaudii. The sequence goes on along the minus strand of CM074924.1, from coordinate 22,340,565 downwards.
AATCTGCACTGGTCAATTTTGCCATAGTATTGGCCATTATATAGATGAGGGGTTTATTGACAATGTACTGCAATGATGACACATGAGAGCACATGTCTGTAATAGCGGTAGTGGAGGTGTTGTTGAGAAGTGGAGTAGGTTAAACAGAAGCAGCGGCGGCAGCAGCGGCAGCAGCAGCAGCAACAACAACTCTTCCTCTCTGAATCAGTCTTCATTCCTTGGCTATTTTCCTTAGCGCTTTTTGAAAATAATAGCAGCTACAAATCATGCTCCTGTCAGTGTGGCTCTGGAAATTGATGTTCTTTCATTTCAAAACAATGGAGAGCCTTATGAAATGGCTGATGATGCCATAATTCCAGTGGCTGCTGTGTCTGTGGGGAGGGGGGGTGGGGGGGGGGGGGCAGAGATGGCTTAAGGAAACCCAGCATGGGTTACAGCTAGATTCCTGAGCAGATAGCTTCAATCAACTTCGGATGAGCTAGAATATATATACACACTTACTTACACTGCACAGTGCAAATCAAACCCCATAAACACACCCTCACCTACTTCTACTCCCCTCTCCAATCCTGCCAGTGTGTGTTGTGTTTTCCCTCTGACTGTAGTCTTACCGTGTGGTCCATGGTGTTGAAATCTGTTCTTCCTGTCTTTATGATTTACAAAGCCATGCTTCATTGTAGCTGTCACAAAGCTTATTTAAATATGCAACAAGTGAATAAAAAAAGCCAATTTTTAGACCACATTCTCATAAGTCTTGTCATTAAACTTCACTCTGGCTGTGATTAATGTTCTCACCACTGGAGCTCTATTAGCTCACACAGAGCTAACCACTCTCAAAATATGTGCAGCCGCAAATCGTTTTCCCCACATGCTCCTTTTGACAGCACTGTGTAATTGAAAAGTGATTGTCTTGGCTTAGTTCCTGTGTGTACCTGCCTCATTCCTATTTGTGTGTATGAGAGAGAGGGCGAGAGAGAGAAGGGACGAGAGTGATGGGAAAACAGTGCAGATGAAGCCATCGTGCTGGCTAACAGCCGAGCAGTCACTTCAAAGCCAGTGGGCCAGCGAACACACGTGTGACCAATGGGGCTTTCCTGCCTGTCAGAGAGGAAAGATGAGAGAGAACGAACACTGGGGGTGGGCGCACCCAGCCATCCAACTAACCAACCACCCACCCACCCACCAACACACACACACACACACACACACACACGCGTGCGCAAAATCTATCGTTTCACTTTCCACCTCTATCTCTCTCTGTGCTGTCAGGGCTGAGGTTATGGTTGGCTGCTTCCTCAGCCATGGTGAAGTGTGAAGAGACAGATGGGAAAGTTACATCTGTCTGCCAGCACACAGCCTGGGCCTCACATACACACATTCACACACCACTAGGTCAGAGTCCAGTACACATGCGCAGTCCCACATACTGTCCATCCCTTTTTATGTATGGTGCACTGTGTGTGTGTGTGTGTGTGTGTGTGTGTGTGTGTGTGTGTTTGTGTGTGTGTGTGTTTATTGAGTGAAAGAGGACAGATTGTTTCTCTCTTCGTGCTCTTTTTGTCACTTTAATAAAGGCTGTTTTATGTAACTACAGACATCACTCCTCCCCTCTCCCTGATCTCACTCACTGCCTGTTTATTACACAATCAGTGTGCCATTCAACGGAAGCCTATCGATACCACACCAAGCGCCATATTGCAGCGTGCTTGGTGCACTCACACACTCAATCCAGGATCTTCGGAGTCCTACAGAGAGTTATTGGGACCATCAAGCTTATTATTGTACCATCTCTCACTGCATCGCTGCGAAGCCACAGGGTGTGTGTGTGTGTGTGTGTGTGTGTGTGTGTGTGTGTGTGTGAGAGAGAGAGAGAGAAAGAGAGAGAGAGACAAAGAGACAGAGAAAAAAATGTGTGTGGTGCTTGGATGGCGAGAAGGAGAAACCACCTACAGAAAGACGTCAGGTCCTCTTATGAAACTATCATTTATCCCCTCTATGTGTATGAACATGTTTACTATGATATGTTTTATATAATATATATATATAATCAACTTCTACAAGAGAATTTGTTACTGTAACTGCAAAGCTTTCCAGCTAAAGGGTGAAAAGGAAAAAATGGAGATTAATGACTATAATTCTTTTCTTTTATATCTCAAGCATAAACCTATCATGACCATTAGACGTAGATTAAATTTCAAATGATCATGAAATGTATTAAAACATTTACAGTACTTTGAGGGCTCATCACCATGCCACCTCACTCCACCACAGACATTCTTGCAGCTTATTTCATATATTAGCACATTTTAGGGATATTTGGCACGAGTATGATAATGTAAGCTATACAGGATTTATTTAATAATTTATTTTAAATTAGCAGTAATTATTAAATTGAAAGCTTGTTTAGTATTGGCACCTAAACACCCTGTCTTGCATAGCGTGCCCTTATTTTGTGTTGGAAGTCATACAGCGATGTTTTCAGGCTAGTAACTGAGGGAGTTTTTCTCTCTGGCGCACACACACTTCCTAACATTCACCCTAATTTCCTTTCGGCCAATTCCCATCCACCGACAGCTACCAATCGGAGAGGGTGAAGGCTAACATGTGTTTCCTCCGAGACATGTGAAGCAAGACAACTGCTCATGCTGTGTCACAGGACAGCGTAACACACTTAGAGGAATGCTCTATCCGCCCTCTTCTACATACACGAGCTCACAGATGCCCATGATTGGCTAGTGTCGCTGTGACTGACAGGGTAGAGAGAGTATGCTATTCCCTCCCACCCAGACAGCATGGCCAATTTTAATCTCTTGGCACCTGGCCACGGATAGCTACGGCATCACTGGGACTCAAACTTCAATCACTCTTTCTGTTGCGACCTCGACTGCTCGTTGTCTGCCGTGTCAGATCAGATTCCATGTGGCAGCTTTTTTTTTTTTTTGACAAAGCAACATGATGTAACAATGCTATAGGTTAACTGTGGGATATGAAATCCAAAAAAAAAAAAAAAAAAGCTGCTGTTTCCTTAAACGAAGGCTTAAACTCCACACCATTACACATTTTGAACTGAGATGTTTCAGCAACCTGAATGAAACTGAGTGTGTAAAGAATAGGAGTTGTCGATCATGTACAGTCGCCCACTCTGTTTTGTTCTGTTCTGTCTAGATCATATTGCTCTTGAGGAAATAAAGCTGCCTTCGACTGAAGGTCATAACTCGCAACCTCCAACTAAGAAAAACAAAAGTAAACGCCCCCTCAACAAGGAATGCCTACTCGGGAACTCCTCAACTCCGAGTTCAGCAAGTGACATCAAATCATCATGGCTGCTCAGAGCATGAACAATAAACAAAGTCGTACCATCAATTGAGTTATACTGTATATACAAGTATTTGCTTTGGATCAATCAACATATAGACATATTCGCTTGTTAAGTCTATAACACTGACTATACAGGAGGAAGATATACATTACTCATCATAGTTAGCTGATTTTATTGCTAACAAAGCACAAACATAGAGGCATGCGTGGTTTTTCCACTTTGGAGCTCGAAGGTCAAAAATGACACAATTCCGAGCTCCGACTTTCCACTTCTGAGGTAAATTGAATGCAGCGTTATAGTCAGTGCACACGGTTTATTTCAACCCCATCTTCTCCGTCCCTGTTTTTCCTCAGTGTCGCTTTAAATCATGACTTTTAAAACTCTACAGGCACCACGCGGCCAGATTTAGAAAATAAAGGAGTGGTGTTGGAATCGTCAGCTATTAAATTCATGATGCCTGTGCTACTTTGATCTGTCATGTTTAGTTTGTTGCACAGTTTATTGCCTGTCTTACAGTCTGGTCACAACACAGACGTTAGAACCTTAAATGGAAAGACTCAGAAACGGACTGGCAGCAACAACAGGATAACAGGGGTCATGTTTTTTTTCTACTTTAATATCTGCTTCTAATCACTGGTGGTCACATAAGTGTGACACATAAGTGTTGAATAGATGTTGAGTAAATAACCGATCTGAATCTGAATAAACTTACACATACTTTATTCAATAATGACCTGTTTAGCATTTTTATTCAAATTGGAATAATACCTAATAGGATTTTAATGAAATGACATGTGCATGGCTCAGTTTCTTTAAAGAAATATATATATTTTTTTAAATAAAAGAACTTATATGTTCAGGTAATTTTGACCACATATTAATAGGGTTAAAACATTTTTGTTGCAAACATCAGGAGGAAATACATGAAATAAAAAAAAAAGAACCACTGAGCTTTTGACGTTTGACATATCACATACGACATACAGTGTCTCCAGAAAGTATTGGCCCCCGCGAATCCCAGCACTGCCAAGCTGCCACTGCTCAGGCTCTTGAGCAAGGCCCTTAATCCTCAACTGCTCAGTTGTGTAAATGTAAATGCCATAAATGTAAGCTAGAGCTTGCATCATGGGAAGCATGGATTGAGCCAAATATAAGCAAATCACTGAGAACAACCTGTTCTAGTCAGCTAGAAATTTTCATTTAGGGTGAGAATATATGTTCCGACAGGAAAAAGAGTCAAAATCATAGGGCAAAAAATGGTTTGTGTTTCGGAATGGCTGAGTTAAAGTGCAGATTTTGACTTCGAAAATTTGAGGCATAACATAACATTGCATCTAAGTTGCCAGAGTTGCATTAAGGATGGAAGAAAATGCCAAAAACAAAAGGACACTATACTTTCTGAAGGCTCTGTATACTGAACTACAGTTAGGAAAGTAAAATGGTTACTGGATGTTCGGCGGTAGCACGGAGGCCAACATCACAGCGTGTGCAGCACTATCATCAAATACACTGAACATCCAAAGAAGTTCACCATCCTCATGTGTGTACACACTAATCGCTCCATTAGGTGACTTACTTTTCCTTCTACCTCATTCACAATTCCTTAACCCCGTACTTTCCACCTTCATGAGAAATTTTTTGTCTTTGGGATTTAAAGAATTACAGAATTGGATTTTATCTTTATTATTAAACCACAATTTGCATGACTCAGTTCGAACAGATTTTAAGGTTGTGGTTAGGGTTCAGATGTGTACCTTCTCTGCTTTTTCACTGCAAATGCTATTGCTATATAGTTATATATATAGCTATAAAATGAATGCAGCAGCCTGGGATCATGGAACATCCACTGCTAAGTGAACAGAGTTAAAGCCTACATGTGGTATCGAGCCACTTGTGTCCCCTCTGCCACTCCATTTTGATTTGAGACTGATCCGTCTGTGAGATTGCTGTACGCTGTCTGACGCTTTGCTGCAAAAAAGACCACTTTTTTCGCTGTGTGAAGATCTGGGGTAACATGTGTATGTGTGTGTGTGTGTGTGTGTGTGTGTGTGTTAAACACAGGACAGCAGATTTACTTACAAAGAAATAGATTTTGTCTTTTATCCTTTCCCTGGCTGTTTCTCTTTCTCTCACAGATACACACCCATCATACGTTCATTCATTATGCAACATCGTTCTACATAATGTCAGTAATTAACAGTCAAGGAGGTTGTAGAGTCATTTGCCGCAGTATTTCTAAGTAACATTCAGGAGAGATATTTTGTGTGTGTGTGTGTGTGTGTGTGTGTGTGTGTGTGTGTGTGTGTGTGTGTGTCAGAGAGATGTAGGGGTTTAAGAATACCCTCAAAGTAAAACCCCGTTAGACTTTAATTAGTACAGCAAGAAAAAAATCACAAGGGTTTTTTTTTACATTTTAATTTAATAGTAGCTATTGTACAAGCTGAAAGTGCCTTTTTGTGTTCGATAAATAATGCTACGTTAATGGTAAGAAATGAATACATAGATCTCGATGCAACAGGGGATGAATCTTTTGAAATCTGGCAGAACGACTGGTACTTCAAATTCCAAACGTTATCGCTTGTCGCGTTTCTGACTAGCGCAGCTACAAAAAAAAAAAAAAATTCTTGGCCAGTAGTCCATTAGAGAGCAAAATGATCAGTGATCTGTAGCAGGGATCGATGGTGTTACTCTCTCTTCCCTGTGAATCAGAGCAACACTAACCAATCATACGTGTCTGTGAGCTCATGTAAACAGAATATATACAGAAGCAGGCAGGCAGTTTGCGCTTTCCTTTGAGCGTGTTCGGCTGCTCTGTGACAGCCTGTGCATCATTTTCTAAAGAGTGTCTGGCTTTATGTCTCTCAGAAGAAGCACTTGGTAGCTGTTGTGTGATAGTGGGTGGAAATTGGCAAATGACCAAATTGAGGGAAAATGGAGAAGGGTTTGAGTGCATAACTCATCTGTGAGACCTCCCTCTCCTGTCTAGGTCCCAGAGAAGAGATTGTTGTTACTATTATTGCCATCTACTGTGCTGGGGTGGACGTACAACTAGAATTGGAAATTAAGCATCATTTGTGCAGGAACGTTATATCATTTACCCTGAATGTGGTTATTTAGTTCTTTTTTTGGAGTCTGGTAACAAGTGACTTACACAATGAAAGGATCTCACACCTCAAAAATAAATAGTTCATTATACAAGTAAACCTATATGTGACGTTATACTATATACAATGTTCAAGTTGCTCTTGCTAAATAATTTTATAAACATTTAAACAAGCTATTCTATATGTATTTGAAAGCTAGTGAATTTAATGCATTTTCTACTAGGTGGAATAGAAGTAGAGTTTTACTAGATGGAGTACAGAATATATTCTTATGTTTATATAGAAATGTACGTTTTACAAACAAAAGGAACGAGGGAGTGATATAGCAACCAGATAGTTGGCTGGTTTCTCAGTCTAACAAAGCTAGGCAGTTTAAAGTGATTCCGCATTTAGCCACAACAAATGAACTAATATAATCAAATGTACTGCCTAATCAAAGCCCAGGCAAACCTTGTTAAAGTTATAGAATGGTCAAGTCCATGTAGGTAGCTGGATAGCTATAGCTATGAGCACTTTGGAATTCCACAAATAAAGAAATTTCACAAATAATATGTAAATGTGTTGTACTTCTAAATGCACTACCAAATCGTACCGTACATATAATTAAGCTTTTATTTTATTTCCAATCCATTTCACATGCTGTAGCTATGCGTGATGGCTAGTTAAGATTTCTAATGTACGCTGTCCGCCATGTTGAATTACATGCGACTTGGTCAAACAAAATGATGCCATGTCCTGGACTTGGGGAAGGAGGTAGGACTCTCAGGAAAGGTGGACTGAGCGTGGAGATCTGCAGCCAGATGCTACTGAGAAATTGAAAAAATTCCTATTTCTTACAACCAGGTTTTGTGGATGTTCACTGTGTATGTTTACTTCAACTCTAATCAAGCTATTTTACTCAAATGCTAAATACAGCTGACTAAATGATTTTATCTGGCACAAATAAGAACAAGCGAGTTGTGGTTACTACATGTGTCTCATCCTTCTGCATTTTTACAGGCTGCGTCTCACTTGTGTGCGTGATTGATGCGTAAACTCCGGACATATTCATTCAAAACACACACACACTTCATTTCTATACACTTTATTTAAAAATCATAATATAAAAATATAGAACTGTGTGGTCTGTAGCTGCAATGCAGTGGTTTCTCAAGTGAACAATACTTGCCCTGTATTCTCCTTCATTCACTCTATATTCGTCCCTATTTATATATAAATAGTACCGGTTTTCTTATTATGCATTTAGATCTCTGTTTTAGCCTGATATTGGTATCTTTGACCCCTAGCTTGTGGGACTTTTTGGTTCTACTTCTGAGACGCTATCATAAAACTGTGAACTGACAGAGAAGACAAAAACCCGAGACGTCTTATGTCCACCACTAAAATATTGATGTGAAACCGATGTAACTTTAATCAAATCATACAGTATATTGTTCTTCTTGATTCAGCTGCTCCTCTTAGGGGTCACCACAGCAGATCATTGGTCCACATATTTGATTTGGCACAGTCCTTATGCTGGATGCCCTTCCTGAAGCAGCCCTCCTCGACTTTATCCGGGCTTGGGACCGGCACTGGGAGTGCGCTGTCGCGAGTTCCCTGGCCGGGAACCGACCCCGGGCCGCAGTGGTGAGAGCGCCGACGCCTATACCCTAGTCCTCCAGGGACCCTCTAATCACACAGTATGTTATTAGGAAAATGTCACAGTCCTGCACATACTTGTTTTTTTTTTTTTTTTAAAGAAGTGAATGGAGCTAAATTAACTGAATACTGCAGCAGCACATCTAGCTACACCTCTT
>CM074924.1:22301299-22313421 GCA_037576815.1 Pangasius larnaudii | reverse complement strand
GCTATTCCATAACTTTGGGGCTTGGTAAGAGAAAGCTCTGCCCCCTGCCGTGGTCTTGGCGATGCGTGGTACTGTCATATAACATGTAGAGTGTAATAACTGATCATCAATCAGATATCTTATTCTGGGAAATGTAGGACATTTGGTTTTCCGCCATGGGAAAGACTTCTAGACTGAGAAGTTTGTATTTTGTGGTTTCTGAGCAACATAACAAGCTGTCTGTTATAGGCTGGTGAGAGAATGGCTGTTTATTGCTGCTGTAACATAAGTGATAAGTCACTTTCTTTATGGCATTCATTAACATTAAATGTGACTGTATAATCATTGGCAAATTGCTGTGTTACATGAGGAACAAAAAACTGCATGTAGTTGCAGGAAAATAAGGTTGGTAAGAGCATGTCGCATCGTTGATTATATTCCTATAATAGTATGCCCCATCATGTTTTATTCCTCTCCACTTACCCGATCCAAACTGGTAATCTATCTGATAATACTTATTGGATTTGGGAGGAGTATTGGCCTAACACTTTGGACTGGTATCAGATCGAATTCATAAAAAAAAAAAAAATAATAATCAGATCGAATTCAACATATTTTCAGATTTGATCCTCTGAGGTATTTTATGCCATGAGTGCATAAGCATTAAGCATTTTCAAAAGAAAGTCACAGATGACACAAACACATGTATAACATTTTATCTCCTGTTTAGTGCGCATTGTAAAGGTGACTACATTGACTTTTAACATGCAAAAAGACCTTAAAGTGGCTACATCCGTCGGTAGAATGAAGGTAGAACTGCTCTTCATAGAAACGCATGAATATATTCTCAAACGCACATTTACTGAAAAGAATGTTACTACCAACAAAAATAAGTAGAATTAAAAACATGCATTTATACACACACCACACCTGCGTTTTAAACCTTTATTGGTTGAGGAAGAGAGGCAGAACAAGGACAAAGGTGATTATCTAAAAAAAAAGGGGGTTGTTGGAGAGTGAACAGACTCCTTTTGTCTCAGACTTAAATAAGGAATAGCAATCGATAGTGCCAAACAGAGCAAGACAGGCGTAAGGAAATTGAAAATTATTCATGGTGCATATTGGAGGTACGAGTATAGCAGGGAGGTGGTCTCAGCTAAGAAGAGCTCAGATTGCAGCAAGAGCCAATCACAGCATGGGCTGTATTGTGTGTGTGTGTGTGTGTGTGTGTGTGTGTGTGTGTGTGTGTGTGTGTGTTCTCCGATGGCTGACAGAAACTCTGTTATGCTTCACTGCCATCTATTCTCCACTAAGCCTATCAACTCAAGTATCAAAAATAGAAAGCTAATGAATGTAAAGTTTTTTTTTTTAAACCGCCAACTTCCTGCATGTTAAGTTATAAAACTAAAAGGAGGATGCAAGTGAACAAAATTAAACTTATACTATATGATATATGGTAAATTGATCAAATTTGGAACGTGCAGCTGCTATGATTAGAACTGTTCATGTATTAGTCATACAAGCAAAGCTGTTAAATGTTACTCCTATTAACTATTAAGAACTACTAGTTAATTACTCAGTAAATATGTTAGTGGGAGTTCATGATTAACTAACCATTAATTACTCAATCTTAAGCAGTAATTATTGAGTCTTACATTTCTGCTGCAGAACTACTAGCGATCTATGACTCTTTTATAATAACTACTGATTATTTACTGACCGCATTGGCATTAATTCCCAATAGCTAAGCCTTATCGTCCTCTGGACATCTACTACCTAATACACTATATGGCCAAAAGTTTGTGGACACCTGGCCATTCACACCCATATGTGGCTGATGAACATCCCAGATTTAGTCCCCCTTTTGCTATTATAATAACCTCCACTCTTCTAGGAAGGCTTTCCACTAGATTGTTTGGGGAACAGTTTGGGGACAGCCCACAAGAGTGTGGGGAAGGCCCACATGGGCCTACATGGGTGTGATGGTCAGATGTCCACAAACGTTTGGCCATATAGTGTATACCTTAACCTATTCCATTACCTCAGTGTCTAAAGTGTTAATGTCTATATGAGTTATTATAGGTCTCCTTGGAAGAGCGCAGAGTCAGAGTGGTGTTTTTATTTAGCCAGAATAAATCGAGAAATGGACAACACTAATCTACGAAAGTAAAGGGTTGTAACATAGCTATGAATAAAAATATTCTCCATTATACCACAAGTGCAGTTGAAATCTCAAATCTCATTTGTCAGAAGGTTTGTATTATTTTCATATAACAGCACAGCTCGGACAGTAGTTCCAGCTATAACATGAAGGATATGTTTATATTAATGCACTCATTCTAATGCATTATTGTTTCTGTAGCAGCAGCTTGTTCACAGGGACTCTCTGAATAATCTAAGATTAATGATAAAAGGATTTAAAAACGTGTTCATGACGTTTCATTGATGGGGTGACGTGTTTTTTTGTTGAGGCATTTATGGAACACTTATGGAATGAGTTTCCATTGTAAATGCTTTGTAACAGTGAAAGTTTCCCACTTTAGGAAAGTAATCCGGGCAGAGGGGTTTGTGCTTCCCGGTCTCTCGGTAAAATGAGAGGCTGCATTTGTGTGTGTGTGTGTGTGTGGGCGGGTGTGTTGCTCATTAATAAAGTAACATTGTAATCATTGGCAATCACTGAGGTATAAGGGGAATAACACATTCCAGACCATGCTGTTATATGAAAATAATCTACTTCGGGTTGGGTAGTAGCACTCTGCTGTGCTGTGCCACATCAGATAGTGCTTCCCACTGAGTGTATTATGCTGCCCGGTGAAACAGTAGTTCGAGGAGAAGGTATGTGATAGACTTCACCCTCTCCAGTTGGTAGCTGTCACATGATCGCTGAGACCTGGCTGGTAGGTGGAAATTGACCAAGACCAATTAGGGAGAAAATTGGGGGTTAGGGGGTCATCTCTCTATATTCCATTCAGTGTTAGCTACCTCAGCATTTTAATATTCAGAAATTTAAAAAAGCAAGCAACTGTTCATCAAGAAGGTCAGATATAGGGTCTTCAGATTCTGCATGCTTATTATGTGCTTTCGGAGAACCTTGATATAACATTGTAATTTAAGCTAACATTAGCTAGCTCATGGAAATACTGAAAATAAGGAAAACCATGTCTAAAACACTATTTTTTTTTTTTACTACTGCAAAGTTAACTATAACTTTAAATTTATGGTTGAAAGTTTTGTTATACTGTATTTATATGTATTAATGTATTGATCTATATAGCTTACCTATCTAGCTAACAGATAAGTAGCTTGTCTGCGAATGAATGAATGAATGTAATGGCACCTTATCACCTTGATATCACTTTGTATGAAGTGTTAATCCCTTTCCCAAAGGAATTTGATAGAGCACATTCCGTTCCATGGATACAGTGTAGATGTTTTCTCTGTTTTCATGTCAAACCATTGACATGAAAGTCATAAGTATTTTATAATCATAATATCAATTTTAAAATAAATAAATAAAAATGTATATCCTATTTTTTTTTTTAAATAATGCTTTGCTATTTTGGATTTCATTCAAATTTTCCTGAATTTGAATGAAAATGAATTTTCCTAATTTTGACTGGTGTATTTACCATGAACACTTTAGCCACAAGATCTTGAGTATCACAATTGTAACAAAAGTCTCTCTTCTTTACAAACAGGGCTTACTATATCTGACTGTTTTGAGAAAACGGGTCTATTTTGAGAAAACAATGCTCTAAAACTAATTTTCAATCTTTAGCACAAATAAAAACTATTCAGGCTTGCTAAACACAAAACTAGAAGTAGCACATAAACAATAAAAAATAATAAAATAATTTTTTTTTTTCAGTAGTTGCAAGTGTTACAAGTCTTGCAAAAGCTTAGACTCAGGGCACTGTTTGACACTTTGGTCTTATCAAATTTCTAAGCACTCTTATCTATGCTGACAGAGAATGTAACTGCGTCTATCCATCAGCTGCCCACATCCATGTCATTCCTTTGAAATGTAAAGTTTAGAGACAATTAAGGCATTGTAATTTTTATGTAATTAATTACAGAACTAACAAAACCTCAATGTGACAAGTCATTGTCTGTGATTGTATTATAAGCTTAAGTCCAAGAAACAGTTCTGACTATGAAGATGTTCAAAACTAAACAAATTAAACTGAGGGAAAATGGTTAATTAAATTACTAAGTCAGATCAGAGTTCTCTAGAAAGACTTTTTCATGCAGTTACTATAAGAAAAAGCAATTGAATACAAAACAAATATTAATGTCAGATTATTCATGTGGGATCCAAACTGCAAAAATTGAAATAATAGTATTTCCTATTATAAGATTAAACTATAAAATATTACACCATATATAAATATATAGTGTATATAAATATACACTATAAAAAAATATTTCTAGATTTTTTTTTGCTAGATTTTGCTAATGTTAAGCTTTTATTTCTAGAAAGGAGCAAAATTGTCTGCCAATAGAAAAAGGAAATCTAAAGCTTGAAAATGGTTTAATAATCTTATATTCAGTTTATGGTAATCTTGTAATAGGCAATACTAGATAAATGTGAATATATTCAAGATTTTCACTTGCTAAGATATCTTTTTTGTAATGCACCTTTTTGTTCCAAGTTTATTTTCAGGAAATGTTCTATGCACGTCAAGCAGATATGCAACTTCTAAAGAGTTATCCACTATTAAATATTTTATTACTGATATTCAACAGTCCATGAAAGTCGGAGCAGGGAACAGGTTACTTATGAGTTCACTGTATAAAGTGGTGTATAAAGAGTCACCACTCTTTCATTAATGGTGGCATCTAATTAACTCATTACATTTTATATCTGGGGGTTATTGTTACTCCTAAGATTTAGAGGGCAATTAAGACTAAATAAAGTGAATAAATAAAGTTAAACTAACACAATAGTTAACATGAACAAACCATGCACTTCAGTAGATAATACACTGTAAGTAACATTGATCAAACACTTGTATTAATTGATACAAGTAATAAACCAAGCAAATAACCAAGACCTGCATTAATCTATGTTTATCCCATTCATAAGTAAAATTAAGCCCACATTCTGGACCTGGACATAAGAGTTCTGTATCTTATCAACATTTAGAAACATCTGTCACTGAAACCTTTCCACCAGATTGGTGTGGTTTCAGAGTGGCAAGAAACCCTGGCACTTCTGATGTTCATCGATATTGGCATCCTGCATCTATCTTGTAAAGATTATGGAGTAGCAAACAGTTGGTTCATGTTGTACTTGAACACTTCCTAGATTAGCGGTGAATTCCCACTCTGACAGTGTCTTCCACACAGGCTACACAGAAAGGGCAAAGGGGCTGGGGCAGAACCTGCTCTCTCCTTTTTTCTGTCCAACTTTCCAGAGCTGCCAGCTTCCAGGCTCCCAGCAGTCATCTCTGAATCTCTGAGATAAGGGTGTCCAACTGGTCTTGTGCCCTCTGCAATTTCACCAAAAGCAGGTCCTTGGGAATGCGACCAGGGTCCATGTGCCTGACATGTCCAAAACACCTAAGACATCTCTGAGAAGGGCAAACATGCTGTGGATGCCTCTGTGTCATGGAACGTGCAGTGTCCACCAAAGGCAGTGTAGGTGGATGCTATTCAACCTCATTTCCTGGTCTGTGTAAGTCACCCATGCTTCACTGCTGTAGCGGAGAGGGCTGAGGACACAGTCCTTGTATACCTTCACCTTAGTGCTTTTGGTCAAGAGGCTGTTGCTCCACACCCCCTTTTTCAGACTGGCCATGACAGCTGGTGCCTTTGCAATTGTGCTGTTCACCTCGGCAGCTGGGGACAAGGTGCTGGAAACCTGAGATACTTAAACATGTCAACCACTTCAAGGACATAGCTGTCTATGCTGACAGATGAGAGCTGTCTGACCTGAAGTTGACTCCCCCCACTGGCAGGAGAGGTAATCTTCCACCAACATTTGTGCCCCCGACCTGTGGACCACCTTGCATTTGAATGTCTCACAGTATTGTGAATAAGCAGAATAATGAGGCAAAGGATGCAATCCAAGAATGTCTCCAACACACTGATTGGAGTGTGTTTGAGCATGCCACAAGCAGCTTTGATGAATACACTGACATTGTGACAGCTTACATCAGCTTCTGTAAGGACATCTGTGTTCCCACCGAGACTCACATTAATTACAATAATGACAAGCCCTGGTTCAATCCCAAACTGAGACAGCTACCAATCTCAAACTGAGACAGCTACATCAGTCTAAAGAGGAGGCATATAGAAGTTGAGACTGGTCGCTTTACAACCAGGCAAGGAACAATCTAAACAGAGAGATCAAAGCCACCAAAAAGAGCTACTCCAGCAAGCTGAGCAGTGTGCTGTCCACCAACGATCCATCAGCTGTGTGGAAAAGCCTGCAGCCTCTACGTGTTGCACTAAACACCTTAAACAATTCTCACCATGGTATGCATGTGCAAGTAGGTGGGTGGGGAGGGTAGCAGAAGGGGGGTGTGCGCAAGCTGAGGGAAAGCAAAGGGAAGTCGGAGAGCCCATTCATCATCCGGCCATTCCCACACAGCTGCTGCATGCTTGAAAAGCTCAATGAAGGCCACTGGATCATTGGTAGAGGCCAATTTTGTGTGATGTTGTGAGTGGGGAGGCTTCCATGGTGGTATCTGAGTCCTCTGTGATCCCAGGTTTCAGCACCACTGTAGAACCCATGGGTGCAGAGAAGGACTCGGGAGTCAGGAGGTATTTCAGCACAGTGTCGTGCTTGCATTTATTTTCATGCTTTTAGCACAAAAAAATCACCCAAAAGGGACAAACCAACAGGGAAGGGGTCATCACTAGCTCATGACGTTCGACTCATTCAAGTTCAGGGTTTAAGTTCACTCTCCATGGTGTGTTATATTATGATATATTGCTGTCTAATGATAAGCTGCTGTGACCTCTCTTGCTTGGCCCTTCTTTCTGGAATAGTGAATCTTTTTGGGGATGCATCCTACCTTTCTGGCCACAAGAGAATGATCTGTATTGCAGTCAGCACTGTGGTAAGTGCGGGTATGGAGCACACTTCTGAGGTCTGGACACCTGGTGATGTAGATCTAGCTGGTGCCAATGGTGGGAATGAGGGTGTCTTCTTTAAACCCTGCGGAGTTCTTTGAAATGGAAGTATGTGTTTGTCACACAAGGAAGTATCACAGTTCAAGCAGTCTTTGTCCGTTTTCCATTTTGCTTCATGCCATAGGTGTCCCAAAGCTAGGAGTGAGCTTTTGACCAGTTGATAGCTGCAGACTGGAGTGAAAGCTCAAGCACAAGCAGCAAAATTGTTAGCAAATTGTCTGTACTTGCCATGTGTGAGACAATGTCATAAGATTTCACCAGAATACCATCAGTGTGTATGCATATGGTGCTTGGGCATTGAGTGTCTGAACATTGTGCTTCACTCTGTGAGGCAACCAGTGACATATTGTAAGTGTCAATGGTATGCCAACCTTCTCACAATCTCTCATATTAGCTAAGGAATGCGCCACAGAGCTCGGTCATGGTGTAGTAGTCTTACAATGAGATCCATTGTGGGCAGGGTTGCACAGAACAGTGTATTCAGTGCTATGTGCTGCACTTCAGCCTCCAGTCCAGATGTGCCAAGACAGCATTGATTTCACTGCGAAATTAGTGCAGGGAACTTCCAAGCCGAAACCATGGACAATGTGTTCATCCTATCAATTTATTTCAGTGGAAGGAAGAATGGAAATCTGTTATATTTCCTTCTGAGTAGAATAAAATAAGATGAAAGAGTAGTGGAAGAGATTGAAAGAAGGAGCATGTAAAAAGCATGCAAAGTGACTTTGAAGCAAAATGGAGATGAACTGCAAATCATACAAAGTAGATGGATTTTCGTTTCTCTCTTATG
Organism: Pangasius larnaudii; assembly: GCA_037576815.1. Taxonomy (NCBI): domain Eukaryota; kingdom Metazoa; phylum Chordata; class Actinopteri; order Siluriformes; family Pangasiidae; genus Pangasius; species Pangasius larnaudii. The sequence goes on along the minus strand of CM074924.1, from coordinate 22,305,512 downwards.
TTCTTTAATGTACACACATTCTTATCTCTGGCTTATTATCATCAGCTTGGCATGCTTCTGTCTCAATCCCGGACTATACTCTGAGCATTCTTGTATTCTAATATTGCTCTAATGTTGCTCTCTTTTCCTGCTTGTGTAAAGGTTGGCTACTTTCCATCTGAAAGCAAACCAGAGATTTCAGAGTGCATGTTAAATAACATTGGCTCAATTATTCACTGCTCTCTCTCCTGACTGGGTTATTAAAAGGCCTTGAGTGAAGAGCAAGAAGTCTTGGTGTTCAATACACAGAGCTCAACCACAAGAGCTCTCTGTTCAATATCTATCAGCTCTTGTACCTAGCTAACAGCCTACAGCAGCCCTGCATTTACACTGGGATTTTTTAAAAACACTGTCTCACTCACCTGGTCTGAGCGGTACTGTTTATATTCTGCACACTCATCCATCCAAAGACTTGATTGCCTCTGAAGTAATGCTGAAATCAATATGTGCCTATTGGTGAAAGGCTTTTCTTGCCTTTGGCTGTCCTAAGCTTTGAACTGTAGTCTTAGCTATTGTGTGTGTGTGTGTGTGTGTGTGTGTGTGTGGTTGGTGTGTGTGTGTGTGGTTGGTGTGTGTGTGTGTGTGTGTGTGGTGGGTGGGAAGACATTTCTCTGTGCTAAAGTAGAACCCATGGGGTTTGAAGCACTGGGACTCCAAAAATGGTGAAAATAAGTGTAGGTGAAAAAAGTGTGAGTCAGTTATCCAAAAGCGGTCTCTTTTTCTCTTTACCTCTCTCATGACACCCTTAACGTATTATTTCTATCTGTGCATGACCAGGTGTAAATTCTATGAAATGCATGTGTGCACATGTGAACCATGTGCAAATGTTGTTTGAAAAGCTACAATTAGACCTCAACCTAGCTGAGCACACTCGGTTTGCACATCATGTTATATTTAGAACTAATTTACCAGCAGTTTTCCCTGATGCTTCCCTTTTACTCTATCGATATACACACACACACACACACACACACACACACACACACACACACACACACTTGGGCAAAATGGCAAATATTAAGCTTTTAATGGTCTTAACAACAAATCACTGGTCAGAAAATGAGCAGGAATGAAACAGATGCACTCCTGAGAGCTCCTGTGCCTCCATTTGCATTCCGTCAGCATTTTGTAACAGTCACTGAGTCCCAACTCAGGAAAGTCTTCAAGAAAGAGACGTTTACTGTTAACAGTTTCTCAGTAAAATGACAAACTGCATGTTTTGAGAGAGAGAGAGAGAGAGAGAGAGAGAGAGAGAGAAATGGATTGCCCATTTGTTGTGATAAGTGATAACAGGAACTAAATTGTCTCTCGGATTCTCCACAACATCTGCTCCACATAAATCTTAAATATAAATCATTAAAATATGTGATGTGGCATTCATTAATAAATTAAACATTGTAATTGTTGCAAAATTGCTGTGGTATAAGCAGAATAACACACTCCAGACCATGTGGTTAGACCAAAAATAATTGAGTTTAGTGTAGTAGAGGCACTGTGTAGTAGTGACCAACAATTATTTGGATATTGAACCATGCTATGATAGAGTATGTGGCCATGGTTACTATGCTTATGGAAATTACATGTTTCTGAATGGGTGGTAGGCATATACTGTAATTCCTAATACTGGGACCCCGCTAGTCAAAATGGAATACAGCCACAACTAGTGGTTGTTTTGGCTAGGCCCATATCCTGTGCTATTTTCTTCACTACTGCACCACTAAATAAAAATTATCTTTAATTTTTTTTTACATCTTACAGTAATCACTATGTCCTGGTCGGGCTCACTGAGAATCTGGAGCCAGTCCTGGGCATCACTGAGCACAATGTGGGAGAATTCACCCTGGAAGGGATGCCAGTCCATCGCAGGCCGCCTCTTTTATGTTGTCAACCAATGTCAGTGATGCAATTGTACTATTAGAGTAATTTTAAGGAATGATTTATAGTCATTCGCCACCATAATATGTGGGTGTGGAAAGCTAGCTAAATAAAACAGGTTTGATATTTCATATCATATACAGAATATATTGTTATAAGTAGGTGAAAATGGTGGGGGCCCTACTTCTTTTATAACAATGTGGGAATAACAACTTTCAGTTCATACATTTTGAATAGATTTCCCAAAATATAAACAAGTTTTTGATATATATTTATTGTGTTCCAAGTAAGCAGATGCTGTTGATGAAAGAGGGAAGATGAGAATGACCAGACTGCTTCAAGCTGACAGGAAGTCTATGGTAACCCAGATAACAACTCTTTATAACCACAGTGGACAGAAAAGCATCTCAGGTTGCACAAAACACTGAACCTTGAGGCAGATGTGCTACATCAGGGACCACTCCTGTCAACTAAGAACAGGAAACTGATTCAGCAATGGGCACAGGTTCACTGAAACTGGACAGTGGAAGATTGGAAAAATATAGCCTGAACTGATGAATCTTGATTTCTGCTGAGACATGCAGATGGTAGAGTCAGAATTTGCACGAATCCATGGATCCAACCTGCCTTGCATCAACAGTTCATCTTGGTGGTGGTGGAATAGCATGGGGAATGTTTTCTTGACACACACTGTGCACCTTAATATCAACTGAGCATGGTTTGAACAGCTTATTCGAGTATTGCTGCTGACTGTGCTTTGTGACATGGCGCCTTTTCATACAGGAATTAGCCATGGTTACAATTTACTCATCTTATAATGACTGCATAAATGGTTCCCTTTTGAGTTTGGTTCCTCTCAAGGTTTGTTCCTCACCACCGACTCCTCTGGTTTGCTCGTTAGAGATAAATTCATACACTTAAAATTTATATCTTGAATGTATTTATTTCTGTAAAGCTGCTTTGTGAGAATGTATTTTGTTAAAAGAGCTATACAAATAAAATTGAATTGAATTGAGTACTTCCAGCATGATTATGCACCATATCACAAAGCACAAATCATCTCAAACTGGTTTCATGAACAAGATAATGAGATCAGGGTACTTCAATGGCCTCCCCAGTCACCAGAGCTGAATCCCATCCAGCACCTATGGGATGGGAAAACAGGATCAGGGCATGAATGTTCAGTTAACAAATCTGTAGCAATTATATGTTGAAATCATGTCGGCATGGAGCAAAACCTCAAAGAAGTGTTTCCAATACCTTCTGAAATCCATGCCACAAAGAATGGAGGCTGTTCTTAGAGCAAAAGGATGTCCTACTCATTATTAGTATGGTGTTTGGTGTAGCCTGTATGTGCCTAAAGTGTGCCTAAAGACACATGCAGGCTTACAGTAACTTACAGTCTTACAGTAACTGCTTCACCAAATTAGTGTTTTTAATAAAGAATTTAGACCAATAATTTAGAGTCCCATTAGTATCTGATGACAATGACGACTGTCAATATCAATATATCAAAATATAAAAGTTATTACAATTTCGAAATGAAATTATTTCTTTACACAGCAGTGTGAAGTTTTATTGTCTTCATTATCATTATTATCATCCCCAATACAACTATTATATTACTTACATTTCCGTCAGATAATTATAGTACCAGAGCTCAGCTTTGCATGCAATTTAACTCCTGCCAGTGGTGTAGTATTGCTTGTAAATTCTGATTTTATTAGCCAACAGAAAGCTAATATTATCAAAATGTTCTTCAAGCAGCCCAAGTAACAAGTTCCCCTCTTTCCAACCCGCTTCTTTACTGGGATTTTGAGATTACATCATTATAGAAAAATGATCTATTAGATCTAACAATTAGAGCCATCACAATATTGCTCTACACAACATTTAACAGTTACCTCACTATAAGCTCTGTTCATATCAACACTTAATCGTAAAGTGACAACCGAGATGCCTGGATTTATAAGTGGCAAAATGAAGTCCAGAACCAGCTGAATCAGGCACATCGGTTAACGAGTACAAATCTCCATTTTAGTTTGTCAGCAGTTATCTGCAGTGAGGCTCACTTACAAACAGCTGTTGCAATAAACCCCAGAGGAACAGTTTATTTAGAGTAGAATGTAGAAAGTATCAACAAATGCTGGAAAGTGAAGCTACTTTGGGGGCAACAGTGGTGGTCGTTGTCATATGTATCATGAGTATAGAAGCTGTGGTGAACACACACACACACACATGTATATATATATATATATATATATATATATATATATATATATATATATATATATATATA
>CM074924.1:22274092-22284876 GCA_037576815.1 Pangasius larnaudii | reverse complement strand
AGACACGCAGGCCATTACCTGCCCCCCAAAATTTCTAAGGGAGGCTCGTACCTGGCCAGTGGGAACATCAGTCTCTGGAGGCTAGCAAACTCTGCTGTGTTTTCCAGGCTTAGGTGTCTTTGCGCAACCAGGGTTTCAGCAAATTCACTCAGCCCATTCACTCAGCCATTCACTCTGGTCAGGCTTAGGGTCCAGCAGGCTTTCAAAATAAAATTGGCACTGTAGCAGGAATCCTCCACAAGGGAATTCAGTACCCTCATAGGGAGCTGGGGTATCCATGAACATATAATGGGGAAATTGTGTAGAGTCAAACACTGGCATTGTGATCATGGCATTTCACCAGTCCTGTTTACCTGCTGCATCCACGAAGTGGGCAAAGTAATCACGCGACGAAGTCAGAGATAGATTCAAATGCAGTTCAGCATTTTTATTAAAGACACTGGCAAACAGATCCAAAACATGAGACAAACAACTCTATGAAGGCAATTCCAAATTGGTTTTCCAAAAACCAGAGAGCTAGGCAAGATCTAAAAGAAAAAAATCTAAAACACAGAAAACAAGTAAGTTCAGGTAGTGGAACACAATCATGAAACATTTAGGAGACAACCAATGACAACACATGGGCAGAGACAAGACATGAACCAAAACAAAATGCACATGGCAACAGAAACAAACACATGACAACATGGACTGAGTGCTGAGAGCTGCGAGCATGCAGCAGTCGGTGAGAGGGGGGAATATGTGACAGTGAGAGATCTGAAACATCTCCCTGATAGGCCAGTATGATGCACTGGTGTGGTCACTTGTTCCACTGATCAAATCTGGGATGCTTTATCCTGCCAATCTGATGAAAAGTCATCTACAGTAAAGGCACAATGGAGCAGCTCTACTCCACCACCTGCCTGTAGCATGCCCATGGCATCTTGTTTTCTTGTGGCATTTAAGGAATAAATGCTTAGCATTTGTGCTACATGAATCTTATTATTTGCATTCAAAACACTCATGTAACTCCTTTTTCTGTAGTGCAACTATTCAGCAATAACACATTCTACGACCTGTTTTATGGGGTCTATGGGGTCTGAAAGTTCCTAAAGAGGTCCTGCTTAAAAACACTATACACGTTGTAGGGTTCAATGTACAACAACGTACACCAGGGTTCAATCTTTAAATGTTTCCATAAGAGAGGGTAAATCTTTAAGGGATTTTCCATAAGCAAAAACTCCGATATTTAATTTTAAGTTTTAATACTGCATTTTAATTAAGTTTTAATACTGCAGATTCCATCATTATAGTTTTGTAATAAAATTTTTTAAATTACATATAGGGATGTGTCAGCAAAAACGAAACGATGGCCTTGTACTTAATCTTTTTACTCGTCTCCAACTCCAGTTTAACTTCAGTTTTATATATATATATTACTTCTCTTTCTCTCTCTCTCTCGCTCACGTCTCCTACCTCTTTAGCTTGGAGCTAGAGTGGGGAGAAGAATAAAGCAGGAAATGGGAGAGAGAAAAAGTGATAGAGATCCTCTCCTCCACATATAAGGGTCAGTCTTTTATCTCTCCTCTGTAGATGTGCCATCTGGCCTACACTTCTACATCTTTTACACCTACTCTCTTTCTACATCCTCCATTTTCCCTCTCATTTCAAAATGCCTTTCAAAACACCTCACTGTCCTGTTAGAGAAATCTTGTATCTCTGTTGCCGAGTTGCAAAGAGCTGCAGCTTCCCCACAGGTAGTTGCTTTGTTTTTAGTTTTTATTTTGCACCAGAGGTGTGTTTGACATGTGTGTCTTATATTCACTTTTAATGATTATTAATATATAATTAATGTGGGTCAACTGTTTCATAAATGCCTATATGCTCATAATTTTATTAATTTTATCTCCATGCAATGACCGTCCAGCTGAGCACCTAACTGTAAAGAGGGTTATGCCTAATTTCCTTGGATGCCCATAAGTCCTACTTCTATTGCTCTTTATTCTCGATTTCACTTTCCTCTCTTTTCCCTTCACTCTGGCATCTCTGAGCTCAGTGCTCCCCCTTCCTGGTCACTATAAGTAAGTACACTCTGTCTGGGAAACCAGTGAGAATCTCTGGTGCATATCTTCATATTCCTAATGAAATAACCATTGCAATTTTAGGAATTCATCAAGTGAAAATGGTTTCATTGAATATCACATGAATGAACATGTAAGAAAACATCTGACTACTAAACCCACATCTCCGCTACAGGAGTGTAACAATACACAAATTTGAAATTTGATATGTCACGATACAGGGGGTCTCTAAATGATACCTTCTAGATACAGTAAAATATGCATTGCCTGAATATGTCGTAGGTTTCCATTTTTCAATTGATTAAAACATTAAACATGATTAAAGTATTGAAACTTAACAGTGACAGAGTTTGTGTGATTCATTCAGAGCTTTATAGCATATAATGAAAAAAAGCTGTGCATTAAAATGCAACAAAATTAAACATGACTCAGGGTTGCTAGGAAACTGTCGGCAAAATATCTACCCTAACTAGAGTACTGTGCAAAAGTCTTAGGCACCCTATGTTTTTTTTAAAATACAAACTTTGTTGTTGTTCCTCTTTTGGCTGCTCCCGTTAGGGGTCGCCACAGCAGACATTTGGTCCGTCTATTTTGATTTGGCACAGTTTTTATGCCGGACGCCCTTCCTAACGCTACCCTACCCAATTTTATCCAGACTTGGGACCGGCACTGAGAGCACATTGCTGCACTGGGGCTGGTTCCAAACCCAGGAAACGAACCACATTAGTGAGAGCGCTGTGGCCTAACCACTAGTCCTCCAGGGACCCTTAGTACAAACTTTGTTATAGATATTTTTTTCTGACTTCTACTATCGAGTCAGTACAAAAACACTTTAGATTCCAAACATTAGTTTTCCAGCACAAAATTAAATGTTACAGAAAAGTGTTTGTATGTCGGTAAAGAAAGCAGCAGATTCCATAAGTGACCACTTTTCAGACAAAAACATAATGAAGGCTGCTGGGTTTCGCTGCAAAAATAAGAAGCAAGTGCAACATTGAACATAGTTCATTTCCTTTATGAAACTGCACACATTGTACCTGTGACTACTCACACCAAATATGGACTCTGTTTCATTTATTACTGTTTACTGGTTACTTCATAGTATTTTTTTAATGTAGAAACATTTAATGTCATTATTTTTGAAGGCATTTTTGCTCTACTGCATTTCTTTGCATGTGCCTAAGACTTTTGCTCAGTACTGTAAATCTCAAAAAAAAAAAAAAAAACACCCCAAAAGATACAGAAATAGCCAAATGTCCATGCATTGGTAAATGCATTTTTCTTCTTTTCTAAATCGTTGTGCCTTAACCAACTTAGGCTATGTGTCTGCAGCACACAAATTTGTCACCTGAAGTTTTGCTTAGTAGCTTAAACGTGTTTTTGAATCCGATGTTCAACACTATACTGAGTGGTCTCATATCTGCAGCTATGAACTTCCCAATTACCACAAGCTGCAGGTTCAATTCCTGACAAGTTCATGGTAAAAGTTTATAATCGACCAGGAACCTTTTTTACGGCAATGTCCTTATACAGTGTCCTCCAGAATTATTGATGCCATTCATGAAAATGATTGAAAATTAATATATTAAAAGAACAACATATACAATAAAAATATGTTAAGCTCCAATTAACAGAGATATCACGTTTTATTTAAGGTAGTGCAATTCTTTCTACTAAACATCGGTTCCAAATTAGCACTCTTACAATCAACATTTTGTGACACCTGCCATGGGAAGACTAAATAAGTCTCGTTCTGTAATGAATAACAAGCTAGGCTTGTAGAGAGCTCTTGATCCACTTTTTATTCTTACTTTCTTACTATTCGTACTAATACTTTTTTTATTCTTGGGTCTGTGCATGTGGACTTCCTTAATTCTTCGATTCAGAGCACAGGTTCAAATCAGGAGACTGAGATGTCCATTGCAAAATATAGATTTTTTGTTACTCCAGACATTTCTGTGTTGATTTGGAAGGATGTTTTCATGTTCTTGAAACTTATATGCTATGAACTATATCTATGGTCTGAACCTCCTGGCAAAGGAAACCAGGTTTTGGGCTGAAATATCCTGGTATTTAGCAAAATGTAGCCACATGACAGGGACAAAACATTAAGGATTCACCACCACAGGTTAAAGAGGTGTGTCAGATGGTTTCCTTGTATGCAGTCACCAAATATGCTGAACAAAAAGGTTGATTTTTGTTTCATATGACCACAACCCAACTGTCAACTGTAGTTCAAGCACTGCATTTTGTGAGGTGCTTCTTTTTGCTGAGTTTCCAAACAGCCTATTCAACTTTTATGACTGTAGCATTTAACAGATTTTGAATCCTGACAACCACAAGAATGAACTAAACGGTGTGATTACAAAACTGTGATCTTTGGGCTCTTTTTTCACTTCTTCACCATCCTCCTCACTGCTCATGGGTCCATTTCCTGGTAGATTTACAAATGTTACCAATTAAGCTAATTAAGCTTAATGATATTTTAAACTACTTATTTATTTTTATACCAAATACCTGATTTGTGCAGGTCAACAACCATATCTTTTGCATTGAAAGTTCTTTGGATTATGAAAGTTCTTTGTTTTTGAAGAAGAAGAAGAAGAAGAAGAAGAAGAAGAAGAAGAAGAAATTTGCAAACTGATGGTCATACCTCAGGGAACTAGAACAGGGTTAAAGGAAACAACAGAGCTCCTGCTAGCTGTTTTTCTTGGGGACAATCCAATGAAATGCACTACTTAAAAAATGTTCAAAATTGGCTGCTACATGCATCTGAGAAAGAAGTGGCTCTTCTTAATTTGTCATGTTGTCTAGACAGAACTATATGCAGGCTGTACTATGCAAATGGACACAATCGTGTACAGACAATGGAAAGATGGAAGTCTTCTGTCTGATTGTAATTTGCATAAAGTTGAAACCAGCTCATTTCTCACTGCACCAAACCTGAAGTTCTCACTGCTCGCTATCCTCCAATCCCTTGTGCGTTTTTTTCGCTACATCCCACTGGAAATGAATTGGAGTGTAATTTCAGGTGACAACTTTCCATGCAGAGGAAATGTACCTTTAGAGGCATTGAGGGCAGGGACGAGTTTTGCATGTGACAGACACAAATCTGTAACTTAATAAAGGCTCATTGCAGTTAACATAATGGACTACATTTATCAAGCAGGATCCAAATGAATTTATTCGTAAATTTGATAGGCTTCAAATCGTATTATTGGTTAGTAAATTTTTTTTTGTATGGATTATGTTGTCAAGGATAAATAGCTTAACACACATATCTTTAATGAACATTTTTGATCTGCAATGGCTGAGCAGCATAATCGGAGGATTTAGTGCATGCAGTGCGTAGGAGGCGAGCTGTCACCATTTAGTCATTATTCAGCTCTTAGTGAGCTTTGCCTTTTTTGGAGTTTTGTGGGGATCACTATTTGTAAATCACCTTGAACCATGCCATGAACTCACTTGATACTTTATGGATGAGCGGTAATTATCAACATATACATTGAGTACAAAGAAAATCAGCATTACCCAAAGTTTGGTAAGACTGCACTGCAAAAATGTATATCTTACTTTATCTTGTGTATAGCTTATGTATAGCTTTGCAGAATATGAAGATATCTTAAATAAAGAAAATGTTACCTAATATTTACTCATTTCAAGCTTAAATGGCTTTATTCTATTGGAAAATAATTTTGTTTCTTTCTTAAAATAAACAGTTGAAATAAGCAAAATTATCTGCCAATAGAATATGACCATTTTAAGCTTGAAATTAGTAAAAATAAATAAATAAATAAGTAAATAAATAAATAAATAAATAAATAGAAATCTAGAAATAGGGTTAATAATGTCATAAAGAGAAATATTATTTGAATTCGCCTGTATTGATAATATTTTTATTTGCTCGGATATAATTTTTTGCAGTGTTCGGTTTGGCCTACACGACCATTTACATTTACCATTATGATATATCTTTATCATAATAATTAGGATGGAAGTGATGGTGAGGTAGCGATGATAAATGTTTAGTGAGCAAGACAGTTTCATCAGCTAAAGAGGAGAGTGAGTTATGGCAGACTAGCTGAAGGCAGCAGGTGAATTTGTTGAACGTGAGTAAATATTTAATGTGCGACAGTTTGGGAGAAGTGTTAAATGCAAGAGATCGATGGCAAAGCTTTGAACCATCTAGCATGCCAGACATTTACAGATATGACTGGACTACCTATTCCTGATATAAGCTGTGATATAAGATCAAAAACGATCTATCGAATGCTCACAAATTGTGTGGAGCCCGTTGACTTTTTGCTATTTTCCTGTAATTCTGAATCATGAACACTGTGTTGTGGGTGTTGAAACAAAAATAAATTTGCTTGTATGACGGGCTTCCACATATACACACATAGCCGTTTTCTTTCACGTACATCCACATAGCGATAGACTATAAAAACAAAAACAAACAAACAAAAAAAATGACTTTTTAAACTCAGGGCAAGTCAACGAAGTATTTCCTTGATACTTACTCTATTTCAAAGAGTCAAAACTCTCTTACCAGTTGTCTAGTAAGAAGTATTATGAAATACTGTGTGTTGGCTCGCTTCTGCAGGAGATTCCATGCAAGGGTAGGAGTACTGGTTTTATCTTTGGTGTCTTATTTGGGGAAACCTTGGTCACTTTCACATATGCAGTATATAATCCATTTGAATTTTACCATGCATGGTTTGTTTGGCCTGGTGTGAGCACAGCAAATACACTCGAGTGGTGAGACTGCTTATGAGAAGTGGTCTTGGGCCCATTGCACACCTCAATATACCTGTATACTGTATACCACTTTGGTGTGGGTGTACGTTTGCTTTATTATTTGAATGAAACAGTATATTTGACAAGAAATTAAATTTAAATATATATTGTGAACAAATCCTTTACTGCTTTGGCTTATTAAAATCCAATTGTATCAGTCAGGTATCAGTAATGCACAAATTAATAAGCTCTGTCAACAGGATTTCTGTTCATTATCTTTCTCATTTAAAAAAGTCTAATTCTGTCCTCCTTGTCCAGCATGCTGTATTATTACTGTCTAATGTACTCCATTAATTCCACATTGCACCATTCATTTTTTTGTCGTCTTTCATTTACTTTGAGATAATGTTTGCCTAGTTTGAGTTTAAGCATACCTGCTGTTTTCATCAGTGTTATAAGCAGGTAGGTTCATAAACACTGCAGTCAAAATAATATCCAGAAAATCCATACTCGCGATTAGAAAAAAAGGCCTAAAAAGGTCAAACCAGTCTAAAGAATGCGGAAAGACATATGTTAACATTGCAATTCTAATAAAGCAAATGCATTCTGAGATGCTTTTCTGCTCACCATGCTTGTAAAGCATGACTTTTTGAGTTACTCTAGCTTTTCTGTTATCTCAAAGCAGTCTGGCCATTCCCCTCTGGCCTCTCTCATCACTAAGGCATTTCCACCCACAGAACAGCTGCTCACTGAATGTTTTTTGTTTTTCGCACCATCCTGTATAAAGTCTAGCAACTGTTGTGTCTGTTCAGTTTCACTCAAATTATCTGCATTCATTACGTCCCATTTCCTCCTCTACCACACACAGTCTAATACTGAGAGACATAGATTGCTGAAAAAGCCTCCCAACTTCCTGCTAAAATTTGCTCTATTAACAAAGACAGTTTGTATCCCTTATACACACAGTAGTGTGCTTTATCTCCCTTTCTTTTATACAAGAAATATGAGTCTGATATAACCTGGTAGATATCACAACATGATATTATCAGCATTATGAATGAGTCAAGGTTAGTCGCAAAGAGATTTTCATACAGAAGACACAAGTTTACTGTTAAAATGAAAGCTTTTAAAAGGCAGCAGATGTGCATGCAGAACAAGGGGATGAAAGGAGACAGCAGGGACTGGTAGAATTGAGACAGGTATTACCACTCAAAGAAAGTGATGCTGACAGCTGAAGACCGGATCCCACATTGACAGTCTGCTCAGAGACAGAACCCAATGTGGGCTTCTGCTGCTGTAGCCTGTCTGCCTCAAAGTTTGTTGTGCTGTGCACTCCGAGATTATTTTCTGCTCATCACGGTTGTAAAGAGTTGTAAAGTGTGGTTATTTGAGTTGCTCTATCCTCCCTGTCAGCTTGACCAAGTCTGGCCATTCTCCTCTGACCTCATATTTCTGGCTAGAGAATTGTTGCTCACTGGATGCTTGTTTTTTTTGGTTTTTGCAACATTCTGTGTAAACTCTAGAGACTGTCATGTGTGAAATTCCCAGTAGATCAGCAGTTTCTGAAATACTCAAATCAGCCCATCTGGCACCTGTAATGGTTGCGCCAAATATGGCACTGATTCCCATCAGCCACTGCACCTCACCTGACCATGACACTCACATTACATGACTATACATGACCTGATTCATGTTTTGGCTTAGTATTTAAGTCACATTTGTATAGCACCTTTTGTCTAGTGTCTGTTGTGAGTCGTGTCATATGTTGTTGTATCCATGCCATGCTCATGCGTATTTCATGCTTGTCTAGCTTATGTTTATGTTACTTAATCCTAGTCGTTGTTTACGTGTGTATCACTTTCTGTAAAATATTCCGCACTTGACTTGCATCTGTCTCCAACCAATCCGTGACAGCACCAACAACCACGCCATGGCCAAACTCACAGAGATCACTTGTTATCCTATTCTAATTTGATGTGAACATTAACTGGAACTCTTTGCCTGTATCTGCATAATTTTATGCTTTACACTACTGCCACATGATGGCAGATTGGATAATTGGGTAATATACATTATACTGTGCATTTGAATACTATTCCACTCCCCTCTTATTTTAATGAAACATTATCTCTTATTATCATTGGGGCCATGACTCTTCACTGTTTAAGTGTTAGCTAGCGCAAATACAGTCATTTGCACAACAACAAATTTCTGAGAAGGTGGTGAGGACCACACTATTGTTCTTTAGGTCCTGATAAATGAAAACATAGAATTGAAGGAGGGTGTACTTTCTTTTTCCCATGACTGTAGTTGTAGATTGTGGTGTGCTGCTGAGATTGTTACAGCGTCAATTTGACTTTTACATCCATCATGTGACGGAAAGGAATTAGGAAGCTTATCACTAAGGGCTAACTTTTCAGATGCATAGCCAATTAAAACATCATCAGAGTTGGTTATTACCAGTGGAGTACCAGTGAGCTTCAGGTTCAGTATGACTGATGAATGACTCACTATTACCCATAAATTGAGTAGATAAACCCATGATATCAGTTCGGAGAACTATTAAAAGATGAGGTTTCATCTCATCTGTGAAGTCAGGGTCAGGATCCACTGTGAACTACACAAGAGCATCATCAGCCTGTAGCAAGGACAGTCCTAGAGTTTAACCCTTAGGGGGTTTAATACCTCTGGTGCTTGGCTTTTATCTCTCTTTTCTCTTGCCTTTCCTTTCTCTGCAATTGTGGCCACTTCATCCTGCTCTCTTTTATTTCCCTGCCTCCACTCCACCATGATATTTTGTACTATTACAAACAGGCAGACATTATCACTAAAATGACTGAGATGAAACCGACTTATTATCCACTGGAATATACTTTTTCTACCTGCCTGTGTGCATTGCATATATGTTGTATACCTGCATATATGTCAGTTTAGTTAACATCAGCATAAAGCATAATTAAATACTGAATTTTACATTGTGAAAAGCTACTCTTGACTGTACCTGTCTGGAATGCAACCCTCAGTATGTTAGTAAAGGAGTAAAACTATTAATTTAAGCATGGACAGCATTTTTTTTTTTTTGCACTGTTTTGACCACCTGTTCAACCTCTGAACAAAACAATGCAATTTTAGCTTGGTACCTAAAATTCATGCACAGAGTTGATTAAGTAATGATCAGACACAGCTGGAATAAATTAGCAAAGCTAAACCCTCTTTCAAGGAAAAAAAGGCTTCAAAGTAAGGTTAACATTTTGGTCCACATCAGCATATTGAGCATATTTGAAACTGATAATTTTGGATTTTGGTGGAACTAAGTGCAACAGCATCACCAATGGATATGAATATAATGGAAATTTTACTGCATCACCAATGCAGCAAAAATACACAGAATGGCTTGCAGTAGTTTTGTCTAGTTCTTTCCAGATGAGAGAGTAGATTCACACAGCCTATCAATAACATATAGTATGTTCATATGATCAGTTCTTCTTTTTTTTTTTTAACGACAGCCATTTAGCTGTCAAACATACAGGTTGCCAAGTACACATCAAAAACCAGTACTATGTATTGTCCTGTGAAAATGGCTGCTGAAATATTGAAGGCACTATTTACGGCTGATGACACATAAGACACAGTGAAGTGTGTGCTAGCCAGCTGTCATTAGAGTCAGGTGTGGAGAGATTTCTTTTGCCGAGCTAGTGGGCAGAACTGCAGTGGGAATTGTCAAACTCTTGACAGAGTAGCTGAAGCTATGCAAGGTAGAGCAAAAACTGATCACACAAACATATGATGTAGCAGCAGTAATGAGTTGGCCATCATCCCACTTGCAGGTTGGATTGAGACAAACGTTCCCTTACACTTACTTTGTGCACTGATATGCCCATCAGTTAAATCTCATCATTCAGCATGCATGCTCATCTCTAAAACCTATCAGAATGGTTTTTGCCAACTTCTTAGCTTTGTCAACTTCTCCTGCATAAGAACTACAGT
>CM074924.1:22217297-22227660 GCA_037576815.1 Pangasius larnaudii | reverse complement strand
CTGACTTCCTTTATCTATTTGTTTCATTCCTGCTCATTTCCTGACCAATGATTTGTTGTTAAGACCATTAAAAGCTTAATTTTTTTGCTTAATGGCTTGGACCATTTTTTTCCCAGGAGTGTAGGTATTGTAAGTTTTGTAATTACCAATCCCCCATCAATAATTCTGTGCCAATCTTCTGAAATTGTTCTGGACATGCCACAGTTTTTCTGGCATTTGAGCTAACTTCTATTGTAAAGGTGTTTCATAATTGTTTTGAGTACACATTGATCACCAGCACTTTAATTTAAGAACGTTAATACTGATTGGGCTAAGCCACTGTTTTGCTATCTGGCTGATCAACAAAGAGTCTGACACACTCCTTTGTAACTCAAAGTTGCTCCGAGAGACTGGAAAGAAGCTAACACTACTCACTCCTGCAAAATATAAGGGTTTCACAATATACTACATAAAAATTTTGATGCAAGCCTTATTTATAATCATCCAGTATCTCTTTATAAAATAGCTGTTCAATGTTTATGGATGTGTTATGGAGGCCTAGTGAAGGTACCCTTCAGATAAAGTGTTTCTATTGTCTATTTCTTTATTGTATGTTTGTACTATTCATTTATTTGTTGTTATATATCAGCTTATTTGTACTTATTGAGGGGGATTGATGAGACTGTGCTTCTACTGTGGTACCTCAGTGCATCGTATGGCACCCGACATTTTCATTAAGAAGAGTTGTTGAATATTCAGACACCTCCTCTGTTGTTATGTCTGCTGCTGGTCACTGGAACCAGAGGGAACTTTGTCAACTATGACCTAGTTGGACAGCTCCAAGTAGAGACCAAACCAAGTAGAGACCAAGGCCTCTACAGGTGCAGGTGCTGGATATAGATACCTAGGAGGCGGGACTGTGACAGTGCACCTCAGACGTTAAATTGAAAGTCAGTGTTTGAAAGAATATTGTTTCTCATCACGTCCTAAGCCAAGTATCCCATCATCTTAGGCTACAACATCACAAACTTCTGGCCAAACTTCTGGAAAATTAACTCTAAGGTGAAAAATGTGAATTTTATGTGTCACAGATCTCATTCTATATTATCAGCAAGGAGAAAATAACAATGGACCAAAAATAAAGTGATTGCAGTAAAGGAGTAGACAATGCCCAGCAAGATCAAAGAATTACAGAGGTTTCTTGGATTTGCAAACTTCTATCGAAGGTTAATTCAGGGCTTCAGCCCCATGGCCGCTCGTCTCACCTCATTTCCTGAAGAAGGTCTTACAAAAGCTTCCACTCACCTCATTTCCTCATTTCCCTATTTTGAAACAACCCAATCATTTTCAACTATTTATCATGCAGGACAGTGCATCAGAGACTGGGGTTGAGGCTGTCCTATAAAGACTGAGAGAGAAGCCAAAACTCCACCCCATGGCCTTCTTAAGAACACTGAGAGCTCCAGGGCTGTTCGAGTCCAGAAATTTGGAGTTGAGTTCAATTCCAAGTGATGGGAATCAACTTGGAATCAATGGGGTCGATTCCAAGAGTCAATAACACACAGTAATTTTTTCAATTCTTGATTCTGAAAACGAAGACATAGGGAAAGAGATTGGGCAAAAATAAACAGTGCAATATTAATTAAGCACATGGAATGGCTTTGAACTGCTGTGTACAGTATTTCAACACATACTGCTACTGTTGTGTTGCAATCTGAACACAGGACCAGTGATTTGCTAAGTGTATTTCATTTTTTTTATTAGTGAGCAAAGAAGTATTGCTGTACAGTATCACAGCAGAGTTCTATAACCTTAGTACTTTGCGTCAACCTTTGCTTAAGGCTTGAACAAACACTTATGAACACATGATAAACTGATATGTATTTACAGTGATATGAAAAGTCTGCACACCCCTTTAAAATGGCTGGTTTTTATGATGAAAAAAATGAAACCAAGATAAATCATGTCAGATCTTTTCTCACCTTTAATGTGAAATGTGAACAACATTATAGGGAAAAATAGGAAAAATAATAAACTTACAATAACCTAGTTGCATATGTATGCACACCCCTAAACTAATACTTTGTTGAAGCACCTTTTGATTTTATTACACCACTCAGTCTTTAAGGGTCTATCAGTGTGGCACATCTTGTCTTGGCAATATTTTCCCACTCTTTCTTGCAAAACCATTCTAGATCCATCAAATTCTAAGAGCATCTTTAAAAAAAAAAAAAAAAAAAAGCAGCCCTAAAGCATGATGCTGCCACCACCATGCTTCACCGTGGGGATGGTGTTCTTTTGGTGATTTGGTTTTTTTTTGCACCAAACATACTTTTGGAATTATGGAATTATTATATCTTTTGGAATTAGTCTCATCAGACCATAACACATTTTGCCACATGGTTTGGAGTGATTTAGTTGAGCTTGGATGTTTTTTGTGAGAAAGGGCTTCTATCTAGCCCCGTCCAGGAAACACCTTCGGGTGGGTAGATTTAATGTGTTTCAGCACAGGCTGTTTGAAAGCCAATTTATTGCAAATTTTACTTTTTACTTTGTTGTCCAAAGTACAATACTGCCAGACTACTGATGTGTGTGCAATGGAGTGATGAATTTTTCAAGCAGACTGTCTAGACAGATGGACAGCACTCCATGTGTGTGCAGGTGCTGGCAAACTACAACATCACTGTGTGGAATTGAGTCCAAAGCTTTGGCAACTCTCAATTCCCAAAGGCCCGAAATTGATTCTTTTTACTTATCAGTAAAACTGGCAATAGATGAGTGGCATCAGTGGTTGGAGGATACAGCACACCCTTTATGCACATACAGTAGATCACAAGAACCTTGAATATCTGAAAACAGCAAAAAGTTGTAACCAAAGACAAGTCCGCTGGGCCCTATTCTTTTCCAGAATTCAGCTAAAGTTCTCGTATCATCAGAATAATGCTTCATCAGTGTCATTTCCTGGGACCAAAAGATAACGCACATCAAACACTGCCATCCCATGACAAGTGATACGTTCCGCCTCACCTACAAGAGAAATTAATCACCTGGGTTCATGCATCTCTGGCTATGGGACACCCTGATGTTCATAAAACCAATCAGCTACTGGTGGAATGGTACAGTTGAGGCTAAAAGTTTACATATACCTAGGCTAAAGATATTCAACCTCAGTTTCACTATATTTAATTCACTATATCAGAATTCCAGTGGGTCAAAAAGTTACATACTGTACACCAAATTAACTGTCTCTTTAAACAGTCTGGAAATTTTCCAGAAATTTCCAGAGGCTTTCAGAAATAGATGTTATGATTTTTAGAAGCTTGTAATTGACCAATTGTCATAATTAGCAGTTAATTGGGAGTGCACCTGTGGTTGTATTTAGAGCCAGTGCTTTTTGTCCTTGATATCATGGGAAAATACAAGCAACTCAGCCAAGACCTCAGAGAAAAAAATGTGGACCACCACAAGTTCAGTTCCTCCTTAGGAGCAATTTGCAAATATAAAAATCTTGTCAATCATTCAGGAAGGAGACACAAATGGACTTCCCAGGGATGAAAAACTTTGGTCCAAAAGGTGCAACTGAACAGCAAGACAACAAGAAGTCTCTCTATCCAGAATGTACCCCTCCGTCCAAAGAGACTTAACAGCCACCATTAAGTCTTACTTTGCCATGGCCTGAAAGGCTGTCATGAAAGAAAGAAGACCCTACTCCAAGACCAGCATAAAAACAGGCTGAAGTTTATAGGTGATCACCAGGAGGAAGATGTAACCTTTTGAAGCTGTGTTCTCTGGCCAGATGAAACAAAAAATTTACTGTTTGGCCATAATCAGTGTTATGCATGGAGGAAAAAGGGTGACGTTTTTAATCTGAAGAACACCATTTAAACTGTGAAGCATGGGGGTGGCAGCATCATGTTGTGGGATGTTATGCTAGAAAAGGATTGGTGCACTTCAAAAAAAAAAATAGACACATCATGAGGAAGGATGAGGTTTATCTAGAAATCCTGAAGCAACACCTCAAGTCGCAACTGGGTCTTCCAGCAGGGCAGTGATCGGGCGAAGCTGTAACAAAATTGCTTAAAGACAACAAAGTGAAAGTATCGGAGTGGCCATCAAAAAAGCCCTGACCTGAATCCCAGAGAAAAGCGTGTCTGAGCGCGGAGGCCCACAAACCTGACTGAGTTACACCAGTTCTGTCAGGAGGAATGAGCAAAAATTCCAGCAAAGTGTTGTGAGAAGCTTGTGGAAGGTTACAACAAGAATCTGATTCAAATTAAGCAAATAAAAGGCAATGCCACTCAATACTAACAAAGTGTATGTAAACTTTGGACACACTGAAAATATATAGTAAATACAAGCTGAAATATACCTGTCTGCCAGGTATTATTTTTAAAGAATCTTATATAAATGAAATAAATAGATGATATAATTGAGTTAACACAGGAAATCAGGAGGAGAATCAGAAAGACTGGGTCGGGTATTTACCATGGGCCAAATATGGGCAAAATTCTCTGTTACTCAGCCACTCAGCTAACCTCATTCCAATATGTGCTAGGACATCAGTCACCCCATTCCCATGGGATGCTAACCCCACAGATTCACCTGCAGCAGACGAATAATTCAGAAGAAGCTAACATGTCTGTGCCTGTTCAATGCCTCAAACAAATAGCACGAGATAAAAGGAAAATTGCAGATCGTCTCCAGTGAAAGACTCCCAGGCATGAACCAGGGGACAGAGTGCGGCTCTCCACAAGGCCCACTTATCCCACAAGTTCATCTGCCCATTGAAGGTGCTTCGACTTATCAACAACAGCACACTGTATATGACCTGTGCCTGTTTTCTGAAATTGGATTTAGTGTTTTGGATTGTTTGCCTGAGTTTTCTATCTTTTTTTTCCCCCAACCTGCATTTGTCTCTGTCGTCTGCCTTACAGTGTTCGGTGATTAAACATCGTTCATCAATCAGAAATTTGAACATCTTAAAAAGTTGAATTAGAGTTTTATGCCTTGGAAAACATTGTACATTGTTGCAAATCAAGGTCAAGATCAAAGGTCAAATTTATTTATATAGCACATTTAAAATAACACGAGTGTTGACCAAAGTGCTGCACATCAGGTGTAACAGGAAATAGAATACAAACATGGTGACATAAACTATCATTAAAAATTAAGATAAATATAAAGACAAATAATTACTATGAGAAAACAAACCTATAAACTAAGACCTAACTAAGATTTAACTAACACCAGAAAATAAACAGCTAGACACAAAAAACAGGACAGATTACAGATAAGGCTGAGAGAAAAATTAAGTTTTAAGAGATGATTTAAATGAGATTATTGTAGTGGAGGATCTGATAGAGAGGGCAAACTATTCCAAAGCCTCGGCGCCATTACAGAAAAGGTCCTATCGCCTTTGGTTTTTAATCATGTCTGAGGAATGGTTAGTAACAACTGAGAAGAGGATCTGAGAGTTCGCTGAGAAGAGCGACGGTGGAGAAGATCCTAAATATATATGGGGGGCGAGTCCATGCAAGGCTTTTAAAACAAACAATAAAATGTTAATGTCTGATTTTATACACTGAATGACACATGAATCTGACTGTTATATTCCTAAATAAAGTCCCCATAAAAACAATGTTGTAAATTCAATTCAATTCAATTCTATTTGTGTAGCACTTTTAACAAAGGACACAGCTTTACAAAGATATACAAATTCTGGATATAAATTTTACACTTATGAATTTATCCCTAATGAGGAAGTCAGAGGCGACGGTGGTGAGGAAAAACTCCCTGAGACATCATGAGGAAGAAACCTTGAGAGGAACCAGACTCAAAAGGAAACCCATCCTCCTCTGGGTTTATTTATAAATAAATCCCTTCTATAACTGTGTACTATATGGACAAAAAGTGCACTTGTGTAAGAACTTATGAGCTTATGAGCAACATATGAATACACATAAGCATTGGAGTTATTTCTGAATTCATTCGTTTTCACATGAAGTCTATTGTGTTGACGTTATCAACCGTTCGTTGATGGAGACTTGAGTGCAAAACTGTTCATATCAATTGCAGTCCTGAGCCACCTTCATGATTTCTATGTGGTACCATCCACAGTAACATCATTTATCTTTAGGCTGTCCGTGTTGGAGGCCACCCCCAGCAGCAGCGAGTGATCTCCAACTGATGAGAACTCCAACCAGAAGTAGGGCATCAGGATGGATCAGGCAGAAGGGGTCAGGATCACTGGCTTCTCAGGAGTAGCATGTGTAGCTCGACAGAGAGAGAGAGTGAGAGAGGGAGAGACAGGGAGAGAGAGATCGTAAATGACTATTATAGTTGGAAACAGCTGATTTTTAATGGAATATCTACATAGGCCCATTTTCAGCAACCATCATTCCTGTGGTCCAATGGCACATTGTGTTACGTAATCTTAAGTTATCATGTTAAAAGGCTAATTTGTCATTAGAAAAACTTTGTACAATTATGGTAGCACAGCTGAAAATCAGTGTGCTGTTTAAGGAAGCAATAAAACCGGCCTTCTTTGGGCTACTTAAGTATCTGGAGCATCAGCATTTCGAGTGTGGTCTCAAAATGTCCAGAAAGAAAGAGTTGTTTTCAGAAACTCATCAGACTATTGCTGTTTTCAAAAATGAAGGCTATTCCATGTGAGAAATTCCCAAGAAAACGACTTACAAAGGAGTGTACTAGTCCCTTCATAGAACAAAGCATGGGTGATTGGGAAAAAGTCTTATGGACAGAAAAATCTAAGTTTGAGGTGTTTGTATCACAGAGAAGAACATTTGTGAGGCACAGAACAAATTGAAAAATGCTGGAGGAGTTCTTGACCTCATCTGTTCAGCATAGTGAGGAAATGTGATGGTCTGGGGGTGCTTTGGTGCAGGTAAAGTGGGGAATTTGTTCAGGGTAAAAGGAATATTGAACAAGAAAGGACAACACTCCATTTTGCCTTTACTCTGTGAACGGCGCTTCATTGGGGCAAATTTCACCCAACAACAGGACAACGACCCAAAGCACTGCTCGAAATTATGCAAAACCTACAGTATTTAGGGAAGAAGCAGTAAACTGGAGTTTTGTCTGTAATGGATTCTGCAGATTACAACCCTATTGAGCTGTTGTGGAGCAGCTTGACTGGATGGTACAAAAAAAGTTGGCCATCAAGCCACAAATTATCAAATTAACAAATTAGCCGCAGCCTAAAACCGATAGGAAGCGCAGTTGCTGGAAGCCCATGCTCTAGGACAGGGTTTCTCTGCCATTCTGCAGCGAGGGACTGTAAAATAATTCCCCTGCGGGTCCCCGGACCCTGATTTTGAGAACCACTGCTCAGGATACCAAAACTGACAATGTCACACAATGTCAGTGACAAACTCTATGGAGTAGAAAACAAGGTATTTAAACTTGAGGTTTCATATTTAGCTGATTTGCTAACAGTACTGTTAAATCTTAGCAGGAGGTGTGGCATACTGTATCTCTGACACTATACTCCGATTGTTCAACAGTGAATCAATCAAGCCCTTTGTCATGCTCCGTTCCTGACTTCCTGTTTCAAAAGGAAATACATCAACAATACAGCACAGGTTCCCAACCCTGGTCCTGGAGTACCCCCCCCTGCCCTGCATATGTTAGTGTTTTCCCGGCTCCAACACACTCCAGGACCAGGGTTGGGAACCTGTGACTTACAGAATCAGATCGTGGCTCGCATCAGAGTACACTAGCCTGGATTATCACTCAATAACATGCCAGAAGAGTAATCTTCTTTAAAAAAATAAATAAATAAATAATGATAATAATAATAATAATAATAATAATAATAATAATAATAATAATAATAATAATAATAATGCCAGATGAGCCAATCCTGCCCCTTTCCCCCTGACCTTTAGTAATGTTTTGGCCAGTGTTCTCATCTTCACTGATTTGAAACATGTACTGTTTGTGCAACATGAAAAAAAAAACAAAAAAAAAACATGGAGCCTCTATGAAAGCGTGTCTTTAGTTTGCTCTGTCAGAGAAGGTAAAGCTCATAAACAGCGACTTTAATCACACCTTTACAGTTACAGGCCTGAGCTGCTGCTGCTGCTGTTCTACTGCAGTGAACCTCAAACCTTCATGCAACATCATGGACTGAAACTGCAGCACAGCAACAGCAGCGAGTAGCTTAACAACAAGCTAACATTAGTGATAACTCTAATGCTGATGATTATCTTCTCAAAACAGTGATTAATGTGGTCAGTGTTAGAGATTTAACCGAGTGCTGTATCTGTATATGAACTGCACTAAACTCGTGTAAAAGTAGAGAAGAGGGACTTTACGCTGTTCAGTGAGAGCGGCCATGTTGATCTGACGTCACTCCGTAAACAGGGAAGGAACTGGTAGTACAGAAGACTGCTCCGAGCTGACGAGTTGAAATTTCAAGTCGAGGGTCGTGTTTTCCATGGTTTTTACTGGTTTCTACTGGTTGTAGGTGAGGAATTATAAGCTGTAATTGGAACGCCTAGTCGCAGCATTTCTTTACTGTTCATGCAGGGAGCAGCCATGTTGATCTGACGTCACTTGCTGAACTCAGGGTTCAGGAGACTGCCCTGAGTTTACGAGTATAAATTAATTAATAATTAATTAATAAGTTAATTGTGTGGGGTATGGGGTGTCTCCCTAGTTGGAGCTCAGGCGTTATTACACTTTATAAGTTTTAATCAAATGTAGCATGGAGTTGGTAGGTCTGCTGTTTTATAAGACTTATTTTCATGCAGTTATATATCATTTCAATAGGCAGTTAATAAAAGCCCCGTGCAAATGGGCTGTTCTTGAAAAATTGGGAAGTTGGCCTCATGGACAGTGGAGTCTGAATAATCTGTCTGAAGAGAAACAGGACATTTCACACAAAGGTCAGTTATTAGCTGTGTAAACAAGGTGTTTCTAAAGCTGTAAGAGGTGTAGGTGACTTAATGTGTTTAAAAGGCTCTGTGTTTTTATATAAAAATCAAATCAAAAGTCCACCCTAAGCTTGAGCTCCATGTTTTGCCAGTTAAATTACTTGTCTTTAAAAACTCAATTCTTATTTTGACTTCCGCAGCGTCGGCGCGGACTTTTAATTTGAAATCAAATCAATCCGCAGAACCGGAAGTGTCCGTAGCCGCTAATATCACCCTGCTAAGGCGGATCCCCTTCTCTAACGTCTCTGAAACTTTGTTCCGATTCAACTATCCACTCTGTTAAACACAGTAAGTCACCTGTTAACGTATTGAATAAGTGTGTGAGTGTTCAGGCTCTCAGTAACGCCGTGTGTGTGAAGAGCGCGTGTGATATGTTACAGTAATGATAATAATAATGATGATAATAATAATGAAGTTAGCAGAGTCCCAGTAGCTCGCTAGCGGCGAGAGGCGCTGACTGTTAGCCGGATTTACTGTTTCAGATCATCAGCCGGTGACTCGGTTACACACCGACAGCAGTGGAAGAGCATGGGGGACAAGGAGCTGATGTGGGCTTTGAAAAATGGTGATTTGGACGAAGTGAAAACGTTACTGAAGAAGGTAAGTGACGTGCACACGGCGGCTGCCCGGAACCACAGCCGTGTTATTTATGAGCGCTTATAAACATGAACAGTGCAAGGTTAATGTACAAGATAGCTAGCTAGCTAATAAACCAGCTAACTGATAAACTAGCTAACTATTGCAGAAAAAATGGGGGGATAGAAGAAAGCCTGGCTGGCTGTGTTGCTCTTTATCAGGCCTTGTTACCAAAAAGCAAGTTGCTTGTTGTATCTCTCTATCTGTCTGTCTATCTGAGTCTGTGGCTAGCATTATCTCGGTGTTGTGTTATTCATAACAATATTATTTTGAAGAGCATTAATGTTTAGCTTGCATGGAAAGCTGAATGTGGATGGATGGATGGAGTGGGTGTGTGATGATGCCCTGGTCCGCTCCACACGACTCAGCCGTTTCTGAGGCTGTTCACACACTCAGGCCTACACGACCACTCGAGTCGGACATTTTACCGCACACTCATACACTAATAACCTGATAATAAACCTTACACCTGAAGCCTTCAGGAGAAGTGCGCTCCCCGTGCTGCTGAGACCTTTCAGGGGAAAAGTCGCCGGATGACGCAACAGGCTGATTTGCATATATTCACCGACTGGCCAGAATCATTTGCTTATCCAAACGAGTTACATGAAGCAGGAAGAATGACTGAAGACGCTTAGAATGAAAAGGGCTTTTCACAGAGATTAACCCCCGAGTTATCGTCATTCAAACTCACATTTAACCCCCGAGTTATCGTCATTCAAACTCACATTTAACCCCCGAGTTATCGTCATTCAAACTCACATTTAACCCCCGAGTTATCGTCATTCAAACTC
>CM074924.1:22201513-22217287 GCA_037576815.1 Pangasius larnaudii | reverse complement strand
TTTAACCCCCGAGTTATCGTCATTCAAACTCCCCTTTTAACCCCCGAGTTATCGTCATTCAAACTCCCCTTTTAACCCCCGAGTTATCGTCATTCAAACTCCCCTTTTAACCCCCGAGTTATCGTCATTGAAACTCGCTTTTAACCCCCGAGTTATCGCCATTCAAACCCCCGAGTTATCGCCATTCAAACCCCGAGTTATCGTCATTCAAACTCACTTTTATTCAAACTCCCCTTTTAACCCCCGAGTTATCGTCATTCAAACTCACTTTTAACCCCCGAGTTATCGTCATTCAAACTCACTTTTATTCAAACTCACTTTTAACCCCCGAGTTATCGTCATAAACCCCACACTGCACTGCCAAACGTCTGCGGTGTGAAACGATGCGGTGTTACAATGTTAGGGTTAGATACTTATCAACAGACACCCAATCAGAATTCGAGCAGCGTGTGCCTCATATCACGTGGTTTGTACAGTCACGCTAGTGTACAAGTAAACACGTCTCTCCAAGCTTAAACGGAATTAAAAAAAAAAAAAACATTTGTATGATTTGCTCATCTGTGTTATCTTTCTTTTGTCTTTGTGTCTTTATTTTCTTGCCTTTGTGTGTCTCAGGAGGCTTAAAACAGCCAAGGAGGATTTATCTGGCGACAGTTTTCCTCACTAATGTGAAAGTGCTAGACAAGCCGTTACAAGCGCGTTGTATTTATACGATCATGGTTACTGACACCGCAGATATGCAAATAAGAGCGTTAACCCAGGGTTGAGGAGTGTACGGTGTGAAACGTCCGTTTATGAATACCCGGGCCTCTAAACCTCTGGTAAAGTACGAGCAATGTGAAAGGTGAAACAGGATAACCCATGATTCCGTTTACTTAAAATGACCCAGGGGTAAATATTTCAAGTGTGATCCCTAAAAATGAGTATGGAATAATGCTGCGTTCTCGCCATGACGGAATTACCGTAATTCCTAGATGGACTTTTTACTCGGAGCTGTTCACGTCCTCGGAATTATGCGTTTCTATACACCAAAATGAATCCACGTGACCTGATGACAACTGCAAAATACATAACCACAACATTAAATCACATTGTTTTGCTGTTGCCAAACGGAAAGCACTTCAGGTAACAATACCTAGTTTACAAGTTATGATTGAGTTCTACGGCGCCGTGAACGCTTTTTACAAGTCGGAATCTCGTAGTTACGGTAATTACAGCATGGCATGAACGCAGCTTAAGAGTGCGGTTATGTGAAAATGATCCCACGCTTGTGCATTTAATTTCTTCTTATTCAACAGTTAGTTCCGGGCCACTGATCGGATTGGTCGTTCCATTACACTTAATATTTTGTTGCATGTCCTTGGCTCGTAATAACGGCATCAAGCCAACTACTGATTGACATCACCAAACTTGTGCGTTCTTCTTTTGTGATGTTTTTCCAGGTGAAATGCTGCTCAGTTGGGTTTAAGGTCTGGTGATTGACTTCGCCAGTCTAAAACTTTCCACTTTTTTCTGCTGATGAAGGCCTTTGTTGTGTTGGCAGTGTTTTTTGGGTCGTTGTCTTCCTACATGATGAAGTTTCTCACAATTAGATTGGATGCATTTCTCTGTAAATTGTCAGATCCTTTCTTTCTCTACACTTTGCTGTGAATTGTTTTAAACAGTTGATGTAACAGGACGCACCTGGGCAACAAGAAGCACCTGTCAGTCACATGTTCCAGTATTTTTATCACTTGAAAAATGGGTGTTCTAAGCTGTTGAACACATCTAGATGTAAAGATCAGGAAACGAAAGCTGAAATCCCGATCCATCATCTCATATTCATCTTTTGATCTCAAACCCAAATGTCTTCAGTGTAGAGCAAAAACAGCCGAATTGGCCTTGCTGTTCCAATACTTTTGCAGGAGGCTGTGTATAATCGCAGTACCGCTCTCTCGCTCGTGCTGTTGTGCTGAATATCGGCGCGGCTGTGAGTAGCTACGCCACTTGGCCCAATCCCAGCCGTGCTGATGTTCAGTGTAACAGCGTGTAATGGTTTCATGTTAAGATTTAATGTAGTTCCTGTTATCAAAGTTACCATCGAGAAGTGGATTATTTTGCAGAGCCCCGCGGTCTGGAGAGTGTTATTCCACTTACACCACAGTGATGTGCCAGTCACTACAGTGTTTAATGATGAACTACACGTCACACGTTTAGCATTTTATAGTTAATGTTGAGGAGCTTCCACGAGACACGTTCCTGTTCTCACCTACGCTATAGTCATCTATAGCCACGATAAACAGTCATTCACCAGCCTGTCTCTCTGTTTCTCTCCCTCTGTCTTTCTCTCTCTCCCTCTCTTTCTCTCTCTATCTCTGTTTCTCTCCCTCTGTCTTTCTCTCTGTCTGTCTCTCTCTGTTTCTGTCTCTCCCCCCCCCCTCTTTCTGGTTCTCTCCCTCTGTCTTTCTCTCTCTCTCCCTGTCTCTTTCTCTGTCTCTCTCTCTCTCTCTGTCTCTCTCTCTCTAAGGAAAACACACCGCTTGTCATTTCACAGAGAAATCTGAAAGCGTAAACTCCAGTGTCCCGAAGACTTTTCTGTGCTGGTAGACTTTACAAAGCGCTGACACTGGAGACTCCTTCCATAAACTTAAATACACGCCTCCTGACAGTGAGACGTTCGCTTTAGTGGAGCAGCTCACCGTAGCTCAGACTGCGGCAACATAAACATGTAACATCAGTACCATGATAAATTATACCACGATGCACTTTTCTGAGATATTGTGATGTTTTTTTTTATTTATTTGTTTCTTCTTTAATAATTAAAAAACTGTTAATGTTTGGTGGTAACATTTTGTTCTTAATCTTTTAAATCGTAAAAAAAAAAAAAAAAATTTAAATGTTTCCCCTTTTCAGTGTTAATTTTTTAAAATTTGTTTAGATATTATTATTTATGATTATTTTGTAGACATTAAATAAAACCTCATTAAACAATTTTATTTGAAATTTTAAACGTATTCCTGGCGGATTGTGAGCAAGCCTACACATCGTGATATATTTCCCAACCCCAGTGGCTCCATTTTCATAGCGGATGTTTGTGAAGTTTGAACGACTCAATCACTGGCACATTCCTGCTGTAATAGCCAAAATCCTGAACAAAATAAACACAGTTCAGTGTAAGACTTTAATCAGATGAGGGGGCCGTTAGCAGCGTGTCCTCCCAGAGTTAAAAAAAAAAAAAACACCCGGAAACCCTCGCCACGAGACACGAGCAAGATGAACGTTTGGACAAACAATTAGTCACGGCAGATTTCTGTTTTTCTGCCAGTAGCAGCACCGAGATCTGTGTATGCGACTTTCAAGTGTAGCGTGAGGCAGCGAAATACAGCACGGCCCTTTCGTTTCATCACTCATTCATCTGTTCATCTGTTTCGTTTATTTACTTGTTTGTTTAGAAAAATGAACACCGAGTGCATGATATTAACTGTTTGTTTAACTGATCTCGGCATTTTCTTTTTTTCTTTTTTTTTTTTCCTTTTTCACCTCCAGCAGGTGTTTAGTTAAAATTCAGTCACAGTAGTCACGGCGATATGACGAGATCATCATTCCGACGCTGAGACGATATCCAGTGACGTTTACCCTGATTATATTATATTACCAGAGCGCCACAATTTAACATCACGGCTAGGGCTGTCACTTTCGATTACGTTACTAATCGAGTAATCTGATGATTATTTTGACGATTAATCAAATTCACCATAAAAATAGACTTACATGAACAATAAGTTGACGTAAAACAATTATTTAATCTCGCCAAACTCCCAAAGGCTCCATCACTCGATATTTGATCACTGTCTTACCAGAGAAATGCTACAGTGATTTATTATTCCTTGACTTGTTTGAGTAACCATGGAAACATGCAAACTCAAAGCGGGAGTTATGACCTTATTACGAAACCTTTAACTCAGTTAAATGAGTTGAATTGAACATGCAGTGCACAATCTGGAAAAGTATTGACGTACTCACATCTTTATTTCACATTTGGTCAGAGATAAATGATCAGTTCTTTCTACTCTGACGGGCGTTTGAGTGGCGACAGCATTGTTTTTCCACTTCGAACGTTTAAAGAACGGACCCATTCAGGCAAATACGCCAGAAGAGCAGTCTTGTTCTCCCCAATAAAGCGAGAGATGAGCCGATCAACATGTGCATCAGGGATTAACAGACACTTCCTGGAAGCCCCGCCCCCTTAACCCCATCTCATGCGCTCTCGCTTTCTGTCACGGTAAAATGGAGAATCGGATCGGGCGTATGTTTGACATTATACCAGTATATTTTTAACATCAGTTTACTGTTTTCATTAGGGGTCTTACCAAAACATTTCGACCAGAAACGGTCACAGGATTAATCAGGTCTACAAGGAAGCGCGTTAATGATGATTATTAGGAAGTGATTAAATTTATTTATTTATTTATTTATTTTTATTTTTTTTTAACTTTGCTCTCCTGTTAACCACTGGTCAGCATCAACAGAGAAAAATGTTGAACATTAGACGACTGATGTATAAAAGGTTCACATCGAAATGTAATGTTATGTTTATTTTCCTTTAACGGTCTTTCGCATGGAATCGCTTTAAAAATCCAGGTTTTCCTGCATACTTTTCCCGTCTACTTTCGCCATCAGCTCTAGACGATTACAGCGTTTACGGCGATGCTCTGAAATTGGAAATTGTGAGCAGGGAAATATCAGTATTGCGCAAGCCTACTTTCCAACACTGTTTCTTCCCTTTTACTTCCTGGTGATAAGGGGAAATAGTGACTCCATCGAATTGCACCGGGAAACGAATCAAGATCAGGAGTTTAATACGATCTTTTTTTTTTTGCAGCCCAGTGGAGCTCTAACAAGCTGTAGTCAGGTTGGTGTATGGAACAAACGACTCCACCCGGATATAAACCCACCTGAGGGAAGTGTTTAATACTCCTGCACTAAAGATTTTTTTATTTTTTAGTTCATGCTGATCCCGTAAGAATAAACTCGTTACGTTAGATTCAATTCTGTCGAATGTCAGGTAGTTTTTACATCGACTAAATATTTCCTCGTCAAGATTACTTATGAAAATTGTAATTCGGTTTTAGCGTTCGTTCTCAGGAATCTCTCATGCCGGTGCTTCCTCTGAGGCGTTTCATTGCGTTCTGAGGGTTAAAGCCCCAGCACCACCAAGCTGCCACTGTTGAGCCCTCAAGCCAAGGCCCTTAACCCTCTCTGCTCCAGGGGCGCTGTATCACGGCTGACCCTGCGCTCTGACGCCAATTTCCTACCGAGCTGGGATATGCGAAGGAAGAAAAGAGTCTCTCTGTGCTGTAATGTATATGTGACCTTCATCTTCTTCTTCTTCTTCTACTTCTTCTGTTCTTTACTACAAGCCTCTATCCACCGCCGCTGGAGCTGCCCTTTTTCCCTAAAAACTGGGATAGTCTGTTAAAATCATAAACACCGCACTGTACTGTAATTTATAACACTTTTTCTTTTCATTACTACTTTGCTGTTAAAAGCAGATCAGCTTCTACATTTGAGCAATGACAGGTTTCAATCATTTCAGGTTTCAGTCTGAACAATGACGGCTTTCTGCTGTATCGAAACGATGCTTTGTGTCCTTGTTATTGTTGTTGAAAGTGTTTTTTTTTTGTTTTTTTTATGTCTTATGTGCAAACAGACATTTCAGTGACGAATCGTTTGGGAAAGTATGGAAAGTTTTGAGAAACAAGTCAGGGTTCTGTATTTGGGATTACACTGCGATGATTAATATCGGTCCGTTTTTGAAAATGACTCGACCTGTCTATTTCTGGACCGGGCGTCAGGAGAAAATGGCGTCCAGTAAACTTTTGAAGCTTTTGATTGTGATAATGATGCAGCCATTGATGGATCACACTGATGGAACAGATGCAAATTTGCGTTCAGCCATTTTACATGCAGTGGAAGTGAGAACAGAACAGTTCAGATATTAGCAGATTAGCCATTAAACTCCAAAGCAGTCAGGGCTCACAGGCATGTTTCACTGAGAGCTGCTAACCGATCGTGACTTTTTAAAAAAAATTTATTTATTTTTTTTATCATAGCAGAAGTTATTATCTTGTCTTAGCTTATCTTGTCTTCAGGTTCTGTTTTTAGTGAATACGCAGTGTGGTAGTGGCTCAAGTTCCCTTTTTTGCTGTTAATGCGGGGCTGGGGCCTGAGCTGAGTGTTGCTGAACAGCAGGGGCTTTACTCTGGTCGCTTTCTGTTTGTAGCCTCGGTTGCTCTAATGAGAACTGACAGCAGCCAACACGCTTAACTGAAGATCATCCATCAACAGCAGGTCCTGTGTGACAAACCCACACCGCAGACTCGATACTATTCACTACCGGTGCACTGCAACACGCACACGCACCCCCCCCCCACCCCACCCCTTCTCCCAACGTGCTCGCCGCATGTTCGCCATCACACTACCACCACCACCACGTTTCAGTGTTGATGCTCTTATTGTGGTGTATTAGCTTTATGCCAGATGTAAAAGGACCCATGTCTTCCCAAAACAGAACATTATTCCAAAAGGCGGGTCATCAGGGTGTTTTTTGGCGAACATGAGATGAGTTGTGTTCCTCTTGGCAATGATTTTTTTTTTTTTTTTTTTTGCCTTGAAACTTTCTCATGGATGCCATTTTTTTTTTGCCCAGTCTCTTTCTAATGGTGGAATAATGAATGCTGACTTTATGTGAGGCCTGCACTTCGTTAGCTGTTCTTCTGGGTTCTTTTGTGACTACCTAATTGAGTCGTCGATGCGCTCTCTGAGGAATTTTGGTAGGCTGGCCACCTCTGGGAAGATTCACCATTGCTCCAAGTTGTCTCCATTCAGAGTTAATGCCTCTCACTGTGGTTTGCTGGAGTCCCAGAGCATTAGAAATGGCCTAGACACCCTTTCCAGACCGATTATATTTCAACGATTTTGATCTCTCTCATTTCTTCCTGAATTTCTGTTGATAGTGCTGTAGTGTGCTGCTTGTTGAGGCCTTTTAGGCCTTTTTAATTTTTCACATTACTGGAACAGGGAGTTCAGCACACCTACGCAAGCCTTCCGGGTTAATTTGCCGATTACCTCCCATTTTATTGGGTGTAATCTTGAGTGATAACATGTACTAGCATTCTCCGATATTAAATTGCAGAGCTTCTAGGCAAAATGTGTAAAGGTTGGCCAGTCGGGTAATATAATCAGAAGAATTGGCAGCGTAATATTGTGTTGGGACAATAAAATTCTTATATTGCACAAGTCTAACCTGTACAGTTTTGTTGATTTTAAAAAAAAAAAAAAAAAAAAAAAACAAGTAAGGTTAGAATTTCTTGTGTAAGCGTGTTGAGAGAAAAAAAAAACCTTTCACATAGTTAGGCAGCTTATTGCCAGTATTAAAACAAATAAAGAGTGGAGCTCCATTAAATGTGATTTGCAACGTATTGCCCTGTTTTGCACCAAAAATCTACATTATAATGTGGATCTTTCCCACCAGTCTGTCAGTAGTAATCAGTGTAACTGTTTTTCCGATACCGATCTTAATTGTATCAGCGTGTTCTTTTAAGTCAACACCATCTTACTGCCAGTTTTGTGCAGCTCTTCTGAGGTTACAGCTTTTTTTGGAGCAGTGGTCTGCCCTGTTGCTGTATGGGGACTTCAGAGAACACATTTTCTGCTGCCTTCTTCCTGTTGTTGCCGCAGAAAATAAAATAGACAGCATAAGCCACTGGGCGCCACAAATGCTGTCAGCATTCCTGCGTTAAATGCTACCTGGACACATGAATTGCTTGCCAGTGCTAACCGCACATATACCGTCAGGTCCATAAACATTAGGACATTGACAAGTTAGTGCTAATTTAGCTGTCTAGCTGAAGAGAAACCGTCTCATTGGCAGTCACGCACGCCGTAACGTGAGGTGGTACGCTTCAGATCATGAGCAGTTCCTTTCCTTCTCCATACTCTTCTCTTGTCTCATCATGTTGTTCCAGAATTGTATGGGCTTTTTTTTTCTTCTTTTTAATATATAAATGTTTTTGGCAAGCTCTAATCTGGTTTTCTTGTTTTTGAGGTTTGCCAGTGGTGTGCATCCTGTGGTAAACCCTTTGTACACTGAAGTCTTGTCTTGGTTGTTGACTTTGACACAGATACTTCTACCTCCTGGAGGGTGCTCTTCACCTGGCCGACTGTTGTAAACATGCTTTTCTTACCAGGGAAAGAGTTCTTCTGTCATCCATAAGAATGTAACACATAGTTAGAAGTGAAGTGCCGTGTAGCCAAGTATGGTGACCCATACTCGGTCTGATATCCGCTGTGTGGTTTTGTCCCCCCCCCCCCCCGATATCCAGTCCACCATTTTGTGCTGGTGTTGGCCCGATACTGAAAACTCACTGGCCTCTTCTGTGCAGAAGATTTTGATGCAGTGTGCTGATTATAATATAACCCCGAATCACATGGACGACAGTTTTGCAGTTCACTTACTGTCTGCAAGTGCAAAAATTGTGCTTTAAGCGTTCCAGTGCACAATTTGTGCCAGACACCAACCTGTGACAGTCTCTATGGGAGGAAAAACCCTGTCATGAGTACTGGGTTGAAGGTCAGTGTACAACTCTGGGTGTGTGTGCATGCTGTGGGAGAGAGCAACTGTGGTTTGTATGTGCACATATATGTATGCGAGTCTTTGCGGTGGCTCAGAGAGAGAGAGAGCGAGACAGAGAGAGAGAGCAAGCCTGTGGTGTGAGTATGTGAGAGGGACTATGGGTGTGTGAAGTTCCTCCTTACTAACTAACCAGATGCTTGAGTTATCACAGAAGGAAGAGAACAATACATAAGGACCTAGACATGTGAGCAGAAAGGAAGTACAGATTGAGACCCCAGCTAAAAAAAAAAAAAAAAGGAGAAAGAAAAACACAGACAGATTTGTGTGTATGTATGTGTGTGTGTATAGATAGATAGATAGATAGATATAGATAGAGCACTTGAACATTTATTCAGTAGAAATGTATATGCATGGAGTTCAGAGGCTGGCTCGAGTGGACACAATTCCGAGTGATGGATGAAGGAATGGAGAGCAGCATTATGGGAGAGGAATGGGGGTGATGAGGTCAGCAGTATGCATTGATCAGTGTTTGAGGTGCTGCTTGTGTGTGTGTGTGTGTGTGCGCGCGTGTGTGTGTGTGCGGCTGACATTTCCTCTCTGTCAATTTCATAGGAAAAAGTTTAAACAGTGTAGAGGGGTGTATTGATTTTCTCTCCATGAATGTTGAAGGTATATAAGTGTGTGTATGTGTATGTGTGTGTGCGTGTGTGTGTGTGTTGCAGGATGAGGACGTGAACCGGACGCTGGAGGGCGGTAGAAAGCCCCTGCACTACGCTGCGGACTGCGGCC
Organism: Pangasius larnaudii; assembly: GCA_037576815.1. Taxonomy (NCBI): domain Eukaryota; kingdom Metazoa; phylum Chordata; class Actinopteri; order Siluriformes; family Pangasiidae; genus Pangasius; species Pangasius larnaudii. The sequence continues at coordinate 22,207,884 of CM074924.1, read as the reverse complement.
AGGCTGAGATGGTGGAGTTCCTGTTGTCTAAAGGAGCAGATGTGAATGTAAGCTCACATTAAAGCTGTACAGTTCTCATGATATTCTTATCACATTTCTAATTATAGATTTAATCTATAACTAATAAAAGTATCTAATTATAGAGTTAAATTATAACGATTTTGGTTATGAGTAGGTAACTACTCGATGAGCCTTTGTGCCTTATTTCTTCGACACGGCTTGTTTGCTTGCTTCTTTTTTTTCTGAACGTCCGAGCTTTCGTGTCTCGGACTGAATGAGCAGCTCTGCGTGTTTAAAACACGCCGGTTCCTGGTTAGTCTTTATTCAGTGGTGTGTTGGTGTCTCATTTCTATCATCCTTTCATCATTCACGGACTCATCCGGATGTGGTACAGCGCTTATCTTCACGCTGAAGATGAAACTTAGCAGTCTGAAGTAGTTTGATAAATCCAGCAGTGACTTCCTGTGCACCAAAGCTGACATCCTTCTCCTCTGTTTTTCTTCTATCCCTCAGGCTCCAGACAAACATGGCATCACTCCATTGCTGTCTGCCACCTACGAGGGTCACCTCCCCTGCGTCAAAATCTTACTAGAGAAGGTACACGGACACGGGTTCACACAGCTCTGTAGCAGGGCTCTACCTAAGGTTCTGTGACATTATAGCGGTACGCGCAGGCCTGCTGGTTACAGCCCGTTTGTGTTTAAGAGGCGAGGCTAATGCTGAAGATTTGGAGAAAGACAGAAGCCTGTTGTACGCGGTCGTCTTTAGAGCAGCCAGCCTTTAAGCATTTTGCGTTGTACGCTATGCTACGCGCTATGCTCGTTGGTCAAAAACACATAAAAGAACAGTACTATTTTATTTTTTTTTTTTTAACCCCAATAACAATGGTAGATAAACTGATCCACATATGAAGCTGAAATGATTAGTAGGACATCGCGCATCTAATGTTTCGTCTCCGTTCCCGTGTGAAAGACGCATCCTTGCTTTCAATCAGAGTAAATGGAGAATGTTCTGACTTCATTAATGTAAATAAGTAAAAAGTCTAAGACCGCCACACTGTGTAGTGTCTTACACGGTAAATATGCCAGTTTGTGGAATATAGCACATGTTCCAGTCGACCAGGTGGACAAAACAAGTTAAGATTCTTCAGGGTTCTGAATGTTTTTATGAATCGGGGTCGTGAGGCTTGAGGTTATGGAAGGCTGCCGGTAATCATAAGGATATCACAGCAGAGGGGAAGTGGGATCGAACAATCTTCTGTTCAAAGCATTTTGCTCTTTCAGTATATTTTTCTTTACTCTCGTGAAAAAGTAAAATGACGTCAGTAAGAATTTACGAGGTGAATTACCTCTCACCCGGCTTAGCGTCATTACCCTGAAATGAAGCGTTATGCACTGATTACATCTTTCATCCTCACAACTCTGTAGATATGGTGGATTAATCAGGCTTGAGATATGAAATATACAACTTTTGATGCATCTTGCTGTTACATGTATGTGTGGGTAAATTGTCCTTCAGGGCGAATGAGTTGAACGAAGGGCATTTTTATTGAGTATTTATGCTATTTTAAAAGTTTTTTATATGAAATATTTTAAATTTCATGTAGGAAATCCCGAGCTCCATGACAGGACCAAACCATTAGGTCTTTAGCTTGGGAATCGAAATGGCAGCATAGTTGCATTGTGGGTAATTGCGTAGATCACAGTGATGTCAGTCAAAGTAAAGGATATATCAAAAGATCAGTTAACTCTATGCATTAGGGCTGCCACTGAAAATCCTCGGTGAAAATAATCACTAATGGCACTTTCTTTGGCCCAAAAAATTAATAAAGACTCAGTAGGCCTCCGGTGAAGTGTCAGATCGAACACTTGAATCCAGGCCGAGACGACAGGGTTTTATACTGATACTCTGAAGAAAAATCTGTGAAAATCATACATCACGTATTGATAATTAAATGGATAGTAGTGGTTGTCTCGGTCACTCTTCTGAACCGCGTGTCCACTTGTCTACCATCGCTCACTTGAGCAGGAGCTACAGACTCAGATGAACTTCTTATGTTATATTTTTTTATATCCTGTAACATTTAGACTCAAGAGGACTACAGTTTAAACTAACATTGTAACTACAGTTTAAAACGGGTTTATTCAAATGGCCAGTATGTAAATGTTAAATACGCCGAGTAGGTATTTATTGGCGCCCTGGAGGTGTACATTCGCAAAGATTATACACAGTCATGCCTGTTGTTCCTTATATATGTAGTTACTAGGGTAATTAAAGCAAAGGCCAGCATTTGTCGGCCTAATCTTTATCCACTGCATTGTTTTTATATATATATATATAATATAAATAAATAAATGATAAAAAAATATGTGGGAAACAAATGTGATCACAGCAATATTACAAACGTTACACTCTAACACTAAAGGGGTTTTTATTAATTTTTTTATTTATTTATTTTTCCCTTGTCCGTGGTTAAATTACTGTCTCTGGTAATTAAATGATACACATACCAGATGCTAGTAATGATAGTGATTAGATTTAATATGCTGAATTATTTCTTTGATGGATGCACTTTACTCTTTAGAAGCTTTACATTCTGCATGCAGCCTGGCACAGAGATATTCAATGTGTTGGCCACGGATTGGAAAAAAAAAAAAAAAAAATTAAATGACCTGACAACCATCACCTATTTTGAGTATGTGCTCACCGATCACTATAATAGGAACACCTGCTCATCAATGCAGTCATCTAATCAGCCAATCATGTGGCAGAAGCACAATGCTTCAAATCATGCAGTGGTCAAGAGCTTCAGTTAATGTTCACATCACAGATCAAAATGAAGAAAAAGTGTGATCTCTGTGACTTTAACCGTGGCATGGTTGCTGGTGCCAGATGGGCTGGTTTGAGTTTTTCCAGAAGCTGCTGAGCTCCTGGGATTTTTCACACACAACAGTCTCTAGTGTTTACACAGAATGGTGCGAAAAACAAAAAACATCCGGGGAGCAGAGGGTCTGCATGCGGAAACACCTTGTTGTCAAGAGAGATCAGAGGAGAAAGACCACACCGGTCTTTCAGGAAGTCTACAGTAGCTCAAATAATCACTCTTTACAACCATGGCGAGCAGAAAAGTACCTCAGAATGCAAAACACATGAAACCTTTCATGTTCTCTTCAGCAGGACTGATTGATTAAACATGACATGGATGAGCTACAAAAGCAGAAGACCACATCAGGTTCCACTCCTGTCAGCCAAAAAAACACTAATTTGGTAACATGAGACCGAAATAAGACCAGGTGCTTTGTTTTCTAATCTTCAGCTGTCCTGTTTCAGTGAGTCTGTACGCATGATAGCCTCAGATTCCTGTTCTTGGCTGACAGGAGTGGAACCTGAAGTTGTAGTTGTGGCTCATCCATGTCCAGGTTTGCTGTATCGTGCATTCCGACATGCTTTTCTGCTCACCACGGTTGTAAAGAGTGATTATATGAGTTATCTCTCTCATCTCTCTCATCAACAAGGTGTTTCAGCCTGCAGACCCTCCACACACCGGATGTTTTTTTTGTTCGTTTGTTTTTCGCACCATTCTGTGTAAACTCTAGAGTCTGTCGTGAGTGAAAATCCCAGATCATCGGTTTCTAGAAAAACTCAAACACCGTATCCATGACACGGTTGAAGTCACAGAGATCACACTTTTTCCCCAACGTTCTGCTGCGATGCTGCCACGTGATTGGCTGATTAGATAACTGCATGAAGGTTCAGCTCTTCCTATTAAAGTGGACGGCGATTGCGTATTTCTATTCTTTGCCAGCCCCCTCTTTGATTATACTGCACAGGTTGTGATGCGAGAGTGTGCCATAAATAAGATGCATAAGAAAGCCATGCAAAAATGTTTTCCCATAGCAAGATAAGAGTCGATGAGTGGAAAAGCTAAACACTCCTTGGACTGCTCTTACATTAATGCATAGCGTGAAGACTTCATGGACGGACAGATCAATGCGGACATGCTCGTGTAGTACATACAAATGCACCGTCCTCTCTCTCCCTCTCTCTCTTCCCCTTCTCTGTCTGTCAATCTCTCGCGCTTTCTCTCTCTTTATCCAGCTGTTGTCTGCAACCATAGAGACTAGGGGCTGTGTTACTGCCACTTCGTGTAGATATTTAGGTTTCTTTTGTGTTTCATGCGGTTCTTTCTGTGTTCTTCTCATTTTGTTGCTTCTGTACTAGGCTCGGGCAGTATTGATTTTTTTTTTTTTTTTCCTCTCCTCCTTGCGACTAGTATGAAGAAAAAAAAAAAGCTCATAACAGTATATTTTCAATATAATCCTTTTACAAAGTTTAATGTCCACCTGGTCCACGTTTTCCATTAATCTGCTGCTGCTTAAAATGTTTGAACACATTCATTGCATTGATCTCTGCCAGTCAGGGGAAAAAAAAAAAAAAAAAAAAACACCCAGCATATTTAACCACTTTCTTATTATCGTCACCATTTAACATTATTCGGAGAGTGTACAGTTTGACACTAATGTTTGATTATTTAATTTTTGGAGGTCAAAATTTTCATCCTTTTTACCCTTTCAGCTGGAAAGAAGACAAAAGAGCCTTTTTTTTTTTTTTGACCATTTTAGGGCAAAATATTTCAGTGGCATCCCTAATAAGTGTAGTTAACTGATGTTAAATGTCTCATTGTCTAATGGTAGCTAAGCGGACATACGCTTTTCCTGGTAATGAACTCAGAACATTCTCCATTTACCGAAATCTTTCCAGTAGCGTATTTTAAGTCCTGCTGACGTTAAAGCGTGAAGCTCCTACGCTAAGTGCGAGAAGGTTTGCAGACCTAGTAACGTAATATAAAGGGAGTAAACATCGCTGGATATCGTAGCAGTGTAACATCGCGTCGAGACGATCACGTCGTCACGCCGAGTGTAAATAACACACCTGCGGGATGCTGATGTAAATCGTACGTATTGGCTACTTGCTGAGCACCAGGCTGATTCTGTAATTGTGCTGAGATGCGGTGTGTGAGAACATGTGTGTTGTGTTTTTTTTTTTTTTGTGTTGTTGTGCGTACAGGGTGCTGATAAGGAGAGAAAGGGACCAGACGGGCTGAGTGCGTTCGAGGCAGCAGAGAACGATGCCATAAAAGCGCTGCTGAAGTGAGGCTCAGCCCACAGGCCCGCAGCTCCGAGGTGCAAACAGACACTTGGCTGCCACCAGACAGATCACACACTCATGCACACGTCTTCGCCTCTGCCCGGTGGCTGCCTCGTCGTCTTCTGGGTTTTCTTTTTTTTGTGTTCCACATTTCCTTTTTTTTTTTTTTTTTTTTTTTTTATTAGTATTTTGGGGTAGCGGGTGTATGATTACCCTGCTAGCATATTTGAATTAGCGGACCTCTCAGTCAGTCATGCCATCCACACGGACCACTGGCTGTGAGGAAGCTGTTTATCTCCCCCCCACCCCCTGTGTAACCCCCCCACCCCCCTTCCCCCCGTAAACACACACTTCGAACGCTTATTTAGAGAACAAAGCTTTCAGATCCCCAGCCAAAGAATCAGCAGAGAATAATGATGTAAATGTGTTTTGTACTGTAAGACTGAAAGAGGCTGGTTTTTTTTTTTTTTTTTTTTTTTTTTTTTAAATTTAGAGAAGAAGAATTTGATGTCTAATGCCCAGTTCCATACGTGAGCAGGGGTGACGTATGGGACTAGCGGAGTGGCAAATAAACAATTAACCCTCTTAACCCAGTGGAAAAACAACACAAACTACTTCCTGTATGTCACATTCCCACAGATCAGTGCTAACAATGGCTTACAAATAACAATGAATAAAAAAAAACAGGTATCGAAACCGTGTCATGTCAGCCTCCACCTCACCTTTCGTCTGCTCAGTTATGTTTTTACTCTTGAAACTATGGCTTAATAAGGAAAAAAAAAAAATAATAAATAAAGTTTTCTGTAGAGAGACAGTAGAACCAAACAAGCGCTTGTGTCACTGATGAGGACGGACTCTTCTGCTTCCCACGTCTGCATGCTAATGCCTCCGCTCCTACACGCTGAAACAAACACTGCGCTTTCTCTCGCTCGCTCGCTTTTCCGGTTGAGTTTTTTTTTTTGTTTTGTTTTGTTTTTCTTTGACGTTGCAGATTCGACCATGAAACGAAACGAAACAAACAAACAAAAAAGAACAGTTTAAAGCTTTCTATCTGGCTTCATTGTGTGAGAGGTTGGTGAAAGAAAAATCAATAAAAATTTTAATTTGAACACATTGCTTTTTGTCTCTCTTATTTATTTATTTATTTATCTATCTATCTATCTTTCCAAACGTTTTGGGCAAATAATCACAAATGGACATTATGGACTTTCAGCAACCACAGG
>CM074924.1:22166746-22183374 GCA_037576815.1 Pangasius larnaudii | reverse complement strand
GGCAAAGAAATGGAATATTCTTCAATGGCCAAGTCAGTCGCCTGATCTCAACCCAATAGAGCTGCTTTTCACTTACTTGTGTATATATATATATATATATATATATATATGTATATATATATATATATATATATATGTATGTATATGTGTGTGTATGTACATGTGCAAGGTATGAGGTAGAGAAAATAGAGACCAGCTCAGTGCAAATGACAAGGGGTACAAATATACAAGGTGCATTGTACAGAGATATGAGGTATATACGTAGAAGGTGCATGTAGTAATCAGTCAGTAATGTTCAGAATGAGGTGTAAGGGCAAGTTACCATTGTAGTGCAAATGACAAGATACAGATGGTATTTAAGAGTGCAAACAGCATTAATATTGTACAATACAATATTTTTATGTATTAATGTTAATGTAATTTTTTTTTTTTACATGGGTCAGAATAGGGGTGTACACTTCAGCACCTGAGTTCAGAATTCAGAAGGCTGACAGCTGATAGGAAGAAACTGTTCCTGTGTCTGCTAGTGTGACAGCAAAGACTCCTGTAGCGTTTCCCAGATGGTAGAGGAGTAAACAGATCATGGTTGCGGTGAGAGGTGTCTTTGATTATACTTCTCACCCTCCGTAAGCAGAGTTTGTGATGATTGTCTTTGATGGAAGGTAGCTGGACACCAGTGATGTATTGGGCAGTTTTCACCACCCGCTGGAGGGCCTTCTGATCTGAGACTTTATTAGATATTTATAAATACAAAAAATTATGGCGGTGAAAGTTATATGATCATGAAGTGATGATTAGTCAAGTGCAATTAGAATTCTCCATCTTCAGACAGGAACTTATGGTTGATTAAGCACAAGCAGTGGGAGTCCTGATACCATGCTACCAAAACTCCTCCCAGGGTCTGAGAAAGCATTTGCACTTAAAACTATATTAACGTGGGCAATGAATACTGAAGATCCACATGAATGTCATACTGAAACATGCCCTGGATAGGATGCCAGTCCTTCACAGGGCACTGTTCACACCTGGGGACAATTCAGCATAGCCCAGCCACCTTCCTGCAAGTTTTTAGACAGTGGGAGGAAACTGGAGAACTGGAGGAAACCCACACAAACACAAGGAGAACATATGCACAGAAACTCCATGTAGACTGTTGCCCAAGCTCAGGATCAAACTCTGGAGCTATGAGGCAGCGATGCTACCCACTGCACCAGCAGGCTACCCTTGCTATATAATATTATGGCTCTTTATTGAATCTAAATCTGAAAACAGGAAACAAAGACAGCAGATATATATTGTTGACTTAAATATCTAGCTGTAATTCTGTTTTCAGAATCGAGAGGACGACAGAACTAACCCTTGGGTGCACTGATGTTGCACTGCTTTTGCAACTCTTTCATCAGATCCTCCAGTGCAGTCATGTAGAGCTGAGCTGTGTAACTTTTGCATTGCTAGTCTGATTTGGCTGTGACGAAGCTTTTTGAGCATTCAAAGCCCAGTATCGATCTAATGGTGCATCTTTTCGTCTGGGCATCTTTAGCTCTGTGTGAGGACCAAACTTCCTCGTAAGGATGGTGGAAAATAAAATACTTCATTTTGCTTTTAGTTGTTAGATGTAATACAGAGGTCAGTGGAAGGTACTCACAAAATAGTGGAACCAGTATATGTGCATATGTGTTTGGCAGTGTTTCAGTAAACTATTGCACAAACGGCTCAGCCTTGTTCTCATAATAACAGTATTTTGCAGTCAGTGTGTGCAAAAGCTCCTGAGGATGACCATCAATGACATTCATAATATATGTAAGAAAGGCTTCAAACTGTATGCGTCTTCATTCATACACAGGTAAGTAGTCAAGGAAATATTTATTTTATATGTAAAATGCATAAACACTTTATATGAATGTAGGAATGATGGTTAGAAAGACCTGAAAAGCTGTCTCACTGTCCTGATGAATGTAAACAGTGCTGTCGGAAATGCAAGGGCCGCACTTTCAAACCAGAAATGCGTCATAGCACTGAATACTGTAATGATAGGAATAATGTACAATTGCAGATTGTGGTTACAGTTGGTTGGTCTTCACAAGAAAAGTCGTTTTTGTTAAGAAAAATGCAGCTTTAATTTGAGAAAATAAACGTAGAGGTAGAGGTTTGGTAGAAGGCAAATTATCATATTTAATCATCATTATATTAACAATAAGTTATACAGTAATAGTAAAGTCAGGATGTTTTTTGTTTTGTTTTATTTTGTCTTGTTTTTACAAAGGTAATAAAACCTATATAGATGTGTGTGTTTGTCTAGGTATTCAGACTCATAGCAAGTATAAAATCATAGATCACAGACGCGTGTTCATGTTTGTGCTTTATAAAGTCTAATCAGCTGTTTCCTTGCACCAAGTCAGAGAACAAGATGGAAAAAATCTATAAAATCCATCGCTGTCATATTTCCATTTACACACTCTTCATGTCTAACCGGCAATGAAAAATGATTGTGTGTGGTAGGGGCAGTAGGACTGTGTGGAACAGAGGCCAGAGCCCTTACTTATATATATGGTGAAAGACTACAGGGCCTCTTTATTTATATCTCTCTCACACATTCTTTCTGGTAAGATAACACAGTGGCTAACCCTCAAATCTACAGATGACTCAGCCACCACCAATTCTTCCTGCACTTCAGAGAGGCCTGAGCATGCCCTTCGCATCACAGGAGGAGAGATTTATCAGCCATCAGATAGTCAGGCCTCCAGCAGAACGTACTGATTACACAGCAAACAGCTCAGCAGTTTGCTGTATGAGCAAGTGCCATGTTGGATATAGAACCATGAATGCTCGAAGTACATCTCTCCCCAGCCTGCACTGCTTACACTGTACACTTTTGTGTTGATTACATGCCCAATTACATGCCCTTCTTAATTTCTTATTTTTAATTACAGGTTGTCCCCAAAGAACTGAGTAAAATATGCATAAGCTACGTCAGAGATTCAGATTTAAAGCTACAGGATCAGGTTGGAGCTAGTTGCTGAGTTGCCCTAGTCCTGTGTATTTGCTTTGCGCACCTGATCCAAGTAATCAGGCAATTAACAAACTCTTCCTGAGTCAAGGTGCACACTTCAAAGCAGGAAAACACTACATCTCTACAGTATTATGATGTTGCAGCATTAGCTCAGTACTATACAGTGTGGTCAGAAATGGCAAAACTATTGGGAATCATGGTCTTGCCATAAACTGTTTCTTTGTGAGTGAGAGTACCCATGCTTGCATTCAGAGTTTTGTTTGTTTGTGTCTGTATGAGTGGGTGCGACTGCTAGAGTGTGAGGCGCTTTTCGATTGCTCCGGTAATAAAATCCCTAATGGAGCTAATGAATGCAAACAGCATGCAGCATTAGGAGCCAGGAAATCTATGGTAAACAGGTCTCTAAGACATTGGCAGAGACAGACACACATTACTTTGCTTACAAATGGTTATAAAAACTAGCAAATGTCAGGATGACTGGAATAAGTGCTTAATTAAGTGAAGGTCATATTCAGTTGACTGTGGGTTTCTACCAACTGAGTGCCATAGGGGAGCAAATGTTAGTTTACTCTGTTATCAGTTGTCCATATCTCAAACACTATTGGATTAGGTTCTGGTTCTGTGATCAAAAAAAGCCACAAAAAAATACCTGGTATTATTCTCAGGAAGGAGAGAGCAATTCATTGGCTATCATTTTCGCAGTTTGTCTTCTAAATGTGTGCTTAACCCTGGTAAGGTTCTTTCTAGATTTTTTTTTTTAGGTTTACTACAGTTCTTAGAAATCCAGTTAAGAACTGAAAACCTAAAATGCTGATATATTTAATATATCTATTTTTAAGTATGTTGCTCAGAGAATACAGCAGCTCCAGGGCTCCGGTATCCCTCTAGCTTATCCCCAAACACCTCCCTCTCAATGCAGACCCATGCTAAACCACATCCCCTCATGATACATACCCCCACTGCCCAACACAGTCCTGCAACCAACTCAGCCTTTCTCAATGAGAGAGAAAATCATCCACTACTCTCTGTGCCCCCTGGCCTATGAACCACTGCAAGCTTAAAAGGCTGTAATGCCTTAAACCAATGAGTGATCCACAAGTTGGCATCCTTCATGCAGTGCAGCCACTGCAGGGGAGCATGGTCTCAACCAAGGGTGAAAGGATTCCCCAATAAGTAGTACCAGACAATGACAACTTGCCCACTTGATGGTTAAACACTCCTTTTCAATGGTGCTCTACTGTGAATGTCACACAGCGAGCTTCATCCTCCACCACCTGGGATAGAACGGCCTCCAGTCCTCTGTCTAATGTGTCATTCTTCAACACAATGTAGAGAAAAGTCAGCGGAGGGCAGCAGGTGGGCTCTACAGACAGCTGCTTTAACAATCACAAAGGGCCGCTGGCATTTCTTTGACCACTGGACACTTTGAAAACCTGGCTTAGGTTTAGGACTGCTCTCACATGCTGTAGATCCTACTGGCAGTCACTGGTATAGATTTTTATGTCATCTAAAGTAGCAAAGTCATATGCACTGTGGGGCAATAACACCCGATCCATTGGCTATTGTAATGTAGTCAGTGCTCTAAAAACCCATAAGGAAGACACACAAAGTGGAAAAAGGTGAAAAGGGTGGAGAAAGCCTTGGACTTTGGTGATAAGGGAATCTGCCAGCAGCACTTGGTAAAATCCAGGGTTAAATCAAAATGAACCACAGCTAGCATTCACTTTGCAAAAGTCCACGCAGAATCATACCACCCCATCTGCCTTACAAGCTACAACAGCAAGATACAAGCACAATGGGGCTGTTTGTCACTGTGTGACTCCTCGATTACTCCCATCACTAGCATTTACCCCAGTTTGTCTTGAACCATTTTTATGTGCAATATGGCTGGCAGTTCATAACTATGCCAGGGGCAGTGTTTATGCGTTTTTATGTTTTCTATGAGTTCAGCTCACCAGGGTAGGAGACATCTGTAAAAATATCTTGCACTTTGGCAATCTCTGCTCTCTGTAAGTATGTGTGATGGTCTCCAACTGGGATCAGAATGGGATTGGAAGTTTTTGAGTACTCACCTCCTAACTCATCTCTCTTTGCCACCGCCTCACTTCTCTCCATAGTTTCAGGAGACTTTCAGATGAAGTAGTGAAAAAAAAACTGTTTTTGACAAAATCCAAAATGGCAGAAAATCGAATTAGGTGGAAATTGGTGTCATAGGGTGCATTGAACTCATCTCGGCCCAGGGAATGGACACATGATTCAGAAGTTCAGAAGTTATAGCCATAAATGTACTTAGAAATTAGGCCCAAATTTGACCCCATGGTGGCACTAGAATGTTGGCAGCACTTGGCCCAAATTTGGTCGGAATGTTCCTTAGACCATCCACAGTCAGTGCCAAATTTCACAACTTTTTACCTGACACCCTAGCCAGAAGAAGAAGAATAAGAAGAAAAAAACATAGAATAACAATAGGGTGTCTGTGCACCTTCGGTGTTTGGCCCCCTAATAAGAATGCCTCTGCAGTGCTCTTTGTGACTCTGGTCAGAAACATTTTAGGGAAAAACAGGAAAAATAAAATAGTTTAAATAACCCGGTTGCATAAGTATGCATACCCTTTTATAATTTGGAATGTGACTGTGTTCAGAATGAATCAATTACAGTCAATCACATGTTCAAAAGTAATTATCATACACCTGTCGTCGATGAAAATATTCTGATTAACCCCAAATAAAGACCAGCTGTTTCTGTAGGATTTTCTTCACATCTTCTTGGTTTCATCTGACTGATGAAGCCATGGTCCTCAAAGTGCTTACAAAGCCTATATGGTCTCTCAGTTGTTGAAAGGTATCAATCAGGAGAGAGGTATAAAAGAATTTCCAAAACATTAGATGTACCATGGAACACTGTGAATGCCATCATAAACAAATCGAGAAAATGGGGTACCACAGTCATATTACTGAGAACAGATCGTCCTTCTAAAATTTACAAAAGGACAAGACAAAAACTTACCAGGGAGGCTGCCAAGAGAACCACAGCAACATTAAAGGAGCTGCAGGAATATCTGACAAGTACTGATTACACTCTGCATGTGACAACAATCTCTCATATTCTTCACATGTCTGGGCTATGAGGTAGGGCGGCCAGACGGAAGCCCTTTCTCACAAAAAACATCCAAACTCAACTAAATCACCCCAAACCATGTGGCAAAATGTGTTATGGTCTGATGAGACTAATTCCAAGCAGTATAATATTTCCATAAGATATGTTTGCACAAAAAAGCACAGCACCAAAAGAACACCATCCCCACAGTGAAGCATGGTGGTGGCAGCATCATACCTGAATCCAGTTAAAAACCTGTGGCGTGACCTGAAGCGTGCTGTGCACAGGAGATGCCCTCACAATTTGATCGATCTAGAATGTTTTTGCAAGAGAGAGTGGGAAAATATTGCCAAGTCAATATGTGCCACGCTGACAGACTCTTAGCCAAAAAGACTGACTGGTGTAATAAATTCAAAACGTTCTTCAACAAAGTATTAGTTTAGGTTTTTCTTTTTTCTCTAAAAGATTTTCTGATCATTTTTCACTATATTTCTGTACTTGCAATTTCTCATTAAAGGTGGGAAAAGATCTGACATGATTTCTCTTAGTTTCATTTTTTTACTTCACAAAAACTGCCATTTTATCAAGCGTGTGTAGACTTTTTATATACATTGTATCTGCTAATGTGGGCTTGTAGAATGAGATGCAGCCACTGAAAATGCATCAGGGTCTGTCTCTGTATGTGAGGTGGGTATGGGCTACTTAGCTCCCCTAAGTTCTGCCCGTCATTGCGCTGTTGCATTCCCAGTTTTTACATTTGGACCATGCCCATTGCCAGCTCATGCATTCTGCATTCTAACTCCAATGCAGCAAAATCTCTTCTAACTGACTTCTCAACCTTGGGGCCGTTTCTTTTTGTGCCTCTGTATCACTTCTCTCCTCACAGCAGCAGTGCAGTGCCAGAGGAAGGTGCTGAATAGCCGGCAGTATTTCCATAGACTGTGAGGCACACCTTGTGCATTGCTAATGGCCTCATGCTCCAGTTAGGGCAATGGTCTATGAATGCCTGTAGCAAATGTTCAAGCCTCAGACAAGCTCATCGTCCTGCCCTGAAATACACATGAGTTGATAAAGTTTCAACAGTTCACAACTATGAGTTTCTGGATTAACTTTGTTAATGTTATAAGATTAGTTGCTCTGTGTCTGCAGCATCCATGCTGTTACATGTAAACTTGAATTCCCTGAAAATGTATGGAGGATTTTGAAAATCTCAAAGATGTAATTGCCAACAACAGCCTTGCAAGAAAATATAAGCTGTCACTTTTTTTGTTTATGCTCATGAATACATTTTTTTTTGTTAATATTTATAAGTACAAAGACAAAAGATGTTATTTTTATAAATTTGAAAGATAAATGCACTGGAAGTATAATAATAACAAAAACCAAAGTGTCTGAATCCTTATTTCCCTTCACTGTATGCTGTTTTTAGCTTGGAGGATGTTCCAGACGCTGATGCATTAACGCTTTTGAACTGATTAAATAATTAGATGTTAATGGAAAAATAGAGGGATGCAAAATGTGCAAACAAGAAATAGGTGTATAATTGAATTCGCGTTCCATGCTTAAAGAAGAAGGGAGCAGCAGAGTGGTGGGAAACAGGTACAGGAAATTAGTGCAGTACACATTTTACTTGTGATTATTCACATTGTGGTCCTTATCTAAATTCTGATCCTGGTCACAGCCCTGGTCTCTAACAGTCAGTCATTAACTATGCTGAGTTGCCAGTGCTACAAGCAATGAGGAATCTCCATTACAGACTGCTTCAGCTGAGACTGACACTGCAGCAGAGGGACTTTTTTTACTTTATGCCATACTGGGTACAGAAATCGTAGCTTGTGGTTCAGAAATAGAGTGTGAGCTATAGAAAGAGAGAGCTGTACACTACTCATGACTTCAGGGTCACGGACTGAAGCCCTTTTGCAGGTAGAGTTAGAAGGCTAGACACTGTTTACCGTGTTTCTGTCTTTCTTTCCTTTTAAAAGCAGATAAAGCATTGCTTTGATATGCAGCCTCACGATGTAGCAATTAGGGCTATTCAAACGCACAAAGCCAGCAATCTAAGACCATTTACATATCTGAGGTTTACCCAGGCAATTACATGGAGGGGCTTTACAAGGGGGCCCACCTGCATTTAAATTCGCACAACATAGAAAGTGCTTTGCATAGTTTCATTAGAGAGTTTTTTTTTTCTATATTTGTTGCAGAGCTCAAAAATGAATCCAGTGCAAACAGAGCTGGGGTGGCGAGGTGCCAGAGAAAAGACAGAACTGTGGGCTACCAGTGCCACCTGTTGGCAAAAATGGACAGAAGCAGAAAGCGTGGGGTGCAAATAGTTATCTGCCACTAAACGTCGGCTTCACCAGTCATCCCCACCATTTATCCCAAACGTGAGCACAGTACAAGCTATACAGACCAATCTATGTTGACAGGAACTCTAGGAAGTTCTGTTACATGTTTTCAAATCAGTATGCCCTACACATATGAGGCAGGTTGTATAGTGCTTGATAAACTGTGAGCATTATGTGGAATGGATCTCTGGTGTAGTTGTGATCTCAGACACCAGCTGCTCCTCCGGGCTTTTATAGATTCAGTCTGTCATAGACAATCACATTTGCTTTGGTATATGGTAGTCGTGAAGAGAGGTTCTCTTTAAATCATGTGTGTAGTATAATAAACAAAAATGGACATCCCTTGATGTTGTCTCTGTTGTATGAACCTAGTAAGTACGAGGCTACCTAAAAAGACCAGTTTGTCTGATTGTATGCTTTTGTTATAGCCTGAGTTAGAGAAATCCAACAGTCCATCATGTGCTATGAGTTACAGTAGAACATAGAACAACTATATACACTGGTCGAGGGTCCATGAAAACAGAGTCTTCCCTTTACCGTTTTTCTTACTAAATTCCAGATGTTTGGTGTCCGTGTGCTAGAAATGAGTTACTCCATGACAGCAAGCAGTGGGGATCAATAACTTGGCCAGGCTCCTCTGGGTAAATATCAGAACTGATTGTGTAGAAAGCTGGTCTCAGAGCCAATAGAGCCTCTCTTGTCCTCAATTGTGTTGCATTCTACAAGGCCAGTGCCACTTGCAAACCATATGGCTTTCTGGAGTGCTTTTTACAAACATCTGTTCTGCCTGAGCACCAACCACAGAATATTAGAGCTTGAAGTGAAACGGACTGAATGCTGCATTCTGACTTAGGCATGTCTGAAGTGCGTGGCACTGGAGGCCAATTATTTTCCTGTGTTTGTGCCTCCACTTCTTTTCTTAATATTCATTTCTTCACCACCTGCCATATGACTATTTCTGAATTAAGAGTCCCTTAAACTGTCCTTTTGTCATATTGTGCCATACTGAGCTGTTGATTGGATAACAAACATACATCATCATAGTATCCAAGTGTTTTTATGCTGATTTATCTTTGTATGTCTTTGATTGCAAAGGATATGCTTAGGTATTTTCAGTTATTGCTGCTGATTTTGTGTGTGTATGTGTGTGTGTTTTACATCCTGTTTCTGTGGAACTCTGAGTTCCTTCTCAGTATGACTGAGCCAATGAAAATACAGAACTTTGAATTCCTGAAGCCCTGTCTCTTCTTAGACTTCTGTAAGCCAACACTGGTTCACGTCTGCAAGTTTGCTGGAAATAGTAATAGTTATCTGGAATCTAACTAATGTTTTTATCATATTTGTTGCAGTGACTCTGGCAGGTGCATGGAGTTACTCAATGGGGGAATGCTACCGCAGCCACTGATGTGCTGAAGGTAAAATCATTAAAAAAAAAATTTATAATGGAAAATCGAAACGTTCTCATTGTGGTCTTTAATGCATTTTATTATGACACTGAAATGGATAACGGGGCAGTGGGGTAGCTCACGGGTTTAGATGTTGGAAGATTCTTGGGCTCTTGAGCCAGACCACCTCTTTGTTTGTGTACTTGACTTTCCCTTTGGATAAATGTACATGTAACAAGCCTGAAGTCAGAAAAAGACCTGGAGTTAATTGTTGTAATGTGCCTTGTCAGTCAATTAGAACAGTAAGCAGAGCGTCCCAACGTCGTGATGACTTCCAGATGAACGTCGCCCTCCGTCTGATCTCTGCATATCATAAATTTCACAGAAAAAGAGAGAGACAGAGAGACTGAGAGAGGAGGAGGAGAGTGAGCCAGGAGGAGGAGGATAAAGTTAGCAGTTTGGTGTGTGTCTGTGTGAGAGAGAGAGAGTGTGTGTGTGTGTGTGTGCAGGAGAGAGAGAGAGAGAGAGAGAGAGTAATGTGCAGGCATTATAGTGCTGATATTCTGGGTTCAGGCCCTAGTGCTCTAAGTTAGTGACAGTAAGAGAAAGCCTTAGAGACGAAGGAGAGCATGGAGACCACCCTGGCCCTGGTGATTTTGTCCTTGGTCCTTTGTCATCTGTCAGTCTCTGCTGCACTGCACTGGAGGAGAGGTAAATACAAATAAACAGATTTTAAAAAAAGAATACAAATGATAGAAGAAACCTAAAGTATAAGATTAATGCAGAAAACCATATTGTGACTAAAATGATTGAACTATTTGTGTGCCTTTATATACATGCATGAGCATGTGGACTTTATCTGACTTTATTAAAAGTAGATTGTGTCTACAGGAAATAGTTTCATAGGTATTTAATATTGAAACCCTGAAATGGAAAAAAAAAAAAAAAATCAGAGTTGGTTTTAATCGGATGTGAAAACAGATTTGCTTCTGGCTGCTACTTTTTTTTCTTTCTTTCCTTTTTTTTCTTTTCATCATGACCAGAACCTTGAATTGTTCTGTTATGCCTGTGTCCAGGCTCACAAATAAAGTCTTGCTGCTTCTTTGGAATCCAGACTGCTTTAATAAATGTAACAACGTCCCACATAAACACATCCACGGTGTCCTGTGCCAATCTAAACTCCTGTAAATGGTTGGTAGGAAGAATGAGGCATGTGGAACACCACTTGATTTCTGTGGAATTGTCAGATATATGTAAACGAGTAATAAACAAACAAAGCAGTGCGCATTTGTTTTATTGCAGTGGAGAACATCACTGCTGTGCCGACGGTTCTAAACTGGAAATGGACACACACATCCACTTAGAGATAAAGAGGCAGTGCAGAAATGTTATAGAATTGTTATATGTGTGTAAAATATCATATATTAACAGTCATTATGTCTCAATGGATACATTTCTTTCAAGTGTTTCACATCTGTAATGCGCGGTGAACAGAAACGTTGCAACCCTTTCATGCAAGCCAAAAAAAACACTAAATTTTACAGTTCTGTCTTCCGTACATTGAATGGACAATGTGTGCTTATCTACATTATCTACTTTTAGTTTCTCCTCAAAAAAAAAAAAATTGTTTTGTGAAAAAAAGATGAATAGAGTAAATGATCCACCTAATTCTCATTCGTTACCTCACACAACTGCATGAATCTGCTCTCTGGGCTACGCAGAATCAGCCCCAGCATCACTTCTTCAGACAAGACAAGACAAGACAAGACAAGACAAACCTCTATGTAACTGTCCAATGAGATATTGTTTGGATCAAGCCAGCAGATGCCATCAGAGTAAAGGGTAAGGCAATAGATACAAATAAAGGATGCAAATAAAGGCTTATTCAAAGGTAAAAACTTATTCAAATGTCAGTAGAAATAAAGTAGAAAGTACAATGAGGTACAAAAGTGCATGTGCTAGGTTGCAGAGAGATATCAAATAAATAAATGAATAAATGTACACAGGTGTAAATGTAAGTGTAGTATAAAGTACTGCACAATGTAAGTGTAGTATTGGGGATTGCATAGAAAAGCTATTCACATTTATTGCACTTAGAAAGGTTGAATTGCACATGGAAGATCATTTTTCTTATGACCATTGCTGTGTTGCTGTAGTGCTTGGTTCCACAGAATTCCAAAAATCACCATTTTGTTTACAGCAAATAATCTGATTTTGATATCACTGTGTTTTATCTTTGAAAGACAGGGAGGCTTAGCGCTGCTAACCCATTTATATTGCATGTCCTTGCAGAAACTCTCATTCTGGACGTTGCTCTTTAGGTAGTAGATGTACATCATTGTCTCATATTCACTGTATTTTTATATACAGATGTGACGATAGTGAAAAGAGTTGTCTTCACTCGACATTGCATGCAGCTGCTCACTAAAATGCTGAGATTCACTGGCTGTGGATTGACCTCTGTATATGTTGCACGATATATCATTACATTATACAGCACTGCTTTCTATCCATTTCACTGCAAGGGCACAGGATGCAGTCTGCAGTGTCAGTGTCTTCATGTCTTCATTGAGTTAGCACTCCAAGTAGTTTTAATGAGCTGGCCTGAGTGTGACATTTGGCTAAAAGCCATGGTAAGTCACAGGTTTGCTTGCTGGATATTAAACTCTGAAAGGAAATTTTGTGTGAAGACAATCTCATAGAGCTCATATTCATCAGTAATCCATCATACTTTACTGTAAAACCCAGCTTAAAAACTACTTACACAGGACTTAAGAACCTGGAGTCAGTAACCATCATTTCAAGGTGTTATCATATATCATGCTAAGGTTTACACTTATACTCATTTTCATGTGAGGCAGAACTCATTACTGACACACAGTTATAAAGTCATTAAATCTTTGCCGTTCAATCTTTACTCAGATAGAACCTGTTAATAGTGAGGTCTTGGGGCCCCCAAGTGGCACAACAGAAACGCATTCACGCCAAGTGCCTGGAGATCGCAAGTTTGGCTCCAGACGATGCCATAGCAAAAAAAAAAAAAAAAAAAAAGCAAAACTGGCCATGCTTTCAGAGGGAGAGAGGGAGAGAGAGAGAGGGAGGGAGGGATTGCATACTAGCCAATCATGGACATCTGTGAGCTCATGCAAGAGAGCCTTCCTCCAACTGATGCAACAGTTTACGTAGCAGTTTAAAAAGATCTGGTTGGTTGACTTCACATGTTTTGGAGGAAGCATGTGAGAGCCTTCACCTTCCCAGATTGGTGATGTATGACAGGGAAGACCTAACTGGTGGGTGGGAATCTGACAAGATTTCAATTAAATTAGCCAGAAATCAGGGGGAAATAAAGAGGTTCGTCCATCCCATCCATTCTCTGTACCACTTATCCTACACAGGGTCACAGCGAGCCTGGATCCTCTCCCAGGGGACTCGGGGGACACAGGGCAGGGGACACCCTGGACGGGGTGCCAACCCGTCACAGGGCACAATCACACACCATGGACAACTTAGAGATGCCAATCAGCATACAATGCATGTCTTTGGACTGAGGGAGGAAACCGGAGCACCCGGAGAAAACTCCCGAAGCACAGGGAGAACATGCAAACTCACCGCTCACCACTAAGCCACTGTGGCCCCCTAAAATAAAGAGGTCTTGTCTCGTAAATGATTACTACTACTGGTTACAGTATACTACTACGTACTATTTACAAACAGCCATAAAAATGATGCATGTGACTTTAAGAGAGTTGCGGGATGAATGGCCTTTATTTGATGACTTCCTATCACTGTTGCATGGAAGAGGAGTGAATAATGGCTCTGAATCATAGTGGTGAATCTGACCGCGCACTGAGTTACAAGAATGTCAAATATTTGTTTATGGGTTCGTGTCTGTGAGAATGTTCAAAGCAAGCATAATTAGCTTGTACCAAGTGTTTCTCGGTTTTATTTCATGCGCTGATGTTAAATCGCTGAAGTGTAACGATGTCTGCATTTCAGACGGGCGCAGTGTTGTAGCATTGCTCTCAATCTTCCTGTTAAAGACTGCACCACAAGATATATGGTGTAACGAATATATTAATACATAAAGACTTGATTTGATGTTACATAATTGGATCAAACAGGCATGAACGCCAATAACGGGGAAATGGAAAATAAGCACGAAGGTTGGGAAATGAATGCTTTCTTTAATAACCCTTTCAATTTGGAAATGATATTTTGAATGTTAATTGTTCAGTTGACAGGAAAAAAAGAAATCATAAATGGCTCTCTACTGGATATGCAGTATAATACAATACGCAGTGTCTAGAAGCCACTACATTATACACTGTCTAGTGCACTTATAAGTATATAACAATGTATGTTCTAGCATCTTGTAGCATCTAAAGCTGTGGGAACATCAGTGCCTTTGATGAGGAGCAGACACAGCGCTTCGAGGCCTGCCACACAGATGCCTGTTTGCTTTGAAATGTTATAGTGGACTCATCTGTGAAACATGAGAAGCATGCTGTGACCTGGGAGCAGATGAGGCGTCTCCTAGTAAAACCTGGTCGCCGCCAACCACAAGCTGTTCTATATATTCCCTGCAGCCATTCCACCGGCTCGCAGCAGATGGTTTAAGAGTTCAGGCTTGAGGTGTATCTCGGCTGCAAGAGAAGAAAGACTTATAATGGCTTATGATCTTCTCCTCTCTTCTCCTCCTCAGTATTGTACCCATCTGCCTTTAGAGTGAAGAGAGGAACTCCAGCTCTGCTTAATCCCTCCGTTCAGAAATCAGTGGAGGACGCCAACCTGCTCTATGAGGTACTCTTCCTCCAGTACTCTCTCCATCAAAAGTGTTTGACATGCCCTGTTTTTCACTTCCTTTTATTTATTTATTTTTTTTAACAATACCCAACACACATCTATGAAGATATGAGTAGCCATTTGCAGCATGACAGCAGTAGGGTATAACGAGGGCCTTTTAACAAATGTTCATTTTTATTCACAATTCCATATATTTTAAACTCCGTTCAATTACTAATTACCTCTTTTGATTGGCTAATGATTTAAAAAAAAAAAAGTGTCCCTGTGTGACAGATATAAGCCGATCTTCCACTGATTTGCTCATTTTCTAGATGCTGCACGATCACACGGCAAGGTGCTCACTGCCCCATTTAGCTTCTACAGACTTATTATTCCACCTAGTGATTTTGCTGAATTTTGCTGGAAATCTTTTCCTTGAACACAGTTAAACAAAGATTCTGTACATCTAAAACTGGTCAGCAGGCATCAAACTCCCATGTGCAGGGTAGGTAATGGTGTTAGCATTTTGCTATAAACACATGAAATTCGGCTCACGCTAATTTGCAGTGTGTCTTTGCTGTCCTGTTTGTCTTTGTAATGAGCTTGCATGAGTTTTTCAGCTGAGCATCACTACCTGTGTTAGTTGGCATCATTATCTGCATGGCACTTAACTAGCATTACACACATTTTTATGAAGATGGTTCATCCAAAGCATTACATTACCTAGTTTTTACCAAGCAATAAATGTATCTAAATGTATAATGTATCTACTTGACTTGTTATATAAAGCTGGCCTTTCAAACAGTTCAACTATATACAGAGAGTGTATTTACATACCTGCAAAGGAGAAACGTTGCTAATTCTGCCTCAAACTCAATCCCCATCACCGGTGCAACGAAAGTTTTTTTTCGCACTGGCTTGATTTTTTGTTTACTTACTTTCTTCAACACTCAACAGCAGTCACAGCACTTTTCTCTGTGCTTTCTGCAGGGATATGTCTAGTTCATTGTGGAGAAAAAAATAGGATGTGCTGAATCAAGTGCTATTTTAAACATTGCCAGTTAACTTTTCCTCTGTTAGGGCTAGCCACTGTTGTTTGCACAGCTAAGCATTGCTGCAAGGATGCAGTTTTTTTATATACAAGCTCTGTGCGCAAAATCCACTTACTTTCTTTGAGGCAAATAGATTAGTTTGCATACCGAGGTGCAGTAAAAGATTCGCCAGGAAATGCTGTTTCTTCTCAGTTATTTTTTTAATTTCAAATTTTTCACAGTTATGTCAATTTGTTAGACACCTTCACTAAAATCACATACAATTTCCTAAAATACAGTCTAAGCCTTTAGTGGTTAAAGGAGTTGATGGTGATAGAAAAGTTGTAAACACGTGAAAGATTGTTGAAGCAATGGGCAAACTAGCTTTTGGCAGACTACTGGCTGTAGCATAAGAATAACTTCAGCATCCAGTACTGTTTATGTGTGTCATGAAAACAGGCAGTGGATGTAAACAGACAGAGGAAAACAAACTTGTTCAGGTTTATAGACTGGGATGACTTTGAAGATTCCAATGGTCCAGGTCATCTTGGGTGTATAGTTGTTTTTTTTTAAACACCCAGTAATAGTCCTACTCTGTAGTTCTATTAATAAGCAATCTGAAATAGTCTTGAAGTTTTTCTACACTGGCTGACATAATAACATCAAGCCGTGAAATATGCTACAAGACTGTTCAATTATTATTTACTTTATTTCTAATGCTAGAAATAAAGTGTGATGCAATGCTTGCCCTCAGAATTAACTACAAACTATTCTGATCTTGACCTTAAGTCTGACAGGTTGTTGTAACTGCAACATTTTTTGAGTAATGTAAATTTACAATATAAGGCCAAAAGTATGTGGACACCTGACCATCACACCCATATATGGTTCTTCGCCAAACTGGAACTAAGAGGCCCAAACCTGTTCCAGCATGACGATGTCCCTGTGCACAAAGCGAGCTCCATGAAGACATGGT
>CM074924.1:22151712-22162222 GCA_037576815.1 Pangasius larnaudii | reverse complement strand
TGAATTACGTTAAAGCTTAAGGTGTACACTTTATAAACAAGTTCACCTAAATTTTTGACCTTGGAATGGTTTGAACGATACTTGGTCATTGACTGAATATGCTGAACGTTACCTAAGCAAACTCTTTCTACAAGCAACAAGAACAAGCATGTGTAATGTTTCTGCCTCTAATGGTTGCTCAACAGTGCAAAATGACAGGTTTCCTCCAAGTAAACACTTGAAGTGTAAATATACCTCTTGGCCAGCATTCGTCCTTGTGGTAGCTCAGTGGTTAAGATGTTGGACTAGTGATTGGAAGGTCATGAGTTCAATCCTCAGCACCACCAAGCTGCTACTGCTGGGCCCTTGAGCAAGGCCTTTAACCCTCAACTGCTCAGTTGTATAAACAAAAAAAAAAAAAAAAGAGATAAATGTAAGTCGCTCTGGATAAGGGTGTCTGCCAAATGCCGTAAATGTAACTCCATGTCATGTTTCTGTCACTATAATTCAACCATTTTTTACCCAGTTGCTCTGCAAGAGCAACGCTGAACAGTGCAGATTAACATTAACACATTTCCTCTCAGCAAAGACTTCACACGGTAATTTTTACTAACAATTAACTACCTGTTATTAAAAACAAATCCAAGCATTTATGCTTCTGACATTTTTCAGCAGTAAATCATGGTCTGTAAGATAAGTTATGAACAATGTCAAGTAACTAAAGTGTCCTCCAAAGGCTTCAGATGTACCAGCATTCAAAGTTGCTTTCAGAACAAGTCTATATAGTTTTTCACCTCTGTTTTTCAACATTTGGTCCATACATTACTATCTCTGGGGAAGCAATGTTCAACACAAGAGTTTCCTCCAGCTACCTCCCAGTAAAGGCTTGAGATCAGTCTATAAACAATACCTCAGCAGTTTGTTTCTAAGTCCTAGCAGAACAGTGGTCAGGTTTTATCTTCATGATGACTCTCTGTAGGAATTCAAATGAGTACCTCATATTGCGAGGGTTCTCCAAATTAAGGCAGTAGACGCTACCCATTAGCATGGCAAAACCAGTGGGCGCATCTCTGAGGTCATGAAGAACAATTGTCTCCTCTACCACCATGACCACATTGACGATTTCAAGAGGAAAAACTTCATGCAGGACACCTTCAAGTCCAATCAGAAGTCCAACATGCATTCCCTACATGATAACATCCAGGGTTTCACCATGAAACTAAAACAAATGGACAGATTTAGTCTTAATTTACATTGCATGTAATTCTAATAAATAACATGCTATACAGCTAGTCAAGATATGGACACTAAAGAGACTTTGGAAAGAGTTCAGATGGACCAGTGCCAATTTGGTGCAAAGCTTATTACTCATAAGTTGGAGTGCAAGAAAAAACATGTACGATATCAGTCATGTATTTATCGTGAATAATTATATTACTGCTGAAGTACAGTTCCAATCAGATGCCCTTTCAGCAATCTGCATGGTCATAAACTCTCTTAAAAAATTAGCCATCACTAGTTATGTAAAACTTTTCGAACTGATAGTAGGATTTAAATTATGTACTAAGCTTTTGATGAAAAAAGGTTCTGTGATATTGGCAAGAAAAATTGGCATGGAAAATATTTACTTCAGTTTAAAATGAATACCAGTGAATCCAGTATCATCAGTATCTTAAGTGTAAATATAGGTTCTTACATCACATATCTTGATTATCTCAGAAGCATCCTCTGAAAAGAAGCACGGGAGACCAAAAAGGGCAGCTGTTCTTGTGATTCTCCTCTGATGTACCTGCACTGTGTCCTTCAGGTGGATCTGGCAAGGAGTGGATCTCTCCTTTCTTTGACTTCTTCATTGCCTTCCTGTTTGTCTGTCCCCTCTTTCTCTAATTTACAAGAACTTCAGGGCAGCCAGCTGCCATCAACCTCTGATGGTAATCTTTAATTTCAAGCTGAATACCCAGCAATACCATCCTTTGGCAGAACCTGGCTCTCTGAGACAAGTGTGCTTTGCTACAAGAGCTGTGGCTAAGGATAAGGGGTGATTTTGGATATCATATCAGCTAGTTTTCCAGTATTTCACTCTTAACGACCTTGGAGACGTCCATCACTGTTCCATCCCTGGCATAGGCATCATTTGCTGCACTCAGCTGAAGTTCAACATCATGGGAGAAATCAGGAATAACAAAAGGACCAGGCCATTCCACTGATGAAGCACTAGATGGGGAACTCAAGCTTGCAGTATCTAATGTTGAGTCAGAAACTGAATCAGAAAAGGTGAACAAAACTTTCTCGATCAGTTGGTAGATCATTTACAGTGATAGACATTCGGCAACTCTACAGACAGGTCCAGCTATGATAAATTTCATACTTTTATTAATATGTTAATCATTTATCTATTTGTTATTTCTTATTATCAGTAGTTAGTCTTTCATAATATTCTGTAGTCACACATTTATGTTGGCAATCAGTAGTCTAGCACATCTGCTTCTTGTTATTTAGCCTTGTGTGTGTGAGACGGCAGGAAGAAGTCCCTGTAGGCCTGATTTAAGGCATAGAGAGAGTCCTACTCCATCAAGATTGCATCTGTCAAATTGTAGAGCTCATTTCCAAAGTCTGGATCTTCAAACTGTAGAATGAAGTTTCCTCGCAAGCCCAGATTGGTGCGCAGTGCTTCACATAACTCCTTGACTGACGCAGGAGCACTCTCTAGGGTGACACAATAACTCTGAGAAGCATCTCGGAGGCCTCAACAGCTGCACCAGGGTGACACACACACACACACAAAAAGCTGAAAGCAGTAGAAGCAGCATAGACTAAGCCCATGAAATTGTACTATATGAGTAAAGAACTGCACGGTCTGCAGCAAATCCGTTGTGTGATTGCACTAGGCAATGAGCATAAAAATGAGCAAGGGTGTGTTTACTATACCTTATTCTAACATGAATGTATTCGGAGTGCTGAGCAGCTTTCCGTCTGAGATGAGAGTAGATGAGAGATGTGAGTCTTTTTTGGCTAGCTGGTAACACCTTAGATGCTCCAAGAAGCCAGCTGCGAACAGTTCAATAATGAAAAATATGCAGCCATCCACTAAACAGATCTCGAGTACTCTCCCAAAATCTGATAGTTCACTTGTGTGCCCAACTGAGAGCACCATTCCTTTGGAATATTTTGTCCCATTTAAATAAACAGTGGAGGTGAGTGAAACAGAGTCCAGACCTTTAAACTTGTTCAATATAGCCACACTGATAGTAGCATCTAAGATGCCTACAGATACAACAGATAGCCACAGTTACCAGCATCATGAACCACCTTTTTAAAGAAAGAATGTCTAGCCTCAAATCGTATTTGTCCAAAATTCAATTAGGGGACCAATTTTTTGATTAGCATAGGATTAGCATAATGTTCCAGATAATGATGTTTAGGGTGCAAATTAGTACAAGGAAAAACTTCTAATAGCAGCTGCCGGTGGTTAGAGATTTTGGCTTGTAGGTAGCACAGATTTTGTAGACCTTGTAGGTAGCACAGGGTTTCTGTTGTGAATGAGGGGCTGGATAACAACTCATCAATGTCTTTTAATTCAAGAATTACATGCCACGTTTTTTTCACGCTCTGGAATCTGGTGGCCAACCAACAGCGGAAGAAATCTCAGAAATGCCTGGTTCTCATGTCCATGTCAATATTGTTATTCTCTCATTAAAGTCATTCAATGTAAAATACTTCTTAGCAATCAAATGCAGAGTTCCACAGGTACAATTCCTTCTAATGCATCGTGTAGAAAATCAGTTGGAAACCATACTGACACCATACTGCTGAATATCTACGTGATTTGCCGAACAAAATCGGCAAAACTTGTCAACGTTGAAAGACTCTTGGAATCCAGCAAGTTGTATGCACCCAAGTTGTCTGAAGGTACATACAAAACTGTCCTTTTTACATTTGAGCCAAGACTCTGAACAAACACACCTTCTCTCTAGAGGAGCACAAGATCCCTAATCAGAGCCTCTAAACACACCCAATATATACCACAAACCTTCTGCTTCTTTTTGAAGTACCTAATGGATTACAAAGTTCAAAATCATCAATATATAGTCCAAGAGCTATGCCTAAGTCTTCAGAGAGAATTTTGTTTTCTTTAACGGATTCTCCATCTTGAAATAAGCAGTAATGTCCTTCAGGTTGGCTGGATCTCTCTAGTGTCCTTATATTTTGATGAGCAGATTCTCCAAAGTCAAATAACTCATCAATTATTTCCCCCACTGCTGAATTCGTTACAAGAAAAAGTGTTTGCATGCAGAGAAATAGAGATCCCAATTGATGTTGAATGGCCTTTCCATTTTCAAGGCCAGATTCAGCCTCAGATACAAAATCAGATCCAAGTATATCTTCAGTGTCTGAAGCAAAATCACAGGAAGTGTACGCTGTGCCAAAAGCTCTGCTCTGAAATTTTCTAAGGTGGAAGACTTATGATTGCGACTTCTATGTGCAGTAAAAGTCGACAGCACACTAGACTTGAAAAAGCAACCTGGAAAGGGACATTTAACAATTTCTCTGTTTCTCAGATGAGAATGAGATGAGATGAGTGAAGTATTTGTTACTGTCACTAGGCTCTGAGAATCTACACAAATCACAGGATCGTTTGGTTACAATCTTATAAGCTTCTTTTAGATGTTCTTTCAAATGATTTTTAAGTTCTGCTTGGGTTTGAAATGTTTTCAAACAGTCTTTGTGAACACAGATGAGGCCTGAACACTTCTGATGATGCCCATGACACTCTTTGTAGTGCTGTAGTAGGGAATGCACAAAACGTACATTTCCACTTCATGAAAGGGACATGCCTGAAGAAACCTGTCAAGAGAAAAAAACAAAAATGAATTGCATGTTCTCAAAATGTGGGTGAGTCAAATTTTCTTAAATCTATCTGGTCTTATTATATAGACTGTGAGAGCGAATGATATTTTAAGTGTCTTTCCACTCAAAACTGCATTTAAGTTATTAACCATCTCTAGAAAGGGCAATGAAAAAAA
This sequence comes from Pangasius larnaudii, assembly GCA_037576815.1. NCBI lineage: Eukaryota > Metazoa > Chordata > Actinopteri > Siluriformes > Pangasiidae > Pangasius > Pangasius larnaudii. Next base: position 22,157,219 of record CM074924.1, on the reverse strand, counting down.
ATCCAGTTACAACATTTTAAAATCAGGGATTAGATCTGAAAAAATTAGTGGACAAATAGAGAAAGAAAATAGAAAGAAAATAAATGCCACGATTATAATAGTTTCTTTGAGCTTCCAAATTAAGAGAATTTGCTGCATTGTTTTGTTCAGCGTGACGGTGAGCTCCATCTGTTTGGGCTTGGTGATAAGAAATTTGAGGGTGTCACCTTGGGCTTTAGAAAGCCGCGATTGAGATTGAGCTATTTTCTGACCTTTTAAAGAACAATCTATTCAATTATCTCAGTTATTATATATATAAAAAAAAAATAAAAAATTAATCGTTGCTTGCAGCCCCATTAGGAATAGTACTAGGAGTTGAAATAACATGATTGTCAAACACACTTTACAACATTTAATGCAGCCTGAAAACTAAGAAAATAAGTAGTGCAGGGCACTGAGGCTGCTCCAGACAAAAGCATAACTATTTCCATTTTTATCTTCATCTTTACTGACCACTTGTTTTTTTGTTTGTTTGTTTGGCACCAGACAGAGAACGAGAGCGGCTTTGGTATAGAGAGAGAGATAGGGGTTGTGATAGAGTGCGCTAGAGATTGAATACAGAAAACTTATAATTTCAACTTATAAGTTCAATATCCAAAACTTGTCATGACAATTGGAGTTAAAGAGAAGAAATAAGTCCACATAACTTAATGGGGCTATGATGTTTACCCTACTCTGGGGTATAAATATGACTCGTTATTCCCGGGTCATATAAAAGATTCAAAATGAACAAATTGTTCATGAATGACCCATCACTAGCACACACACACAAACAATAAAAAATCTGAAACTGGACAGGGGGAAGATTTGAAAAAAAAAAGACTTTTCCTGAAACACATGCTACCCGGAGAACAGATGAGTCAGATGATTTGCAGAACTGCTTGATGAAGATCATCACAGAGGTCACTCCAACCTCAGCACATTAAGTTTGGGCACACAATTTGTGCTAGACTATATGCATGTGGTTTTCCTTGGTGTTACAAGGAAGATGCTCACATTTTGGATCAAAGGGGACCTAAAGTACAGACTGGGCTCCCTTAAGATCAGTGCCATCTCAGAAAAACTTTTAGGGATGTCACGATACATGCATGAAGGCCGAATTAGACCGCTGAAAAGCTACCGAGTCCTCAACAACTCCACTTTATGTTAACTTCCTTACATTGTCTGTCAGTATCTATTTGATGCTTTCTCCTACCCTGTGTGTCCATCACTGCGATTATGCAAAGAACCTGATAAGATACTTCCTTGAACAGTTCAGGACCTTGTATGGGGTTAAGGAGGTGTACAATGTTCACTGTCTGTGTCATCTGGCAGATGATGTAAGAGGGTTTGGTCCATTATATCTGCATTTCTTTTCGAAGACTTCCTGGGCCACCTTAAGAGAAAGGTCAGAAAGTCAGAACACATTCTCCAGCAAATAACAAATGTTGAGAGAGGCAGTCCACACAGAAGAAATCAAATTATCGCCCAGATAAACGTAAACTTGGTGGAAAGCACTCAAATGGACCAACAGTGCCAGATGTTGCTTAAGCCACACATTTCCATATATATGGCATTAGGCAGATGCCTTTATCCACAGCGACTTACAAAAGTGCTTTGAAGTCTATCAATAAATACATTCTGATACTGGCTCGCTAGGTCACAAACTAGGAATACCATCATTCCAAAACTCTGTTGGGGAGGTAATAGACAAGCGATCAGACAATACCAATTTTTTTAAAGTGCTAATTTAAGTACTTTAGGAAGAGGTAAGTCTTTAGACGTCGTTTGAAGACTGCCAGTGACTCAGCTGTTCAGACATCTAGGGGAAGTTCATTCCGCCAACGAGATGCCAGAACAGAGAAGAGTCTCGCTGCATGCCTTCCTTGTACCCTGACAGATGGTGGGACCAGTCGAGCAGTCAAGCCTGAAGCAGAGGTCAAAGTGCACAAGCTTCCTGATATCAAGATGAAAAATGTTCTGCTCCTGCTTGGACTGGGATGGATAGCAACCCTATTGCTGCATTTGTATTAGAATCTGTATTTAAGTGATATATGTGTCTGTGGTCCTGCCTGTTTCTGATCCCTTCTTCAGGAAGTTGCAGTACAATCATCTGCCAACCAAAACAACTTCACTCGACCACTTTAACACACAAAGTTCAGTGTTTAAGTAGCATGTTGCTTCTTTTGTTTTGTTCAACAGTAGCCATTTACATGATTCAGTTTTCAGTTGTGCTGTATGTTGGACCTGATTTTGTGCAAATAAGTAAATAACAAGATAAAACGATTAAATAGACTGAGAAACAGAAATGACTGCAACGTACACAGATTGTAACATGTACACTTCACTCAGCTAAATGACCGACCGCCCCTATTTCTGACTTAAAGGACCAGATTTAGTGGCATCTAGTGGTGAGGATGCAGATTGCCACCAACTGAATCCCCCTTGCGTCAGCCTCCCCTTCCAATCGTGTAAGAGAACCTACACCGGCAGCTAAAAACACAAAAAATGCCAAAGGCCCTTTTTAGAGCCAGTGTTTGGACTCATTCTATGGTAACAAAAACACAATGATTCTTATTTTCAGGTGATTATACTTTAATGAAAACATAATTATGAATAGGATATTCCATTTCTGCCAGTAGATCTCCCTAATTCCTACACACTGGGCCTTTAACCATCTACAAACCAGCTACAAACCATCTACTCACATAAATCTCCATGACTCGACTCATCTATCCAGACAAGATCCCAATCTAAGCTGGTTTAAAACTCACGCTAGTATTCATCAGAAGTTATTCTACTTTTAAATGTTTGTCTCTTTAAATGTACAATATTAAATAATCATTCTATTTAACAATGCCGTATCTTTCCTTCATTACATAAGATGAACTCACCCTTTTTGGACGGGGAGAGATGGAAGTGGTAAGCAGTATGTCGATGGCTGGAGAGGATGCCTTCTATTGGCCTCCGTATAAATTCCCCAGTTATATAAAGCGAGCTCAGCTGCAGCATGAGAAAGCAGGAGCTGACTGGGAATACCAAAATGCGCTCACTCTACACAACACGTCAGTCATTTAGAAAAGGCTCCTGTTACATTTGAGGTGCACTCACTGCAGCAGTGCCCTTGTGAAGTAGTGCCAGTGCCATTTCTTGCAAGCTCAATTTGTACCCCACCATAACGTAAATTAGATACGGACATGCTCCCACCTGATTGGGCAATAGGTGCATGAATTTGTGTCAGGATACCGAGGTGGTGCACTATAGGATTAACCTGTAGCTCGATAGCAGTTTGTACAAAACAGGGTCCCTGTGTTTGTTTGACTCACAACAGAAACCCCACAGTGAAACGAAACAACGTTCCTCCAGGACCATGGTGCTCTATAAACAACACAGAGCTACATGAGAGTACACAGAACTAAATAAGACCACACAGACATACACAGGACTACGCAAGACACTACAACAATTACTAAGCAGGACAATAGGCACAGTAAAGGATAGTGCAGCGCCAACCAGTACACAGCTCTTGTGTGGAATAACATGCAAAAAGATATTACAATATAATAATAAATGCTGTAAATGTAAACATAACATACTAGTTGGCAGCAAAAATGCAGGTGGTCAATACAGTATTTTGTTTATGGTGTTTTTGCAGCAATTTAAGAAAGAAATGTGCTAAAATTGCAGAGGTAGTGGAATGGTGTTCAGTTGAGTTCAGGGAGTTTTTCCTTGCCACCGTCGCCTCGGCTTGCTCATCAGACACACACTCTCACACTTCATCTTACTTTTGTTTGTGTAAAGCTGCTTTGAGACAATGACATTGTAAAAAGCGCTATACAAATAAAATTGAATTGAAAATTGAATTGAATTGAATTGAATTGAGTGTGAGTGTGAGTGTGAGTGTGAGTGTGAGTGTGTGTGTGTGTGTGTGTGTGTGTGTGTGTGTGTGTGGGGGTTGGTGTCAGTCCAGTCTCTGGGTATTGAGGAGTTTGATGGCATGGGGGAAGAAACTGTTACACAGTCTGGCCGTGAGACCTTGAATTTTTCAGTGCCTTTTGTGTGAGGGGTGTGTGTGTGTTCATCCGCAAAGCCATCAGCATTGTGGATGAACACACACACCCCTCACACAAAAGGTACTGAAAAATTCAGGGTCTCACGGCCAGACTGCGTGTGGTGTAAATGTCTGTGACGGAGGGAAGAGAGACCCCGATGATCTTCCCAGATGTCCTGTACCAGCTGTATATGGTTGAAATGCCAGTAAATGCCACTTGACTTGACACTTGACACTCATATGTAGAATGTTTTTAATAAAACCCTGCATTTGCATCCAACACGTGCTGAACTTCTGACAAGGGTTACTTTTTTGTAATAGGAATTTTCGTCTTGTACTTTTTTCCTTTCTTAGATTTGTGCATGTATGGACTTCCGTCTTTAATTCACACCACAGGATTTCAGTGGAGTTCAAATCTGGAGACTGATATGCTCATTGCGAAACAGTGATTTTTGTGTCTTCCAAATAAATCATGTTTGTATGTTCACCTCGACGTCTTATTGAAAGGTCCATCTATGACCAAGTCTGGACCTCCTCACAAAGGCAACCAGAATTCAACATGAAATATCCCGATGCTTAGCAGAAACATCAATTAATCCACCTCCATATTTTACAGCAGGAATCAGGTGCATGTCATCAAACATGCTGATAAAAAACTTTGACTCTGGTCTCACACACACAATGCAGACTGCAGTTCTGACGTTTCAGTTCTGAAGTTCAGGCATTGTATTATGTGAGATGCTTTCAGGAAATACTTCTTTCTTACAGCACTTCCAAACATAAATAGTCAGCTTGTTCAAACAGGAAGGCAAAATCACCTCTTTGGCCTCTCCAACGTCGGTTAGATAAATGCAGCTTCACAATAATGAAACAGCCAATGGTTCGAAAATAAACCAGAAACATAGACACCACTGGGGTTCTTCTAAACGGGAAACATGTCTAAGGGATTTCTACAAGCGATGATGCTTCTGCTTTCCTCTTTTCCTATCGGAGGATAAGATCAGGAATTTAGAATTAGGAAGAGTTAGGAAGTTTCTGTAATGTAAAATGTAGAAGGAGTTGGAGGACCACCAGGACACCTTGATCACTCAGGTTGATGAAAATGGCCGGAGGATGAATATGATATAGCGGTTACTCTTTATACTCTACTCACTTGGAGTCACAGTCACCAGACTTTGCTGTTTGTATTCAACACGAAATACCAAGAAAAACACACCAGAATTGTCCACTAGTTCTGCAGGAAACTGTCCTCTGCTTTGTCATAGACCCATGGTTAAAAATCGTAAGGGTGCAATAGTCCAAATTTTTCATTACTACTTACTAGAACGAATATTATGGAAAATTATGTACAAATTATCTAAAAAAATAGTTTAAGCCATTGTCTTAGAACAAGTGTATTACATAGGTGAAAACAACAACAACAACAACAACAACAACA
>CM074924.1:22134499-22147250 GCA_037576815.1 Pangasius larnaudii | reverse complement strand
TAAGTTTTCTTCTTGTCCTTTTGTCCGTTTTATAATTTTTTAATTTATTAAGCCCGTTTAAAAGGAGGCCATATAAAAATTGAGCTAAAAGATTCGCTAGCGCAGTGTTTATGCTCCAGCTTTACAGGTGGTTTCCATATGCAGTTTTGTTCGCCTGAACACCATCATAGTGCAAGCTTATTTAAATAAAGGCTTGAAACTTAGAGTATTGAAAGGTTTACCACGTTTGTAGCATTAAAAAATTATGGAACGATCAGTTTAAATTAGCCCGATAGCTAGATATGATTAGATCCATCAGCTGTGTGGTGATGTTTGTAGCACGGTTAGCAAAATAAAAGCTATCTCTGATGTTTCAGCAGAATGCCGGCTGAACGCAAGAAATCAGTGAATGTGGATGAGAAAGAGCCTGGCACCTTCGGGAACAAGGAGAGGGAGAAAGACCGAGACGGCGATAGAAGAGCGACGTTCTCCCGAGACAAGGGCAGAGATGAGAGCAAAATGAGCGGAAAGAAAGAGGGCGGCAAGTCTGCCGACGAGAAGAAGCGCCGGATCGAAGAGGAGAAGAGGCGGAAAGAAGAGAAGGAGCGGAAAAAGAGGGAGGAGGAGAAGCAGAAGGCTGAAGAGGAGCAGAAGAGGAAGGAAGAAGAAGAGCGAAAGCAGCAGGAGGAACAGGAAAAGAAGCTGCTGGAGGAGGAAGCTAAACGACAGAAAGAAGAGGAGGCAGCTCAGCTGAAGTAAGATGTGTTGTCGGTATTCTCTGATTTTTGAGGTTTGTACACAGTGGAGAATTCTTTGCTCCAGTCGCTGTCGTTGTTGCAGATTAAAAAGTTCAGTGATTGTTCCCTCTGTTTAGGGAGAAGGAGGAAGCTCAGCAGCTGCACCAGGAGGCGTGGGAGAGACACCAAACCAGAAAGGAGCTGCGTGTGAAGAATCAGCACGCGCAAGAGAGCCGCCCTGAAGAAGCCTTTTTCAGCCGTCTGGATTCCAGCCTGAAGAAGAACACGGCCTTTGTTAAGAAGCTCCGCACGCTCACGGAGCAGCAGCGCAGCTCTCTCTCGCACGACTTCGACTCGCTCAATCTCAGCAAGTACATCGGCGAGGCGGTCAGCTCGCTGGTGGAAGCCAAGCTGAAGATCTCGGATGTGGGCTGCGCCGTACACCTGTGCTCACTTTTCCACCAGCGCTACTCCGACTTTGCTCCACAGCTCCTAGCCGCCTGGAAGAGGCACTTCGAGGCGCGTAAGGAGGAGAAAGCTCCGAACGTGAGCAAGCTGCGCACAGACCTGCGCTTCATAGCCGAACTCACTATCGTGGGCCTGTTCACCGATAAGGAAGGGCTCTCTCTGATCTACGAGCAGCTGAAGAACATCATCGGGGCGGACCGCGAAAGCCACACCCACGTCTCCGTGGTGATCAGCTTCTGCAAGCACTGCGGAGACGACATCGCCGGGCTGGTGCCTCGCCGCGTGAAGAGCGCGGCGGAGAAGTTCAGCCTGGTCTTTCCTCCCAGCGAGATCATCAACGCCGAGAAGCAGCAGCCCTTCCAGAACTTGCTCAGGGAGTATTTCACGTCTCTCACCAAGCACCTGAAGAAAGATCACAGAGAGCTGCAGAACACCGAAAGACAAAACCGGTTAGGCTGTGCTTAATTATTTCTCAGGCAAAGCTAAGCTTCTGCAGCTGTTCTTAAAACGTCTCTCTGCCTTTTCTCTCAGGCGTATCCTTCACTCGAAAGGAGAGTTGAGCGAGGATAGACATAAGCAGTATGAGGAGTTTGCAACGTGCTACCAGAAACTCCTGGCTAACACTCAGACTCTGGCTGATCTACTGGATGAGAACATGCCTGAACTGCCCCAGGATAAGACTGTCCAAGAAGGTACACACACACACACACACACACACACACACACACACACACTAATCTGTTTGTTGACATCTAGGGTGCCTTACATCTACACTGGCTTGCAAAATGTGAAATTTTCCTCATTTTGTAGCATTACAACCTGGAACTGAAATGGACATAACTGGGATTGTATGTCATAAATCTATACAAAAATATTCCATAATTCCACAATAAGTCAATATAGAAATATAAATATAATAGTGATTGCTGTGAAACCCCTAAGTTAGTTCTGGTGTAACCAGTTGCCTTAAGACATGACATAATTATCCGAATGGAGTCGAGTGGTGTGCATTTCAAGTGTCACATGATCTCAATGTTAATAGCCCAAGGAGCACTCAAAACAAGTCCAGGACAAATTTCTGGAAAATATCCCAAACTTTGAACATGTTGCAGAGCATTGTTAAAAATCATTGTTAAAAAATGGAAAATTATATGGCACAACCATGACTCAGCTTAGAGGAAACCATCCAGCAAAAGTCAGTGAAGCAACCAAGAGGCCAAAGGAGCCTCTGAAGGAGCTGGAGAGATACACATGCTATGAAGGAAAAGGGTTCTTTGGTACGATGAGACCAAGAACCTTTTGGCCTCACCTGGTGGAATCCCAGCGCTGCTCGTCACCCTGAGAGCAACATTTCCACAGGGAAGCATGGTGTTGGTAGCATCGTGTTGTGGCGATGGGACTGAGAAACTGGTCAAGGTTGAGTGCAAGATGGATGGAACCAAGTACAGGGCAATGCTTGAAAACCTGGTCCAGCTTGAAGGAGACTAAAGACTGGAATGTACTGCTCTAAAACACGTAATCTACACTGGAGTGGTTCAGAAACGTAAACCTGAACATATCGCATGGACCAATCAAAGCCCAGACCTCAGTCCGGCAAAAATCTAAGGGCAAAGCTGATAGAAACATATCCCAAGAAGACTGAAATTGCCACAAATGTCTGCTTTGCAGTTAATTAACATTTGTGTCAAATATATATATATATATATATTTTACTCTTTCAAATGTCAGCCATATTGCGCAAATGAAATGTTTCCTACTTAAGTCCATTTCAGTTCCAAGTTGTAATACTACAGAATCTGCAGGTTTCCGACTGCACAGCTGGTATTATTATTATTATTATTATTATTATTATTATTATTATTATTACACCTTCCTGTAATCCTCCTTCAAAAAAATGAATAAAGTAGCGTCATCAGGACTGCTTTGATTCCTAACTGGCAGCTCTACAGAAACTTGCTGCTGTAGCGATGTAACTCATTTACATTTAAACCTAATGCCACTCCGCAGCACCATTTTGTGTTGATCCGCACCAACGTTTCATTAAAGAGGCTGGTAAGAGGGTGTTTTCTAGCCGAATACTGCACCATGCAGCCACCACATGACTTCATGGGGAGGTCTCGGCGTGTGTGCGCCCCCTGGTGGTTAGGAGAGGTGAGCGAGAACTGTATTAAAACAATGTGGCTTCGTTTATTAATCTTATAGTGAAGTCGTGTGTTCACGTTTGTGTAAACCAAACTAGGCTAAAAAATTTCCACCGGATTTGCAAAAAACTGGAACGCTAATTTTCGTCGTATTTGCATGTGTATGCTGATGAATGCAAATCACCCGTGGATTACCATGCGAGTGCACGGCACAGGAGCAGAGGTCTGAGTGGGACTGTTTTTAAATCCCGCTCCAGTTTAAAATTCACTGCGTGGTCACCAGCTCTCCTGCTCAGAATGATTGTTTTGACCGCTCCCGCTCAGTTTAGATCTCATTTCAGAAACTCACATTTAAATTTTCCTCTAGAGAGAGAGAGAGAGAGGGAAACCAAATATACAAGGGTGTACAAAATATTTATTTTTTATTTATATTTGTCTTATCAAAGAACCATTTTAATGTATTTTACTGTCAACACAATAGAAAAAAATGTCACAGAGAAAAACAGATCTCTTTACATTAAATATGACCTCTGTCACTCAAAATTATAATCCATATATATATATATATATACATATACGGACAAGCGAAAACTCTTGGCTTACTGTAGTGTAAGATGAAATTAAAAGCGATTTAAAACGTCCGTGCATGAATACGATGTCGTTGACGGATGACCGATTTGCCTAAGGTCGGCTTCTTAGCATTAAACTGGCCAGTTTCCAGTCTAAGTTCATCCTTTAATGGCAGCGTAGCTGCGCTTCGCTCGGCCATTCATGCGGAAATCGGTCATTTTGAAAATGCCCGAAGTGTAGAGCCGGTGTAGTTTGTTGAGCGTTTGTCGTGACACCACTTTTATACCAGGCTGTGTGTTTGTGTGGCAGAACACGGTCCAGGTATCGACATCTTCACTCCAGGGAAACCTGGAGACTACGAGCTCGACGGAGGGATCTGGGAGGACGAGGATGCGAGGAACTTTTACGAAAACCTGGTGGACCTGAAGGCTTTCGTCCCCGCCATCCTTTTCAAGGACAACGAAAAGACGAGCCAGAACAAAGACAAGGACGAGAGCAAAGGTGCAGAATCCTGATCCGTGGCCCATTCAGACCTGGGATGCGCTGTGTTTCAGTTTTATTTCATCAGTGGTAATGGGGTCATTATTTCTTTAGCAGAAGCTAAAGAAGGACGCGAGGGGAAAGACGTGAGCTGCACAGAGGAGCTAGAGCTGGAGCTCGAGGCTCTGGATATCACAGACGACACCCTAGAGCTAGAAGCTGCCGATGAGGCCGAGAATGAAGAACTGGCCAAGAAACTCCTCGATGAGCAAGGTGGGTAGCTATAAATGCACAAAAATTTCATGAACTTCAGCCCACAGTTAGTCATTGATGGTGTGGTAGTGGTGGTTATGAGCTCAATCCTTTCAGCTAAGCTTTTATTTAATTAATTAGTTAATTAAATGCTAGTGCACTTCTCATGGTAATTTGTTTATATATATATATATATATATATATATATATATATATATATATGAAGTCGTTAAGGATTAAGTCATTAAGATTGAAATTAAATTTGTGTTTGTAAAGAACAAGAGGACGAAGAAGCCAGCACTGGTTCTCATCTCAAGCTCATCGTCGACGCTTTCATCCAGCAGCTTCCCAACTGTGTCAACAGAGACCTGATCGACAAAGTAAACACATACCTTACACACCTGAGCACTGAGCTCAGCGCTCACACACACATTTACACCTGCCTGGTTGTATGACATCAGGCTTGTGTTATGGAGCGAGCGTGCTTGTGGGTGTAACGCGCACTGTCTTAAGGATTCTCAACCTGTCAGACCAGAGAGCTGCTAATGATTTAGCTCAAAGCACAGCACCCGGACTGTTTTTAATGAAAGTACCACGAAGACAATGGCAATGGCAGAAAGTTTTGTTTCTTTGTTCGACTTGAGCATGATTAAAACTTCCTTGTGTGCTAATAGTGAAAATTTCACCATTTGTGCTGAATATAAACTCTCACAAGTGTATTATTTTGTTGTTTAAATCAGTCATTGTCTCTGATTTCTTCCAGGCTGCGATGGACTTCTGTATGAATATGAACACGAAGTCCAACCGCAGGAAGCTGGTCCGTGCGCTCTTCACCGTTCCCAGGCAGAGGTAGCCCTCGTCTCTCATTGTGCTGCGCTCGTAAATGAGCGCTAGATGGAGCTGTGGTTCCTTTCATCCTACTGAGCTGTAGAAGTACTGTCTAAACCCTGAACTGTAGCGGTGTTGAACTTTCACTTATTCCTAATCACAGAGCTCAACATAGATGCAAATAAATATATACAAAAAAATACTGCAAATTTTGAACTCAGTACCATAACAGTGTTTCACTCAGGTGTTTCCAGTAGTAGGAGATGATCTCTAACTGCACTGGCTGTGAAGTAGCATGTTACTTATTTTCATTAGTGCAGCAATTAACAGAATTAAACACATGTACTTAAGCTAATTAATGTAAGTGTAATGTAAGCCTACACCTGTGCAGATGGACACTTCGACTCGACCTTTTGTTCTCATATTCGGCTCAATTGTTTTTTAATAAAAATAGCTTTTAAATGGTAGATCGTGCTTCTGTGACGCTTAAATTCACTGAGACGGAGGTCGCAAACCCTCATCCACCGAATCATGTGGGATGTTTTATAATGAAAAGAACAGTGTTTGTGTCCTCTTTCATCTCCCTGGACTTTCTCAAATTTAATTTCCGTCCTACGGTGATTTACAAGAACCCATAAAACAGGAGTACAGTAATAATAGGCTTTGATTTCTAAAGCGGGATTTTAAAGCACATTGTCCTAGTGTCTGTATCTACTTTAGTCACACGTACCTTAGCAATGGCTGTTCGTTATTGTGATTAAAATGTAATAACGTGTAACGATTTTAAATTGAGTTTCCTGTCTTTTGCCATCAGGCTGGATCTGTTGCCGTTCTATTCGCGGTTGGTGGCCACTCTGCACCCGTGCATGTCTGATGTTGCCGAGGATCTCTGCTCCATGCTCAAAGGAGACTTCCGATTCCATGTGTGTATCTGCATCGCAGCTACACACACACACACACACACACACACACACACACACACAAAACAGCCGACATTACACACCAACCCTGCTAAAGCAGTCCTCGTACTGATCCTGAAATAGAATTTTTTTTTTTCTGTCATAGGTAAGAAAGAAGGACCAAATTAACATTGAGACCAAGAATAAGACGGTGAGGTTTATTGGCGAGTTGGCCAAGTTCAAAATGTTTTCCAAAACGGACACGCTGCATTGCCTGAAGGTGAGAGCAATTAAAACCGTGTATTTTAAACCAAAACAAAATCACTGTTTTTTTTATTTTTCCCCCTCTTCCCACTGTACCAGTGTAACATGCTTGTGATCTGCAGATGCTGCTGTCTGATTTCTCTCATCACCATATCGAAATGTCCTGCACTTTACTGGAGACGTGCGGACGCTTCCTCTTTAGGTCACCTGACTCGCACTTGCGTACTAGCGTCCTACTGGTTAGTACACACACCGCCGCTCGTGGGTTTTTTTTTTTTTTTTTGCCTGTTTATCATTCTCTTGCTCATAACAGTATTACCATGTAATACAAGTAAATGATCACGCTACTATTATCAAGCTACAATAAATGCTACTGTTAAAGTGTGTGTGTAAGAGAAGAAAGTGCTACAGCTCACAAAAATACCTCACCCCTTTCAAGTCATCTACCCCCAAAACCTGCAGTCAGGTTAATCACCATGATTAATCTGTTTTATCCACGAGCTTCATTACTGCACAATCAGCCAAAAAGCCTGTCTAAAAAACAACCCCCCCCCCCAGTCTAGTTAACACCATAGCCTTTTTTTCCTCACCTTGTGCATGATGGTTCCTTTTGAACTACAGGAGCAAATGATGCGGAAAAAGCAGGCACAGCACCTTGACGCTCGCTACGTGACGATGGTTGAGAACGCCTACTACTACTGCAACCCGCCACCCATGGAGAAAACGGTGCGCAAGAAGAGGCCTCCTCTGCAGGAGTATATCCGCAAACTGCTCTACAAAGACCTGTCGAAGGTTACTACTGAGAAGGTGTGCGTCCTCGTCTGTCCTGCTGCCTCTTCCACACACCACACGCAACACCACGGCCCTTTCAAACAGCCACGCGTCAGCGTTCACATCCCGTGCCATCGAGTGCGTTTATATTGGAATTTATGTGTGTTTAGGTTTTAAGGCAGATGCGCAAATTGCCCTGGCACGACGCAGATTTGAAGAGCTACCTGATCTGCTGCATGGTGAACATCTGGAACGTGAAGTACAACAGTATCCACTGTGTGGCTAACTTGCTGGCCGGGCTAGTCGCATATCAGGAGGATGTCGGTATACACGTAGTGGATGGAGTACTGGAAGATATACGCCTTGGCATGGAGGTGCGTATTTCGCGTGCACGTCTCTACGTGTATTTGCGCTAGTCACGTGCTAGAGAATACTCGTCAAGACACCAAAAAAAAAGTTTTTATGGCAAATGAACAAAATCATACTTTTATTTATGTTAGTGTTGAAATCATTGTGAAAACCCGTCAGCAACACGCATGTCATCCATATTTTATACTTTATATCTTGTCGCTTTTCCTGTCTGTTTTGCACTGATGTTTTTCCGGCTCTCTCTCAAGTCCGCGTGAACTCGAACCATCACCGCATGTTCCACTGGCTCCTGATTGTGCCAGTCTTTGTTTTTGAAAGCGTTTTAGGTTTGTATAACCATCAACCCTCTATTCCAGTGTTTCTACGCAGGTAAAATTCCAGGATTAGACTTCACTAAACATGAAATATATAAATACATAACATAGCACGGTTGAATTCTCCAATCCGATTGGTCAGAAGGTGAGCATTACTTGTGTATACCAGCACGACTGTGGTTCTGGCTGTAACATGATCGACAGGTTTATATTAACGCAATTTTATTATTTAAAACGTTATTGTTTCCATAGTAACGGCTCATTCAAAGAGACTTGTACGGTGGGAGCGCCACATAATCCGAGACTAATAATAAACAGATTTTAAAAACATGTTGTTTAACAAAGTAAAATTACTAAATAAAAGATAGTATAATAAAATCTTTGATGTGGAGAACATTTATTTAACGTTTATGGAAGGAGTCTCGGGTGTCAGCACTTTAACAGTTTACGCTTTCCGGTTTCTCTGTGAAATGACAAGCTGCATTTTTTTGAGAGAGAGAGCGAGAGAGAAGGAGATGCTGGTGATGGAATGACTGTTTATCAAGGCTATAGCGTAGGTGAGAACAGGAACTAATTTGTCTCGTGGATGCTCCACAACATGAAATCTTATTAACTGTTAAATGTGCAACATGTCATTCATGAATGCATTAAAACATTGTAATCGTTGGCACATCGCTGAGGTATAAGTGGAATAACACTCCAGACCATGCGGTTCTATGATAATAATCCGCACTGGGGTGATTACAGTAACTTTGCTTCTCATCGTGCTGCATCACATTACCCCGGTGTGGATTATTTTCGTGTTTTATTCCTTACGTGATGCATATTACATGATAAAAGGCTTCACAGTTACTGCGATAAGAAAACGTAATAACACCGTGTCAGAACAGTGTGAACGTTTGCCTTTTTCAGGTGAACCAGCCGAAGTTTAACCAGCGGCGCATCAGCAGCGCGAAGTTCCTGGGCGAGCTGTACAACTACCGCATGGTGGAGTCGGCCGTGATCTTCCGCACGCTTTTCTCTTTCATCTCGTTCGGCGTGAATCAGGACGGCTTGCCCAGTCCTCTGGATCCTCCTGAACACCTGTTTCGCATCCGCTTGGTGTGCACGCTGCTCGACACCTGCGGCCAGTACTTTGATCGCGGCTCCAGCAAGAAGAAGCTGGACTGCTTCCTCATCTACTTCCAGGTTGTTTTTTCCTCCTTAATGCGCTCATCGTGAATTTCTGAGCTGTTTCTGACTTTAAATGTGTTCCACGTCTGACACAAATCCGCCTGACAGGAATCTGAGCACAGTGCATCATGAGTTTATGATTGTTGAGGGGATTGTTCGACTCTAAATGAGAAAGAATTGTAATTTACTGTCAGTCTTGCTGTTGTATCAGCCTGTAACAGTGGTGTGTGTGTGTGTGTGTGTGTGTGTGTGTAGAGATATATCTGGTGGAAAAAGAGTTTGGAGGTCTGGACTAAAGATCACCAGTTTCCCATCGATATCGACTACATGATCAGTGACATGTTGGATTTACTGAGACCCAAAATGCACCTGTGCTGCTCTCTGGAGGAAGCCTGCCATCAGGTTGCTGAACTCGAGAGAGAAGTCCTCATCAAACTGGGTAAATTTCTTCTGTATCACTTTGCACGTGTGTGTGTGTGTGTGTGTGTCTGTGCGCATGCCTGGGTTATTCACGGTGTTACCTTGTTACCTTTTTCAAGATACTGATTGTCGGGAAATTGAAAATGCATTTTCATTTATAACCGTCTACCTGTTCATGTTGTCTTATGTCACCAAGTTCCTTGCTCCAGTGATTCTCATCCCTTTTATGTCTGGCTGCGACTCCACAAAAATGTGGCTCAGGTTTTGTAACCCCCTCCCCCTGGCCTCCCCCCAACCCTGCGTTCACACTATTGAGTGACAAAGCAACAGAAATAATTCATTTTCGGCATGTGACACAGAGCCACGATTTCAACGACAGCAACAACGGAGAGCGTCGGCATGATTTTCTCAACTTTATGCAGATTAGATACGACCCACTAAAGCGACAAATCTAAATGATTGGCTCAAATGATTCCTCAGACTTTTATTTCCTATCAAAAATTAGTTTCTATGTACTGCTTGACTTGAAAACATGGAAGAAAAGCTTATAAGTGTTGTGTCATCTTATCTTGTTGTGTATATAGATGACGATCTCGCTCTCACCCCTACGTGGTGGGGGGTGTCTTCCTCAAGCTGGGGTCCTTTACTAGAGGCCTGGGAGTTTGAGGGTTCTGCTCGTTATCTTAGCTGTTCCTAGGACTGCACTTTTCTGGGCAGAGACTTCAGATGTTGTACCTGGAATCTGTTGGAGCCACTCTCCCAGTTTGCTCGTATTACCACTGGGACCACCTTCCATACCTATTCCAGTTGTTCCTGCCAGCCCCTGGTACTTCTCGATCTTCTCATGCTCCTTCTAACTGATGTTACTGTCAGCTGGGAACACCACATCTGTCACAGTTGCCATCTTCTGCTCCTTGTCAACCACCACTATGCCTGGTGGGTTAGCCAGCAGCTGCTTGCCAGTCTGAAACCTGACGTCCCACAGGACCTTAGCTATACTGTTCTCAACCACTTTCTGTAGTGTGTCCCATTGGGACTTGGGGGCTTCCAACCCATTCTCTGCACAGATGTTTCTATACACTCTCCCAGCCACTTGGTTATGCCTCTTCATGTATGCTGCCCCAGCTTGCGTCTTACACCCTGCTACTGTATGTTGTACTGTTTCAGGGGTGTTTTTACACAGTCTGCTGCCCTGTATATCTGCTATCCTACCTTCTGGTAACTCCACCCCTTCAGTCCTTGCGAGCAGCAACCATGCGGCCACACTTATCCAGTCCGATTGACATCCCGATATCCTTCCTGGTGAGGTGGATCAGTGAGTCGATGTCTCATTCACTCCTGCCATACAGTTTGATGTCATCCATGTATAGGAGGTGGCTGATGGTCACGGCACTTCTGAATCTGTATCCATATCCACTCTTTGCAGTGATCTGGCTGAGGGGGTTCGGGCCTATGCAGAACAGCAGTGGGGACAGTGCATCACCTTGGTATATGCCACTCTTAATGGTGACTTGTGCGATGGCCTTGGAGTTGGCTTCCAGTGTTTGCTACAGCCACTTTGTGTACTTGTTGAAGGTTATCAGTGCCTTGTTAGCCTTGTATAGTGCCAAGCGCTCTATTATTCATGTGTGGGGCATTTGATTCATAGGATTTCTTGTAGTGTTCAGGTTGGTCTGCCTAATCTTAGAGTCTTGGGCGATTGCTCTATCGACCAGTAGCTGGTGCTTTGACCGTCTGGTGTTGTCCACTGCCCTTCCGAGCTTTGCTCATGTGTTGACTCGTGACTGCTCAACTTAGCTGCTATGATGCCTCAGTGGAGCTTCCATGCTGTGGAGATTCAGGTGGTAGTTTGAAGCTGTTGTACCCTTATGGGATCCTTCACCCAGCCAGTCTGGGTGAGTGCCTGTTGTTAGCAGCTCAGGCCATTTATTCTCTTGGCCTCTGCTTCTCTGGTGTATCTCTTCAGCCTTGCATCCAGAGCTGTGAGTCCTTGTCTAGAGCCTCACCTATGGGCATCTTGTTGTGCATCTTATCCATCCATGACCTGTCCCTCATGACACCCTTCTGCACCTCTGTTAGCTGACTGACACCCCCCTGGGCTTTCTTGACCTTGGCTTACAACCTTCTTCTCCATGTAGGGCATTCTCTGCTTGTTGCATTCTTGATCTCATACCCAAGTATCTCCAGGATTACTGTTGCAATAGCATGTACAGGTTCATTGGTTTCCATGACGGTGGTAGTGGGGATAGTGAGTAGAGCTGTGTTAACATCTGCAGTTGTCTCTTCTGAATCAATTTTGTCAGTGAGCCTGGGGAGTTGCATCTGGGGGTTGACTGTGTTTAGTCTGGCCACAATTTTCCTCCTTAGTTCAGTGGATGCAGCTGTCATGACTGGTGGTGGGGTATCATCTGGTTCTTTAACACGGCTTTCTTGTATCAGGGTCTGCTCAGTATCTCCATGCTGCTCATGAGTGCTCCCATTCTGTTGGAGCCTCTCAATCTTCAGCTGTGATAGTAACTTCCTTCTGTTGTTGTTGGAGCACAGGGTTACCAGCTGCTTCTTAGTCTTCTTGATGTTGGTCTTCTGCTCATCCATAGTTCCCACATACGTTGCATGTAACTTCTCTCTTTGGGCCCTCTGTCACAGTAACATTCCGTCAATTCAATATTGTCCGTTCTTGTCCATGTATGTCTTGTTTCAGTAGCCCACTATGTAATAAGTGTGTCTACAGACATTACTAAGAAAGCTTGGAAGAAAGTAGCAGAGATTGTTGGTGTCTCTGGAGAGTATTAGAATTCATTTTAAATACATTTTAAAGACAAATAAATGGCACGATGTTGTAACTCATGTGCCGTGGGCCACTACATTTTGGTCACAAACCTTTCTAGCAAAAAATGCTGGACAGACAGTACACTTATGCAAGCGACACACCACGTGTAACACTCACTTCATGCTCAAAAGAGACAAACTACAAGTGGCTTGTCGCTCTCTAGTGTGAAAGCAGGGTAAATCATACTACTGGAACCTCGGTTTATCTGCTCAGGCGAAGTGACTGCACTGAAAACCCTTTTAATCTGCTACTGTTG
>CM074924.1:22016646-22034376 GCA_037576815.1 Pangasius larnaudii | reverse complement strand
AATGAACACAAATCCCCACAGCCACACTCCAACATCTAGTGGAAAGCTTCCCAGAAGAGTGGAGCTCATTATAACAGGAAACACAGGGGGGAATAAATCTGGAATGTGGTGTTCAAAAAGCACATATGAGCATGATGGTCAGGTGTCCACAAACTTTTGGCCATATAGTGTATCTGGGGACCAAAGCCTTGTTGTTGTAAATAAAATCTGTGCAAACACGTGTGTACTGAATATGTGCATGAGTGAGCGGTGCCATAAAAGGCAGTATAACGATTCTCTGTGTTGATTGTACACAGTCCTTAATACACCTACACTGTTTTCACAGGGTCGTGGGGTCCATTCACCTCACACAAACTTTTCTTTCCACTTCACTTCTCACACACACCCACTTTGCTTTCTCAAGCACATACTTTCATGCGGCTTGAGACAGCGATAGAGACAAACAGTCTGGAGGTATGGTGGATGAAAGGCAGAAATGTAACCGAAGATGGGATCTTCACTTAGCAGTTATCTCTGTTTATCCGTACTACTTGATAATCTGTCCATTTTCAACCTGACTGTGTCTGTAGAAGGTGTTTTTATTGTAGACAGTGTTTGCTTGGTAGTGTAAAGTTTAGTTTATCAGAGCATTACTCAGATTTTAGCTTCAAATATGTTCATTAAATTAAATAAACTAAGCAATTTTGGCTTTGGTAGTAAATGTTTATGCTAGCATTTCTTACCCACTTGTACACACATAAAGTGCTCTCACATACACAGTGTTCTCTCTGTATGCATAAAGTAAAGATTTCACACTTAATGTGGGTAAAATTGATCAAATTTGAAGTAGAGACTTGTAAATTCCCGCTGCATGCACACACACACACACACACACACACACACACACACACAGGACTCAGGGCAATGCGTGGTGACTGTCAGATGTTTAATCCATTCAATACAGGATTGTTTAGTCAGTGCAAGTGCCAAGGAACATGAGTTCAGTGAAGAGCGTGTGTGCTGTTTATGTACAACTTGTACTGTATAAAAGAAAATAAATCATATACATTAGTGTTCTTAGGACTGAATCTGTGGATGACACGTGCGACATCCAGGTCAGCAGCAAAGAAAACGAAAAAACAAAAAGAAACAGTGAACAAAAACAAATGAATGCCAAAGCGAGAAGACAAACAACTAAACAGAGAAATGGCTTTAAAAAAAAAAAATACAGGAGGGCTGTTGTTTTCTTCATTCAAATAACCACAAAATAAGTCAATTAATGGCATTACTTGTATATAGATTTATATTTATATATCTAAAGTGCATTATGGTACAAAAATATAAAAGATCAGCAGCACCTTGATACCTTTACAAAATAAATACACCATTCAAACAAAATAAATTACTGCAAATCTGACATTGATAATTGGTATAATCCTTACACAATATATATATATATATATATATATATATATATATATATATATGTAAACAAGAAAAAAAAAGAATAAAGCAAAGTATTCACGAAGATAATAATCTATAGCCCCACAGAGCAATGGGATAATGTTTTATCATTATCTTTATTATTAATCGTTTATCACTAATTGAGAATATTTACATACAATAAATATTTTTGCTGTCAACTCTTCCAACTATCACCATTACAGTGATTACTGCGACATGAGCATTTTGGTGTCCATGTGTAATGTCTAATGTCCTTACGAATCTGAAAGACAAAACAGAAAGAGACCAGGTCAGCTTCAGAGACACAGTTCTTCAGCTTTTTATATCACAATAATTCCCTCACAGAGTTTGGGGGATTGCTTGCAGCTATTTTTTTGCTTGGTTTTGTGCATGTGATTGGTATATTGAGGATTTATTGAGGAGCTTTTCTGGTCAGACTGAGTAGAATTTTCAGGGGAAGCTGTACAGGTGTTTGCAATTATGCAAAAGAGACGTGAAAAGCCTGACTGATCCCGAACCCCGCGCTCAACATCAAACAGTGTGCAGTTCCTCCGTGCGGAAGCATGGAATTGCAAGTGGAGAACTATTGCCAAAGTATTTGTGTGTGTGTGTGTGTGTGTGTGTGTGTGTGTGTGTGTGTGTGTGTGTGTGTGGGTGTGTGTGTGTGTGTGTGCATGCAAGCAAAAGAAGTTGGCCTCAAAGAAACTCCCGAAACCAGCAGTGATTCCCAAAAGTAGCAGTATTTATACTCAAGTGACCCATTTTACTTTATACTACAATCAACACTGTTAACGATTTAAATGAATGAAATAAAATTAATAAATAAAAAAATGATTTTACCTACATGAAACTTTATGTCTTTCGCATAAAAAAAACCTTTTAAAACTTCAACTTTTAAACTACAAAGATTACATAAATGTATTAAATGCGTTAGAAATGACAGGTCTTTGTGAAACTGAAGCAAGAAGATGATTTTAGTCAACGCAACATGATCCTCATCTCTTATTTCACCTCTTAGAAAGTAGAAATACTCTCAATATAGTCAAATTTAGCCAATAGGAGATTATTAATCATATTTCTAGACGTGTGTACTCATTTCAAGCTTGAAATAGTTTTGTTCTATTGGCAGATAATTTTGCTCATTTTAAGCATTTATTTCTAGAAAGAAGCAAAATTATCTGCCAATAGAAGAAAACTATTTCAAGCTTGATCACATGTCTAGAAATATTTAATAATCTTATACTGGGTTCGCTGTAATCTTCTAAGAGGAAATACTAAATACATTTGACTATATACAAGAGGTTTTTTTTACTTGCTAAGATGGTATTTCTTGCAGTGTTCTTATGCCTGCACACACACACACACACACACACACACACACACACACACAGGCCATTATTTCCATAAATAATGACTATAATGATGATCACTGATATGGACGCAGGGCTATCATGAGAAAGACGAGGTTGCTTTACCGTTGTCAGAGACTGACAGTGTTCTAGTGCACCGCTGCTTGCTGGGCCGTGTGTATTCGCTGCTCCAGGTGGAAGCCATTGTCTGGTTCGATAGCCATTGGCCTGTTCAGTGAACGGGTTCGCCGTTTCCTCTTCTCTCCTTCCCTCCGCTTTCCTGCTTTTCCTTTCTTCTTCTTCTTCATCCCGGCCTTGGGCGCTCCATCTTTATATATCTGTGACTTGTTGGTCTCTTGTGGTAGGTTGGTGCCCTCCTCGTCTTCTGGGCTGAAGCTGATGGGCAGGTTCTTGGTGCCGCCAGCGGGCTTAGGGTTAGCTGTGCCAGGGCTCAGACTGATGCCTACACCCATGGGAACTCCTACACTGATAGTGCCGCCTCCGCCACTGACTCCGCCACGCTGCTGCACTTCACGGAGCTCGGCTGTATGCACTTCATGCAGCAGCTCCTGCAGCCACATGCGCCGCTTGAAGTCCTGCAGTGTTCGGCCCTTGTCATGCATCAGCTGGGCATGTGTCACTGACCGCTTCCTGAGAGAGAGAAAGAGAGATAGAGGGAGAGGGAGAGAGGAGGGGGTGGTGGTGGAGATGAAATAACTTCTTAGAGTAAAGTGACACTGCTTGGCCCAAACGTGTATGTAATTATGTATAACATGCAATATATTGAACGTATAACATCTTTAATATTAATTTAAAAATCTTGTTGATGAAAGAAATTGAGCCAAGCACCTTAAAGTATCATGCTGAAGCATCATTCTAAAACCCAACTTTAAAAAGCGTCTTTTTGACGTGGTTTTTATACGCAACTCTACATGGATTTATTTTGCAGTGAGCCATGACATGTAAGCAAATGTTGTGTGTGTCTGGTTTTAATCATAATCATAATAATGATAATCCATCCCGAAATCCAGCCCACAACATAGTGCATTTTAACACGAATCCGCACCGAGGGTCAACACTGTGCCAAATCTGCTCTCTTCTCGTTTCGGCCTTGTGAAACTCGGTCCTTGGCCTTGGGCCTTGTTCAGCCTTTCCCCAAAGACTCGACAGTTCCAGATCCCTTCATCTAACCATAATAAATCACTGAGTGATGATGTGAAACGCCTTCAAATAGCGCACTGTGCCGTGGAACGACCTGCTGGGGGCGTAGAGGTTTCTAACTGTTTTGAGACACCCTACACATAATTAACTATCAGTTTTAAACATAGTACATCAGAGCTGTCTTGAGCTGTGCTTTCCTGCGCAATGCCAAAAGCCAGTAATCACGCTGAGCTTTCTTTAGAGGAAACATGTTTAATATGTTGACAGGCAGCCTAAACTTGTTTAGCATGAATTCTATTTAATGCTGTAATTGCGTCCCACTTAAAACACTTCCCAAGTCCAGGTGCCTGTACCTCTGACAATTGCTTCTGCAGTTGCTTCAATGGCTTCTGCAGTTGAAAAAGCCCTGTGCTATCGTATGCACTTTTGGATACTGGGCACACGGTCCAAATGTCTTGAAACAATTACACATATCACAGAGCTGGTGCTTTCAACGTGCCAAAGTAAAGCATAATTCGGGGCTATTTCAAAATATTCACTCTTTCGCCTGGGAGAGAGCGGCGGTGGGTCTGACACCCGCTCTCCTGCAGCTGTGTAGGGGCCGGCAGGCGTGCATCACAGTTACCAGTAGGTGGCAGTAAAGTAATAAGTGAACTATTAAAAGTGATGAATGGACTGGTCATATCAGGACAATTTCAGTCATGTCTTAGCACAGTCCAGAAGAAACAAACACTGTATCCGTCATAGGAACATTCCTCTTTTATACCTGTTCAGCCTCTTTTTTTTCCACATATATGATCACATTCATATATAACCATTTATTTTTTCATTTTCTAACATTGATTTTTATTATATAACTGATTATTTATATAATCAGTTGATGGATGAATCCCAAGTGGCTTCATATTCGCTACATGACTGTGCTACATCATTTATTCAAACATGAAATAATGGCTTCCGCAGCCTATTTAATCCACCGTAAGCTGTTCGGGAATCAGTTTCAGCTCCAGCCCTTTTTTCTTTTCAGCAGGTAAAGTTATGGTTATGGCTAGGTGTCTGTCCTTCTACATGCTGTGATCTATAAAAACATCATACAGACACTACACAGGCGTAAATATTTCCCCACCAATCTGTTAAACTGATCTGCTAGAGAATGATTGGCCAGGCGTTTTTTAGATGAGTTTCCCCTTCTTTGGAAAAAAAAAAAACGGTTTATTATCCCCAACACGTGTCCTAAATAGTTTATGAGAGAGAACTTTCCTGAAAGGATTAACCACTCCTTTATAAAAGCCAAAATCCAGTTGCTCTGTGTGCACAGATAAGTTAACTGATGGGAATAAAGTGACCAGACAAAGGGTAAAATCTGAATGTCAGCACACACACACACACACACACACACACACACACACACAAGAAGCCCTTGTTCTTAATCTTGGATTCAGAAGGCCCTGAGCGCGAGCATTACATTACACAGAAGACCGAAAATACACAACCATGACCATGTCAGCTTTGATATGTTTCACTGTATGTATTGTAGACTGATATACGTTGAATATCTTTCCACAGGTTCGGCATATGATGTAAACTGAATATTTTTGCTCTTGTGTGACCTAGATAGTAAAGGTAAAAGGGAGATATGAATGAGATGGTATTGTGGTCTAAAAATATCCACTACCGTTTTGGATACTTCGTGGAGGACACGGATGAGTGCAGACAGGATTGAAGGCTCCACTATACGCTGAAAGAGTGTGTGGCAGTATAAAGGCACAGAGTCAGCTGTTAATGCGCTGTTATTACGCCATCATGTATGGTATTAAAGCACACTTATTCAGTTTTACTGAGAGTCTGGGTCTGAGTCAGCTCAAAGGAGAAAATGCCAAATAAATGACCAGTACTTAGTTATTTCTCATGAGCAGTTTTTTTTTTTCTACCTTCAGTGCAGTGTTAGAAATGGGCAAAACATGTTTCTTAATTTGGGTTTTACAGTTTAATTATAGGGAACGCCTTTTAAAAAATGAATCTGTTCTACCATCATTTTACATTTACATTTGCAGCATTTAGCAGACGCCCAGAAAAAAAAATCCAGATACTTTACATTGACTGAAAGCAATTGCTCAGAGGTTTCTTTTGATTATTTTCTCACTTTTCAGCTGATGAAGCACACATTACATACTGATTTATACAACTCGTAAAAAAGTTTTTGCTTTAGCGCTGATTGCAAATAGCTGTGCAAAAAGTGCAGCTAAGAGGAACAACTGGACTTGTATCTACTATTGTTTTTGCTTTGAATAGGAAGCTCGCTTCATATGCTTCCTAAGGCACAATCAGAGATAGAAAGTGAGGGGGAAAAAAAAAAAAGTGTGCACATGGAAGCTGTCAAGCTGTTGCTTTTTGGTTCACCTGAAGCCGTGAAGATGTTTATCTGTGTTGTTTTAAAAAATAGAGCACTGGTGGGAGTGCCCTGTAATTGGCCCCGTAATGTAATGCGTGTACTTGGAGAAATCTTTCTGGCGCATATGTGTTTGATCTTCTCTGGCTTACTTGGGACGCGGCCATGTTAAACTCCAGTAGGAGGCATTGTGCTCAATGGCAGATTGTCAACGACGCCGACTTGTCAGCATAAGCTTGTTATATACGGTACACGCCCTTTTGGATGTTTTGCGAGCCCCTACAAAGATAAAAGATCTTGAGTGGATCCTGATGAAAGACCTGTGCTGTTTGGATCCAGCTGCCTCTACATGATACTTTAATATCCCCTGCTCAAGCGGGAGTTTAGTCTATTAGAGATTATTATTATCAGGACTAAAATTGGAGGAGACTGCATTAGTACAAGCTCTGACATTGGCTGAAAAAAAAATAATAAAAGAGGTCCATTGTCCTGGCAGCGATTACTGCTGATTAATAGATCCAGCAGGAACTGTTTATGGAGCGCTTTCCTTTGAAAGAATAGTTCAGTCAGCGTAGGTGGCAGAGTAACGAGAAAAGTCTGACTATTCCGAGGTCAAAGGTGAAACGACGCATCGCAGTCTTTGGTGACTAGACACACATCATTAAACAGAGCCGTGAATGGCCAAGCCCGTGGCCTCATCCAGCAACCAGTCACCACCTTCCACTACCAACAAACAAACACATTTGGAACTTGCATGTATGGGAGTAGAGACCACACACACACACACACACACACACACACACACACAGACACATGAATCAGCCCACAGCTCGATCCTGCATCAACACGACAGCTCCAACAGATCCTCCCTGTAATCCTAAAACTATGAAAACGAGCTCAGTCAGAGCGCACAGCGGATTTTAGTCAGCAGACGCACAGTCCGTGTGTGTGTGTGTGTGTGTGTGTGTGTGTGTGTCTCTGCTCCTTCATGCAGAAAGTCGACTGTACCATCCCACAAAACACACAGGCACATGCCTCTATATTGAAAGGAAAGTTGTCTGTGCTATTTGTAATGTCATTTATAAGATGCATTCATTACATTAAAACTCAAGAAAACAGGATGAGTGAAGAGCTCATGCAAAGACAAACATCTCTCTTTCTCCCGCTCTCTAACACACACACACACACACACACACACACACACACACACGCACACACACACGCACACACACACACACACACAGAGTTTCCCCAAATACATGAATCATGACATATACACACACTGTCACACACCCTCATTCTGTTTCTCTCTAACGCTTCATTAAAAGCTGATTGGAAGGTTAAACCACCACGGGCCGGGCCAAGGAGTGCACGAGCATTATGGGAGATTAGCTTTCCAAAGCAAATGGCTCTCCAGAACTATGTTTTGCATCCTGGGCCCTGGTCAGGGTTGCGCCGGACATGAAAGCACATTTACTCGGCTCGGCATAATGTACTCCAGCAGGAGAGTGCGTTTAGCTTGGGCCGCCGCCTAGTCCAGCATCAGCACTCTCTCTCTCTCTCTCTCTCTC
This sequence comes from Pangasius larnaudii, assembly GCA_037576815.1. Lineage (NCBI taxonomy): Eukaryota > Metazoa > Chordata > Actinopteri > Siluriformes > Pangasiidae > Pangasius > Pangasius larnaudii. The sequence goes on along the minus strand of CM074924.1, from coordinate 22,026,463 downwards.
TCTCTCTCTCTCTCTTTTACTCCTCACCTCTGCTGCTCCTTCCTCTCTGTAAGCCCCCTCTCTATCAGACAGCGAGCCCCTTGTGGCACAGGCCGAGGGGAGGCCGCTGGAGAAATGGATGGCAGCAGGCAACTGGCACGGTAAGAAATTGAGTCATGGCCCAACAAGCTGAGAAGGGAGTGATCTGAGAAGCGGGAAAGGTGGAGAGGTGGAGGGTGTCAGAGCGCTCCATCGGAGTGAGTGTTCACCCCCCTCTAAGTAAACACACAGGTGGGCGCTAGCAATGAAAACAACTCCTAGCACGATCTCCAAATGAGCACATTTTCCATCCTGGTACAGCCACCCACCTCACTCTCCCACTGTTCAACAGGTGATATAAGTCAGAGTAGCAGAAGTTACATTACAAAAAACGAACTAACAGCTATTTATCTATTCAGTTAGTTAGTTTATAGTTGTTTTTTTTTATAGACACCTAAAAACTGAAGCATATTCACACAAACACACACACACACACACACACACACACACACATACGCACAGCATCAAGTTTTAAAAGCTCATTGACTTACATTCTGTTGCTGAGGGCGTCGATGGGCCTGCCGTAGTGTGGCACAGGAGAACACAATAAAAACACAGCCAAACACCACTGCTGCAGAATCCTCCTTGAACACAACATCCTTGTGATCTACAAAAAACACAAAACACACACACACACACACACACACACACATACGCATATTAGATAAAGATCCGAGCCCACGTGCTGGAGGACACATCATTTCTCAGTATCTGAATCATCTGTAAACTTGGCATGGCAAACGGAAATGTAACTTCTGGCGATGGTTGTTCATTGTGTTGCTATATTGGGTGTATAAATGCAAACAGACAATGGAAGAATTTATTTTAAACCACAAAATAAATGTCTGTCCTGTTTTCCTTCATTGCACTGCCTTATGAGAATGAGTTGAGGAGAAAAGGCTGAAAGGCTACAGTTTGTTAACTCAAACCAGTTCATCATGCTTCAGAAAAAAAAAAAAAAAAAAGGAAAACGAATTCCAGCAAGTCTTCTGGGCCACTACAAAACTTAGCAAAACCCAAGTCAGCTGAGAGACAACACACACACACACACACACACACACACACACTGAACTTACTCTCCCAACAACGATGTCTTTTTCTCAGACTGGCCTCTTGCTTCTGTCCTCTCAGTACTTAAAGACTGACAAAGTTCAGGCAAAGTGTCCAGGCTGCTATGAAATAAAACCAAACAGCAGCCAAGCACCAATCAAGCAGTGACCCTCCAGATGTTGACTTCTTCTTTACGTTGAGGAAAAAAATCTCACCAAATCAACTCTCCAACATGTGTCACTTCACAAAAAAAAAAACAACAACAACAACTCCTGGTCTTCTCTCTTCTTATCTCCACCGAACTCATTTAAAGTTTTTGAATCAACCAGAACTGAGCCAAAAGGAATCCAGAGGCTACGTGATGTGAGGTGTGTGAGTGTGTGTTCTCCAGGTGAGCAAGGCAAGGCAGTCTCTCTTATTCTGCTGCCTGAGGCTGTGCTTCAGCCTGTTATAGAGGAGGCTGTGGACCAGCGCAGTGATGGGAAAGTTTAAGCACAACTGTCTGAGTGCAGGTTGAGGGAGTGAAGGAGGGGAGAGAGAGAGAGAGAGAGAGAGAGAGAGAGAGTGAGGGAGGGCAAAGAGAGAGAGAGAGAGAGAGAGAGAGAGAAAAGGGGGGGTGGAAAGGAAGAGAGGAAGAGTGGGAGGGGAGGTTATGACTCGGGGAGCCCTCACAAAGAGTCAATCCTTGTGTAGAAGTGAGCACGAATGTGTATGTGTGTGTTTTAGGAAGAAGAAAGAGAGGCCAGATGTGGCAAGAAGGTGGCGCCCAAGGAGCATTTCGGCTCGACGTGAAATACGTTTAATGTGTCGCACAAGGAGAAAAGACCCATCTGTGGTAGTTCGTGTGAAAAATGATTAAATAGGAAGGTGGGAGACGCTTCCATATCAGCAAGCATGCCAGGCGCAGCGACGTGGTCGCTGGATTTCTGAAGACACACTTTAGAGGAAATTCACAGCATTCTTTACGCCCCAAAGAGCCAATTTAGTACATGTGATAAACGGTGTAAGAAGCCCAGAGACATAGCAGGGCTCATTAGAAACGAGCGTGTTGGGGTTGTTGGGTTGTATTTCTTTATGCTCACCAGTGACTTATACGACGAACTAGAGAGCCATTAACGATGTGATATTTCGTTGGCACAAGTCTGAGCCCCTTTTTTTTGTGTTTCATTTCAGGACAAGTATGAATTAGCAACGTGGATGAGGAATTGTTACACTGCGCACTAGGTCAAAGACGCCAGGCCTGACTTTATAATAATGATAATTTTATAGGGGTCACAATCACAAAGTTTATATTTTAATATCCTCTGACAGAGACAAAAGGAAGGTATTTTACACTGAGGGTGCTGGAATTTTAAGCAGCATACATGCATACAGATGACATGCGCCATCTATCTACATATTATTATGATTATGCTGTGCAAAAAATGACTTGAATATAATCTTGAATATAATCAAGTGTATCGAGTATTTCCTGTTATAAAATTACAATAAAACAAATATAACACTATTATAACTTCTTTCTAGACATTTCTTTTTACTGGTTTCTAAAAAAAAATGGAAAATTATCTGCCAATATAACAAGACTATTTCAAGCTTGAAAGTAGTAAAGAATGTCTAGATGTCTAGAATAGGTTTAATAATCTTATATTTGGTTTATTTCACTCATATAATAGGAAATACTAGGAAAGATAGATTTGACTATATTTAAGATATTTCCACTTGCTAAGACGCCAATTCTTTGCAGTGTAAGACTTCTTGTAAAGTCTTCTTCAGCTTTTTTGCTCTCATCTACAGTTTCACAAGCAGAAAAAGTCGCTGTATGTGTATATCTCTTGCTCAGCAGGTAGATGTGTAACAGATAAGGCCTTTACAGGTTCTCAGAATCAAAATGTTGTTCCACTAGCATTAGCAGTGAGGATTAGACCGCTCAGCCTTTAATCTCTATCCTCCTTTTGCCTATGAAACTAATTCTGATGACATTTTCTGCTATCAGGAAGTTGGCTTTGTCCACTTCGTAACGTAGTTCGAATAACCTCGGAATTAAGTGGGAATTACGTCGGAATTAACTGGGAATTACCTCGTTTTCGAGCTACAAAATGAGGAAAAAGCATGGATCATTTTTTAGCAGCCAGCTAACTGTGATGGGCGAGTGTATATTTTCCTCCTCAAAACAGTGAACTGTCAGTGTTATAGATTTAACAAGTGAACGTGTCTGTATGGTGATTGATCTAAAGCTAATGCTTGTATATACAGCGTAACTCATTTAAAGGTAAGAAGTGCTGCTGTGTTTACTGTTAATGCTGTGAGCAGCCATGTTTATTTGATGTCACTTGCTGAAATCGGAGTTTCCTGAGTAGGAATTTCCGAGTTGAGGAGGTGTTTATTATTGTTTTTTTTGTTGTTTTTTTTCCTAGTCAGAGGTCAAATTACACATTTTTGTCAGACCCAAATCTGAGTAGAGCTAAGTCCTGCTGTAGTCTTGGGTTTAGATAAAGCCACTGTCTTCTCTCTTTCTACAGGACCGTTATGTTCAGTGTCATCAATGTAAAAGGAAACGGGGACCAAAATCCAAACTGGATCATGCTTTTGTGTCATCAGAGCAGTCATCCTTGGAAAGTTTCATTTATAGCGACCCACACGGCTTCATAAGTTTGGCTTGGACTCCCACATAGTAAATTGCTACAGGGACCTGGACACGGAGCTTTGAATTTGGAGCCTGTTTATAGGAAACATTCCTGCCCCTCACTGTAACTCAGCTGGAGAGATACCTAAGTGCTCTCATGAGGCAGCGGGCCAAGCTGGCTCTCTAACTGCGCATAATGCACCCAAGGACTTCCTTCTGTCGTCTATATGGGACCTTTAAAAGCGGAACGTGCCCCTTTTTCCTGGTCTGAGACACTATGGCAGGAGGGAAGGGTTCTTCCCATGATCACACCCACTTCCTGTCATTTCCTGCATTTCATAGAAGAGCTCTCCAGTCACAGACTTCAGTGTCCACCATCCTTCCATTTCATCGTTTCCCCCTTTCCCTCTCCCGCTTTAATCAGAAGGGTTGAAATAACCAATCCGTCCCACCCATCATCAGGCTGAATAATCTGGCGGCACTGAGTGCTCATCCAGGATTAGAGCATTGCCTCCTTATGAATGTTTGGCTAATGTCCTGGACCACCTCCAGGACTCTGTAAGAGCAAAATATTCTCCAAAACAGCTTTGACGTGCCGTGAAAAAAGTCCATGCCTGCTGTGTAAAAGCCTGTGCTCAGGGATTTTCATGATTGTTGGGCACCACAAACGCCCGTGAGCCAATGCAAACTGCTGCAGCTGGGGTTTTTTTATACATCAAAATGCTGCTGATTTAATTTCAAAGACATCACAACTACTGTTCCTGAGATGTAAACGTGGTTATCATGCCATCATACTCATTGAATCCTGATGATAACTGCACGTCTCTGAGCTAAGCCGATTGAATCATTATTCATTACTGTCCTGTTTTCCCGCAAACGGGGGTCAGTTTGACGTTCTACAGATTGTTAAACCTACACACACTGATTTCATGGCTCACTTTTATGTTAGCATCCCACCCACAGACACATCAAGGGAATTCTAGGAATTCCTCCAAGCTGGACTTGCCAGCGCACACAGCAGACATGCTCATTCAGCATTGCCATAGGCGCCTTTAAAACATTAGAGAGGCTTCAGTCACACAGTTACACGCTGTTAAATGCGATTTTGTTTTTAGGCGCACCGTCTTTATGATTGACTTAAGAACCCTTTCGAACCTTTAAGATACCTCGGTTTGCTTGTTTACGGCTGCAAGAGATGCATTTGTAATTGCACACTCCCTAAAAAAAATAAATAAATAAAATTTGGGAAGATTGCTTCAGGCATCAAAATATGTCGTGAGCTCCTGCTTTTAAGATAATGATTCACATGCATCGATCCATGTGGAGCCCCTTACAAATGCATTTCACAAAATTACAGCTCACTGTGCATGGCATCACTCACTAGCTTCTGGACAACATGTGTTTTTTTTTTTTTTGCAATGCAATATACCTGACTTTTTTTTTTTTTTTTTTTTTTTTTTACACACTCACTCATTAGAGTATAATAGCAAACAGACTGCCTTCCTCACCCAGAAGCTCTGTTAATTGAAGACTCTCATTCTCTTGACAAGCGATTTGCCCCCAAGGAAGGCAGCAGAGTGCAAATTAGTGCAGTCTCTGGCATTTTATGACCCCCCCCCCATAGGACTTTTTCCTTTTGGTGTTGACCTGATCTACCTGTTACAGTCCACAGCCCATGTGGTCCTTTCGTCACTTATATAAAGCGTTTCACATTTGCTAGGGGAAAAAAAAAAACCCTCATTCGAGGGTTCGCTAAAAAAGTCTACATTACCTGCATATAAACAGGTGAAAAAAGAGTCTTTCCTGGCAGGCAGAAGCCAGTGGGGAACAAGCCAGGAAAGCTGTTTTAGCTTCATCCAAATTTTCTGTCGTTCGCCAGTGTAGAATATAAAGGCCTGCTTTTAATCTACAAACTCTCTTTCATCCATATCTTGAATTTCTTTCTATTCTATTCATCAGTGACATCGTGGACAGTGCAAATATCTTAGATATAGTCAAATTGATCTTGTATTTCCCATTTTAAGATTGAAATAAACCAAATATACGATTATTTATTTATGTATTTTACTAATTTCAAAATAGTCTTATTCTAATTCTATCCTAATTCTATTTCTTTTCTGAAATTGTCTTATTCTGCAAATTTTGCAGTTTTTTTTTTTTTTTCTTTCGCACTGCTCTGTCATTGTGAGCTCCTAATGAAGAGAAGGCTACAGAGGGATCTCCAGACGTTAATTATTCCACATTTAATCAATGCATATCACAATTTATCACAATGCATATCACAATTTTTTTGTCTAGAAACCTTTTGTTGTTGTTGTTGTTGTTGTTGTTGTTGTTGGTGGTGGTGGTGGTGGTGGTGGTGGTGGCGGCGTTATAGCTAATTTATTTTGGGTGCATTTTCATACACTGCAAAAAAAAAATGATATCTTAGCAAGTGAAGATATCATGAATAAAGTAAAATATGTCTAATATATAATATAATCTCATTATGAGATTATTATATAACAAATATATTAACAACAACATGAATCCTATTTCAAGACATTTTAATCTGAATTGTTTTACTTTATTGGCAGATCGTTTTCAAGCTTGAAATGAGTAAAAATATATAATACAGGCAGAATGATTAATGTTCGATTTGCTTAAAAACGATCTAATAAAGAGAATCGCAAGTGAAAATATCTTTAATACAGTCACATTTATCTATTATAAGGTTACAACAATCCAAATCTAAGATTATTAAAGCTTAGAAAAAGTCTTGTTCTATTGGAAGATCATTTTTCTAATTTTAAGTTTTATTTAAAACAGTAACAACAATAACAAAATTATCGAAACTTAAAATGAGTAAAGGCATCTTAAAACGGGCTGAATAATCTTATATTTGATTTATGGAAATGGCATAATAGGTTTTATTAGATACATGTGCCCATATTCAAGATATTTTTACTTACTAAGATCATTTTTTTTTCAGCACAAACACTGAAACACTGAAAATGATAGTTAAGTGAAAATATCTTGACTATAGTCATATGTATTTAGTATTTTCTGTTATAAGATTACAATAAACCGAATATAAAGTTATTAAACCTGTTTCCAGACATTTTTATTTACTAATTTCTAGCTTGAAATAGTCTTGGTCTATGGGCAGATAATTATTTTTGTTTTTTCTAGACAGAAGCAAAATGACCTTCCAAGACAATAAGGACATTTGGAGTTAAAAATGTCTAGCAATAGGTTTTAATACTCTTATATTTGGTTTATTGCAATCTTATAATAGGAAATAACTAGATACATTTAGATACATTTACTAGATACATTTGACTATATTCAAGATCTTTATTTATTTATTTAAAATTTTTTTTTTTTTTACAGATTCAGAATCCAAATGCGATGAATGAAGGACAGCCTTTAAGCGGAATCATAACTGCACACTCACTCACGGATGAGGCTAGCTCGCTTAAAGGTAAAGTTCTGCAGAAGGACGCGATTAACAGTCGCTATTGTCATTGCAGTCTTTCCTTTCATCTTATTGGCTGCACTCGTTTGTCTTTATTAGACAAGCGAGGACGCTGAAATTTCAGGCCAGCAGCGAGCGTTCTGGCGAGCGTTCTGTGAGGAGTCCTACAAAACAGGATCTTTTGGACTGAAGCCTTCGGTCCTAAAATTGCATACAGAACTAGTCTAAAATAGCTTGACGTGAAAGAGAAAGAAAGGGGGGGGAAAGGGAAGAGGAGGAAATGAGAAATATCATCCTTACAGATCTCGAGGGAAAGGTATGTCTGACTGTTGATGCATTCTCCTGGCAGACAGGACTCGCTGAGTGTGGATTGAGTAACATGCTGCCTGAACCAAGTAAACCCACTGCTCTGCACTCAATTAGAGAAAACTGTAGCTGCCTTTCAGCACACGCTACAAGAGAGGGGGAATTCAGTCTGGCCTGGAGCATGAATAATGGCTTTTAGCTGCTCACTGACATGATCTGAAGCCCCCATGTTTGATTTAGCATGCTGTTTGTCTGCTTGGCCACATCACTGACAGATCATACACGGAAATGTGTTGATTTAGGATCATCACTATCGCAACTGCATTCAAACACTGAACAACAAAATCTTCTCGAACAATTGAAGCTGGCATGCACTCTGGAGAAGACAGAGAGAGAGAGAGAGAGAGAGAGAGAGAGAGAGAGACAGAGATAGAGAGACAGACAGAGACAGAGAGAGACAGAGACAGAGAGAGACAGACAGAGAGACAAAGACATACAGAGACAGACAGAGAGAGACAGATAGAGAGAGACAAAGACATACAGAGACATACAGAGAGAGAGACAGAGAGAGACAGAGACAGAGAGAGACAGACAGAGAGAGAGAGACAGAGAGAGACAAAGACATACAGAGACATACAGAGAGAGAGACAGAGACAGACAGAGACAGAGAGAGACAGACAGAGAGACAAAGACATACAGAGACATACAGAGAGAGACAGACAGAGAGAGACAGAGACAGAGAGAGACAGAGAGAGAGACAGAGAAAGAGAGAGACAGAGAAAGAGACAGAGAGACAGACAGAGAGAGAGAGACAGACAGAGAGAAAGCGAGAGAGACAGAGAGAGAGAGAAAGAGACAGAGAGAGAGAGAGAAAGACAGAGAGAGACAGAGAGAAAGCGAGAGAGACAGACTGAGAGAGAGAGAGAGACAGAGAGAGAATCTTTTTTCCCCCACTCACTGATCAAGCTCCGTATGCAACAAGCATCCCTTAAACAAAATCACCGCTGGAATCATTGCACAGTTCAAGTTATTCAGCATGAACACTTTCTAAAAGGGATTGACCTAACTTTTTAGTTCCATCTAGCATCTCAAACTTTTTTTGTTTTGTTTTGTTTAGTTTTTTTTTTTTTTTTTTTTTTTTGGTTGTCCCTCTAGGGTGGCAAAGAGACAAGACCTGTGATGAACCTCTAATTCTGAGAGTGCACACACATCTAAAAAGCCTCCAGTCACAAATACAGGTATCTCCTCATTCGTCTCATTATCTTTCAGCGGAAATAGTTGATACTTCTGTAATATTAAAGACTCGTAGCCTCTGGGAAGATTCTTATACTCACTGTAGTGATGAAGAACAGATGCTTCTCCCCAAAAATCGTCGTAGCAATCCACCAGGATAGTTTCGCAGCTCTTCAGAGGAAAAAAAAAAAAAAGAAAAGAAAAGAAAGAAAAAAAACGATGGAGTTCTTGTATTTTCTTGTTTCTCGCCGTCGTCCCACAGATGTATCTTTGTGTTACCTTACAGACAGGGAAGATGTGACAGTTTTCACTTCCTCTGAGGACTTCCTAGTGTTAGGCAAGCTGAATTTTTGAAAATATATATATACACATATACAAGGTTAAGCCCCACTGCTGACATCATTAGTAAAGCATCATCACTGACTCACAGTAATACAAACCATGCTACATATGCAATTAGAGGATGCACTTACTCACACACTACTCTGCCTCCACACACACACACACACACACACACACACACACACACTCCTGAATATACACATACAACTACACTTTCCAGTGTAAGTTGTATCTAATGGTGTGTTAAATGGAATCTGTTCAGTGCAGAAACTGATCTCGAAGTAATCGAGTGAAAATATCGTGAATAATTTGTCTAATATTTCTTCTTATTAAATTATTACAAATCCAAACATACACTTCTTCAGCTTGTTTTTTAAATGCTTTTACCCATTTCAAGCTTTTTCTTATTGTCTCTTTTTTTTTTTCTTTTTTTCTTTTTTTTTTTTTTTGCTTCTCTGCTTCTTGAAATTAGACAAATGATCTGAAATGAGTAGAAATGTCTAGAAATGAGTTTAGTCATCTTATATTTAGTTTATTGGAATCTTATAATAGGAAATTCTACATGAATATGATTCAATGCAAGATTTATTTTTTTCACTTGCTAAGATGTCTCAGATGCTGTTTTATTTGCAAATGTGGTGTCTTTTTCCTATTTTTAAAACAGACAAAAATTGCATTGGTATGTTTTGATGTGTTTCATACCCCACACACACACACACACACACACA
>CM074924.1:21983861-21999357 GCA_037576815.1 Pangasius larnaudii | reverse complement strand
CATCCCCCAACACCACGAAGCCCCCCCAACCACTCACCAGATCCGGCTCTACCGCCGCCGGCCCCCCCCCCCCCCCCAAAACTTTTGAACGGGGTCAGTTTTATAAATTCAACTATTATTTTCTCTTGTGGACTATATGTAAGATATGAAATATAATATGAAATATCTTATACAGATCAGCACTAAATAAACAATAACATGCATTGTGTATGATCCCTCTTATTTTGGTAAATAATAAACATTTTGCAGCTTCTGAAAGGGGGATGTAAACTTTTGACCTCAACTGTAGAGTTTGAATATAGCACTGTCCATTCTGTGTGTGTGTGTGTGTGTGTGTGTGTGTGTGTGTGTGTGTGTGTGTGTGTGTGTGCAGGAAGGTGATATCAGCAGGTACTTCATTTGCCTGAGCAACTTATGAATATGTCAGTGAGGTCACAATGATGTCATGGTTAAACTACATGCTAGAGTTGAGCAGAAAGAGTGCACTGATTGAATCTTTACTACTCACCCTTTATTATCTCATAATTTTTCACCTTATCCTAAACCAATCCTAACTCTAACCCTAAACCCGTGCACCTGCATTTTTTTATTACTTCTTAACCTGTAAAGAAAGCATTCATTCATGTTCCTTCCACTTTTCCTCGCGGGGGTCACGGTGGCAACAGGCTATGGAGTTCAGTCCAGACTTCTCTATCACCAGCTGTAGCCCCCAGCTCCTCCTGGAGATTTCCAGACATTCCCAAGCCAACTGTGAAATGTAATCTTTCCAGCAGGTCCTGGGTCTGCCGTGGGGTTTCTCTCCCATGGGACATGTCTGATACAGGTCTTGTGTAAGCTAACTTGGGGGCGTCCTTGTAAGGTGCACAATCCACATCAACTTGCTCCCGTCAATACAGAGGAGAGGTGGCTCTACTATAAGGCTTTCCTGGCTTGTCAAGCTCCTCACACTATCATTGAGAGTACGCCCAGCGATGTCATTTTTGCCACCTCTCAATCTTATTATTTCAGGCGCTACATGAGATCTTGTACACGTGATGAAGGGACTTGTGTACTTCCGTCGACCTCAAGCCACTAGGAGCTTCACGCTCTTAATAGAGTCACCCTTGGTGAGCAGATCGGAGTGGAGAGGTCAGACAAAGATTTATCCTAACGACCCCCATGGAAGATATAAAAAAGTTTACCCTGCCCAGATTAGAGTTACTGGGATCCACCCCTGCATCCAGGCCTGGAGTGGTGTCTGCATGCGAGTGTCTGGCGGCCAGGCCACCCAAGTAATGCAGTCGCAATCAGGTCAAAAACGGCGTCCTGTGGACTCAACATCTGAAAGATGAATCCTGGGGAGCAATATCATTTGGATGCCAGGGTGTGTGGATGTGATGGACAGGCTTAGATGGAATGGAAACTGCAATGGAAACTGGCTTTGGGAACATTTATCATTCAGAACCCATGAATTCATGCTTTCTACTAATTTAAATGCAGTGATAAAAAATTAAGCATTTACTCCACATATTTAAATTAAACGATGGGCTTCCTTATACACTTCAGCCAGGTACAAGTCCTTTTAAAAAGATTTCTTCTCTTTTTTAAAGGATATCAGTTACTCCCTTGTTTTTCTTGGCTTTGTTATTCCAAGTGACTGCCCTTGGATGTGTATCGTAAATAGCAGACTCAAGATCTCAGCAAATGAGGTGTTAAGATAGTGGTCAAAATAAGGGCCTGGCTTTATTGCTCAAAGTGTCAGTCTAGACGCCATCCTAATATGAACCAATTTTCTCATGCCATTAAATTCTGCTTTTACAGGGACGGTTTGCAGCACATGTCCCGACTGTAACATTTATTTTGACTGTAGTTCTGTGGAGGCTGTGGTGAGACTGCAGCTCATTGACTAGTGAAGTGATTTTTAATTGGTCCTGAATGAGGCACTTGGCCTTCGCTGTGGCTGGCTGATCGCTCTGTGTGGGTTTTGGGGTTGAGGTTTGGGGGCCAGTGTTGGCAACCAAAGTAGTATGCCATAATACTCAAAAGGACAATCACTGGTTTTGACTATCACTAGCTTCTGTCAATGCAACAGTATTATGACGGCAAATGCCTGTTAAAGAGAGACATACAGCTGTGCCAATACCCTCTCCAAACTGTGAATTCAAATGTATTTACAGGGAGGGGAAATAAGTAAATGGACACTTTTGTTCTGTTATTTAATATATTTAATATATTTGAAAGTTTGGGGTTATTGTCTTGTTGAAAAGACCATCCTCTACCCAGATTCAGTCTCTTGGCTGATGAGATTAAAGTCTCCTCTAATATGTCCCAGTACTTCACTCCAGTCAGAATTGCCCAGTATCTTTGCAGATAAGCAGGCGCATATCATGATGCTCCCACCACTTTGTTTTTCACTGTGTGTCTGATGTTCCTGGGATCAAACACACAACCCTTCTTTCTCCAAACATGACAAGCTGAATTATAGTTCAATTTTCTAAAAACTTTTGTTAGGTTAGGCGTCTAACTGCTCATGTGCCAATGTTTGTCATCCATCTCTGTGCTTCTGTTTAGCAGAGGAGTTTTGCGTATAGGACCAGAGATGACTGCAGTGCCGTTCATTGCTCATTGTTCTCTGTGTTACCGCTGTTCCTGCTGCTTTCAGGTCCTCGTGCAACTCTACTCATATACTGTCAGCTTCTCTGTTACCTTCCTGATGATTAATCTGAGAGCATGTTATGAAATCTTGCGTGGCTGGGAATGATTACTTCCATGAACTTTCCACCTGCATATTATCAAACCAATTGTACTGACAGGGATGTGTAAGGCCTTTGCTATGGCTCTGTAGCTTTTTCCGTTTGAGTGTTGTTTAATAATGTTTAATAATGTTGTCCCTGAGAACCTTAGGAAGCTCATTTACCTGCACCATGATTGCTAGAGTGAAATCTTCCCAACAAATGTCAGGTGCAATTTGCCATTTATAAAATCTATTTAATTTTTACCCTTTTAAAAAAAAAAAATAAAAAAAAAGAGAATACATATTTTGTTCAAAAGACATTATTTGATTATATTGGATGTGGATATATGCACTGGAACTATATTAAATAACAAAAACAAAAGTGTCCAAATACTCATTTCCCCTCACTGTACACAATCCCACACAACTCGTATGAAGAGATTTTAGATTTTGTTTTTTATGTTTTGGTTCTTAGAAATAGAAAAAAAGATTAATATGGCTGTACATGTAAAGTCATACATCAGGTCATACTGGCTTGTATTGAATACAGTATTTGACTGTGAACAGAATGAATGGAACTGAATAAATAGGGAAATAAAATGGATATAACAGTGCATTTGAAAATGTATTGCTGACAATATGATTGATGAAATTTTAACTTACAAGCTCACCTTTATATCTTAAATAAAGGATTGACATACTTAACTCCACAAATTATTTTGCTTTTGATCAGCCACAATTAGCCTATAGCTGCATAGAAAGACATTCATGTCTCCTGAATGTATTCATAACAAGGTAAATTAAGAAATACAAAGAAAGCTATTAATTCGCCCACGGCCCAGCAGCTCCAGCCCCTCTGTGGTTCTCTGAGTGATGTAAACATCATCCAACACCACCCCTGGTTAACCAAACTTTCCACTGGCCACACACACGCAACCACAGTCACTACTGTGCCCATCTCAATGTACCCTAAGGGTCTAACAATGAGGAATGCTTAACTGACCATGTGTACATTTCCTCCCATGTGCATACTCCTACACCCCACGACACTCTAATGAAATCCCTAATTTTGTTTTCTTTAGCAGGGTGATTATAAAAGTCTTGAATGTGGGGTTGTTCTTACCACATGACTGAGTAGATGTGGCTTTTCAGTGTGTTGCTGCTAGTCCTGATCAAGCGAGTGGTCCAGACGAACCCTGCCAACGATTTGGACCAAATCCCTATAACTCATAAACCACATGATTAAACTACATTCTTTAAGTGACTTTAGAAAAGGGTGTTGACATCCATAATTATGAATAAGATAAATGAGATTTAGAACTACCTGGCCGATATGGAATGGAAATTGACTGTATGGAAATTGATTGTATGGAAATTCACTTTTAAAAGTACATTTCCTTCCATTAATAGGTTTAGCCAAGACAAATATGACATCATTAAATTCATTATGTTTTTTTGGTTTCGTTCCAGACCTGTTCTGTTCTGTTCTGCTCTTCTTATGGATCCTACTGTTCTTGTTTGTTTCCAGTCATTCGGAATGATTTCGTAACTGTCTGGCTCCCTAAACTCGCTTTTAAGGGCCCACACACTTACTGTGTATAACACTTGTACCCGTTTAATGGCCAAAAAGCACAAGGCAGAGTACAGCACTAAGCTTTCCTTAGCTGAGAGAGAGAGAGAGAGAGGGAGACGTACCTAATTGAAAAGTACATTTTTGTAAGGTGGACGAAGTTCTATGTAGACATTTATTTGACATGTCACGTCATGCTGATCCATGCCAAGGCGGCTAGCCACCCTTTTCTCCAGAAGGCAATGTTTGAACTCAGTGCAATTCCTACACTGCTCTTATTCATTTGCAGAATAATTACCCTACCTTTTGCAGGTTTTCTTTGGCATGCCTCAAAATATAGATTTTTTTTTTCCTTCTCAACCTCAGTGCTAATAATCTAGCATATAATTGAACAATATATTACTGAACAAAAAAACCCCACTGTATTATTTTGGATTTGTAAGCTTTAGCAATTACTTTCTCCTCTATTTCCATGCACTGTGGACTCTGCATGATAAGTTAGGAGATCCACTGTTTATATGCACCAGTATACATATGTATAAAGACAAGACTTTGGAAAATGACAAATCTCATTTACAGAATTGGTTATGGACAGTGTGACGCATGTAATGTTTAATCCAATGAGCTTCATGACCTCTATATAGATCTGCATGTATTCTAACATGCCTATTTAAATGTAAATTGCATCTTTGAACTTTGAACTAGATTTAAAGTCATGTGGTATAAATAATGAATGTTACATTTCTTTCTTTTCCATGCTGGTTGAAAACAACTGGACCCTATGAAGTGCATACAGTATATTTAGTTATTTTTGTGCTTTTACTAGACACATTTGAGGGAAAAAAAAAACTCAACCTGCCATTCTATTTTTATTTCTGAAAAAATAATCCCACAACCAGTCAATCTACATGGGTCATCCAAGTGTACAGCAGAATTTAGACTCTGGGCTCTCTCAGTCAAAACATGGTGTCCTGTAATGTTCCTCTCTGGCAGAAGAGGGTTACAGAGATGCCAACTTCACATGTGTATCCTGACCAATTTCACTCAGACTCTATTTATTTACCATTTCAGCTATTTTAAATGGCACCATTCAATGTGGACAGTATCTGACTGCATTGTCCCTTCTGCTTTCACCTAGAGTCTTGCTCTTTGGCCCACAGAGAGAGAGAGAGAGAGAGAGAGAAAGAGAGATGTAAGATTTCTGCACTGCAAAAAATGCTTCATAGCCATTTCCATTTGGCCCTCGCTGATTTAAAGTTCACTAATAAAAGCTGATGAACCATCAACGTCTGATAGACCATCCAAGCTGGACACAGCACTGTTCTAAAGTTATGTGAGGCACTAGTCAGAAACAGCTGGCTGCAACATTGGCCTTCAGTATAAAAGCAGTTAGAGACCACAGCCAAACCAAAGAATATAAAAATGGCTAAATTGGTGGTCATATAAATATGTGCCTTACCCCATAAATACTCCCATGTCCACACCTTGTGAAAAACAATCTAGTTTAAAGATAATGCATAGCAAAATAAACTGGTTCGTTCTGCTGAACTACTCTCAACAGTAATTTACATTACATTGTCATTAACACTACTTATAGCTTACTTATAACTTATAACATACTTATTATACTGTGTATATCAACTGTAATTTTCTCAGACTATGTGAGACATGCGTATAGTGTCCTTGCTGTACCAACTCCATAATATGGCACTTCATGTGGCAGGTTTTTAGGCTTATTAATTGCATAACATGTAGCCATAGTGGTAGAGATCCAGACTACAGAACGGGTGGCAGTAAATGTACAGTCAATGTTACTGTATAGCCTTACCCTATTAAGTTTAGTCTAGTTCCTAAGGAATGGTTTGAATTACTGCACCACACAGTAAAAAGTCAAGGGGCCAGAAATTTGCAAGGTAGTCGCCGCTGCAAAAGCCCCGGGAGACACATGTCTTGTGGCGACCTCTTGACTGCACTGTGGGGGAGAGAGTGGCTGGAATGAAGACATTAAACTGTCTTTAAGGAGTGGTTGTGTTTTTTGATGAGGAGTGTGCAGAGTCCCACTCACTATGCACAGGATCGAAGATACAGCTAGAGTACCCACTGTGGAAAGTATGAATCACTATTCTGACTGTCTTCCCACAATGCCCTTGTTTGTACATGTGAAAGACAGAGAGAGTGTCACTATGTCTCACACACACACACACACACACACACACACACACACACACACACACACACACTCACACAGACCTCCTGTGCATAGCCAATACAGCAGTGTAATTGTGCTCATTCTGCAAGATCATTAACAGCATGTAACCTATACAATGGATTAGTCACCTAACATTAGCTAGCTAGCGCTGATTGAAGGTGAAAATGTTGCTCCTGTGTAATCTCACAGTCGATCATACTATAGGCCACAACAAACTAAAGGAGCATGTCACACATGACATTAGTGATGAAGGATTGGAACACAGAGGGAGCGTTGGTAAGGCCATACAGCAATGTCCAGATGTGTTAGAAAAAGCTATCTTACATTTGTCTCCTTTTCCGATTAAGAATGTGATATGTATATGCAATCCCAAGGTAGATTCAGGATCATGCAGTTTTTTTTTTGAGTAAAGGTAGATAACAATAGTTCATGGCTAACTTATTTAGTATGATAGTTGATACACAGGCACTGTTCCCCTTCCTTCTTCTTGACAAAGAACAGTCCTGCCAAGGCTGAGCTGAGGTTGATAACCTGATAAAAACCTTGCTTTATTGCTTCCTGGATGTACGCCTGAATTACCTCCATATCTTTTTGTGACAGGCTAGACCTGGGAGTATGGATGTGTAGTTCCCGACAGCCATTTGATGGTGTAGTGGTGCAGTCTTTGTGGAGGTAACTTGGTGGATTTGGTTTTGTGAAGCATCACTTTTAGGTGTCAGTACCCTTATGGAATGTTTTGGAGTGAGGAGACCAACAGGATCTCAAAAGACATGGATCTGGAGGGGGACACAACAGCCATAGCATAAGGGGGACCAGTCCGTTACCTCAGCTCCACTTTTTTTTTTTACTGAAGTGGAAAAACAGGGACATCTTTTCATCAATCCTTCAAATTTGTTCTGTGTACCATCATAACATTCAGGCTTCAATACTACTTTATGCAGGACTACTGACTTACTCCAGCGTTGTGTCTCTGGAGGATGAAAATGAGGTAGTGTGCAGCATCGCTAGTTGCTGCTAGAGCTCACTGATTGCTGTGTTTAGCTGCAGGATGCATTGCTGCTTTTTGTTCCAGGATCTGTTGTTGCTGCTGCTGCAATTCATGTCATTCATATCCTCCAAAATGACCATTTCTGCTTGCTACTCAGAAGGTTCACAAGCTGTATTCATAATCCTACATGCTCTTCTTTCTGGTTTTAACAGATTCAAGCATTAATTAATGAAGGCATGTTCTCCCTGTTTTCATGTTTCAGGTAGGAGGACTGGTAACACAAAATTATCCATAGGTGTGAATGATTGTGTGAATGTGTGTGCATGGTGCCTTGCAAAGGACTGGCATCCCATCCAGGGTGAATTTTCCCACCTTGTGCTGAATTTTAGTGGGATTGGTTCCAGATCCACCTTGCACTATTTACCTATTAATAATTGAGTGCATTTAAAAGTAGCAACCTTTTGTCTTGAGTACAGTTTTGCCTGTATATTAGTTGAGTAAGATTTTGACACATTAGCTATACTAATACAATTTCTCAGTACTTTTTCCACCCCTGGTTTTAATTGAAATCAAATCAGCATGACTTTGCCTCCAAGGTTCTAGCTAATCCCAGGGGGATCTCACTAATGTGTATGTTTTATATGCAGTATATCTAACCTTTACATAAGCGTCCCTTTAAAAATCTAATTAGTTTTACCAGAAATCAAAACCACATGTCTTTCTCTCCGTAGTTCAGAGTGGAGCAAACAAGCCAAGTTTGGTTGTGGTGGTATTGTTTAATATTCTCTGTTACCTGTACAAGTCAATGGCATGAACCAGTCACAGGTTGTCAAAAATTCTTATAGGACTATTACCACTCCCCCACAAGACTCCATTAACGCCAGATTTTATGCTCTCTGTAGCTACTGGTCAATTAATCCGTCTTTGCATTTGCACGGAAATATAGCTTACCACTGTTATTACTTTGTGTGTCAGCTGTGGGATCTCTGTGTACATGGATGTCATTCAGTCACTCCTCAGAAACTTCCCTTTCTCTTATCTCAGGAATATTAAATTTTATATATATATATATATATATATATATATATATATATATATATATATAGACCAAATTTGATTTGGTATGCTTAATTTTGAATTGTAGTTTTATCCATGCCTTCAAAGATTCAAAGATATTGAAACTATTGCTTTTATTTCTTCCTGCATAATATATTATTATTGATTATCTTTACATGGGACTCTTTACATGTCAGTCAACCTTGTCCCATCTTCTCCTGCTTCAAAACACAGCTGCTAGGCTCCTGACCCAAACTGGAACGAGGGAAAACCGGTCCTGTCCTCCCATTTGACTAGAATGGGAGAATAAAGAATAAAGTTTAAGGTTACATTACTTGGTTTTAAATCTGCACATGGCATTACACCAGGCTACACCTTTCCTGTGTGCCATTTGCACCTTTCAGAGCTTTAAGATCTTCTAACCAGTTGCTTTTAACTATTCCATGGACTTGGATGAGGTTTAATAGTGACCAGGCTTTTTCTGATGCAGCTCCAAGATTGTGGAACAGCTTACCTGTTTCCATAAATGACACATTTGTTTTGTGGAAGGAAAGTCAAAACCACACCCGAAGTTGTGTATTAGGGGAAAGCCAGCTAACTTAGCGGCTAAACCAAGAAGAGCGCATATTATGGTGGGGGAAAACCAAGGGAGAAACAGATCTGGCTAGGTGAGTGAGGGTTGAACAGAGGGAAACTGACTCCAGCTCCAGGGTTGTTGTGTTAGTACGCCAGCTAACGTAGCAGGCTCAGCAGTAAACAGCTTTAAGCAGAAAATGCAGAGATGGATGAAAATGAAGGGAACTCCAAGTCCAGCTTAAGTATGTGCATTAGGCGAGTTTAGCTAAGTTAGTAAAATAGGGGCGAGAGCTCGAATTACGGCAAGAGAAAACCACTCAACCCCGGGAGCAGCACATATTCACAGGCCCGCTGGCTGGCTAGATGGCGCGAGATGTGAAATGCTCGGAAATCCACTACAGTTGAGTAGTTGTGCAGTAGAAGTATTTTTGTGTAGCCAACTAGCATGCGAGAGTTTTCAAGCCATATTTGCCATGACTAACAAATGCTGTGTGGCTCAGTCAAAAAGCATTTTACCATTTTCTCAGTTTGTTGTTGTAGGATTTAATAGACGTAGCAGTACTGAATTAGTTATGTGTCTGTGGAGTCATGGAACAGCATTGCCAAACACACAGGAGAAGTTGTGCTTCTACTCAGGAAATAACTACTTTCATTTCCTCCAGTATTGGTGAATCTGGCAGCTGCTCGGGTGGTAATGGAAGATCTGTGTCACCAGAAGTGGATGAACAAGAACAGCCATATTATGACCATCTCACACTATTACCACCTTTCAGGTTTTTAATGTGCGATTTTACAATATTTCCCTTAGATAATTTTATTAGTGTGTGTTTTTTTTCAAGTTTGTGGTACAGAATGGTGTAACTAGTTACATAGTACATAGTAACAGATTATAGCCAACAGATTAATATTATATATTAACAGTTATATCCAGTGGCGGCTGGCGGTGATATCAGATGGGAGGGCTACAATCTATCAATAGCTCAACAAACTACTAGCGTTGACCAATACATTATATACTGAAGTCTTAATAATAATAATAATAATAATAATGTGTAAGTAATGCTGGATAATGGTGTTGTTAAATGGTGTAACTGTAAATACTATTGGGGCAAGTGAATTCACACACACACACACACACACACACACACACACACACACACCACACACGCTTAAAGACAGATAACTTTAAGATTACTTTCATATGTAAAGGGAGCTGCATTAGTGATTTTTTTTTTAGTGTTTCAAGCTCATACTGTTTTACTGGGTTCATGCTGCATTTCTCCTGAATAGAGTAAACAGAAAATTTGTAAGATATTCTTTCATTCAAGCAAAAAAAAAAAAAACCTTCCCCTAAACATGGAGATTAAAAATAGGGGGCGTGTGACTCTGTGTAATCACATGACACTGCTGTGTGAATCTACAGCACTGGGCTTGTTACAGTCAGCTTCTATAATAATTAAAAATCCATAAAAATCCTCTTAAAAATTTATTAACTGCAAATAAGATGATATGGATATGGCCGTCTCTGGTTATATCCCAATGCACTGGCACATGAAGGCAAATTTGTAAGAGCAATTTTATCAAATTTTTTGAATTTTGAAGAGTCAGACTGAGTGTGCTGTATAGGAGCCGTGCAGCCTTTAACGACTTTTGTGATTGGATAGCTGTGCAGATATTAAAAGTTTTACATACTTTCTTATTTTATCAGGATAATCACTGACCCATTTTTGCACATGGCTATACGCTGTGTTTTACTGACAACACAGCTTATAGCCATGCTCATAAATGGGTCAGTGGTTATCTTAATAAAATGGTCTAGCAAAGCATCAGTTTAAAAGGATCAATCTGGTTTTGTAAGACTTCTTTGAATTGGAAACATATGAGTACATTCTGTCTGATGACAGAATATAAACCAGTGTTTTTAACAGAAGGCAAGTATCAAAAAGTGCGTGTGTGTGTGTGTGTGTGTGTGTGTGTGCATGACTGTTGAATTAGCACATTTCTGTCTGGTGAATCACATTGCTAAGACCTGTACCAATCTCTCTCTCTCTCTCTCTCTCTCTCTCTCTCTCTCTCTGGGCATAACATTTTATTTTACATACATATGGTCACTGAGACCATTTCCTCAGGCTACCCTTGATTGCTACAGGTGAATTAACCTTCCAGCTAACAGTACCAATTACCTGGAGGACTCACTTTTAGATCCGAGATATGTGGATAGTCGAAAACTTCAACCTTAACAGAAAATGTACAACTGGTCAATCTGAACAGGTAATTTTCTGCAGACTAGGATTTGACAGTATTTGAGTAGTAGTTAAGTATTAAATCTTTTTAATGTCCAGGTATTAGTTTTCCTGATGTTTCCTACTATAAATTCTCTCCTGTGACTTAGATGCTATATTTATTGTAACAGGGAGGAGTTGATTTATGAATCTTCACTTTTCTGCCATTTTTCTTATTTTACTTGGGATATAAAATTCCATGCAATTTCCATCTCATGTCAATTTACTGGGATTATGGTATATCTATCAAACTACTGGAAGAGGTACTGTAACTTCTTGGACTTGTATTTAAGGAGTAGTGTGGAAAAATGTAATGATCGAATGCCTTTGAAAGCTGTGCGCATTAATGAGTCCGCTTAAGCTGCAAACTTGTGCAGTTGTGATGCTCACCAGGTATTTGTTTAATGATGGGAGTGAACACGCTGCATTTGGACTGTGTAAAGCTCTACAGCTGCGATTATTCAGATGTAACGAATAGGCTGCAGTGAAGGGATCTGCATTTTTAAATGACAATACCATCTCCTGTGTGGTGAAATAGATCCTTCAAGTGCAGCTACAAGCTTCCTTATTGTGACTCATTGTGGTTGTGAATTGTTTTAAAATGTCTTGCATTGAGTGAAAGGACTGAAATGCTTTAGAAAAGACTCAGAGGTAGTTCTTCTTTCAAGTATAAAGACTTGGGATGAGGAGAGAAGGAGCCATTGTAAATGTTCAGATCCTTAGCCAAGTGGAATTATTAGGCTAATTCAAATAGCACACACAAAATACTCCTTTCCTTCGCCCAGGGCCAAACTGGGTCGGTCTCTCTCTCTCTCTCTTTCTCTTTCTCCCTGTCGCTCTCTCTCTCTCTCTCTCTCTCACTTGCTCACTCTCACCTGTCTTTACAAGTGCCTAAACACAACTCTCTTCCTGAACCATTACATAACAAATGACCGTGTGGTCCCTCTCAGCAGTCAGACATTTGCTGCCCTTTTCTGTCCAAACGGTGTAATTTACTGCATCCTGCAACTAATAATCTTATAATCCTTTCCTCTCTGAGCCCTAAGGAGGAAAAAGACCCAGTGACCTGTGCCAGGCATTAAGAATATATGGGCACTGCTGCTTTACTTTGCCCCCTTTGGGTTTTTTTTTTTTTGCACACCAAATCCTGATTCTCTGATTTTCCCCATCAACATTAGTGCAGTGTGCCATTTGGACCTCATGTACTAAAAGTAAAAAAATATATATATTTAGCTGCCTAATATTGTGTAGGTTCCCCTTGTGCCAACAAAACAGCTCTGATCCATCTTATGGACTTCACAAGACCTCTGAAGGTGTGCTGTGGTATCTGGCACCAAGACGTTAGCAGCAGATCCTTTATGTCTTGTAAGTTGCGAAGTGAGGCCTCCATGAATAGGACTTTTTTGTCCAGCACATCCCCCTGATGCTCGATCAGACTGAGATCTGGGGAATTTGGAGGTCATGTCAACACCTTGAACACTTTGTCATGTTCCTCAGACCATTCCTGAACAATTTTTGCAGTGTGGCAGGGTGCATTATCTTGCTGAAAGAGGCCAGTGCCATTAGGGAATGCTGTTGCCACGAAGGAGTGTACTTGGTCTACAACAATGTTTAGGTAGGTGGTACATGTCAAAGTAACCACTTTTGGTAGGTACTAACCACAAGACCTGCCATTTTGGAGATGCTTTGACCCCGTCATCTGGCCATCACAATTTGGCCCTTGTCAAAGTTGCTTAGGTACTTACACTTACTCATTTTTCCTGCTTCCAATACATCAACTTCAAAAACTGACTATTCACTTACTGCCTAATATATCCCAGCCCTTGACAGGTGCCATTGTAACGAGATAATCAATGTTATTCACCTCACCTGTCAGTGGTTTTAATAATATGATATGACTGATTGGTGTATATACACTGATCAGCCATAACATTAAATCCACTGGCAGGTGAAGTGAATAACATTTATCATCTCTTGTGGGGAGTTCCCGGTATGCAGTGGTTAGTAACTACCAAAACTGGTGAACCGGCAACAGGGTCACGGACACCCAAAGCTCAATGATGCACATTTGGAGCGAAGTCTAGCCTGTCTAGTCCGATCCAACTGAAGAGCTACTGTAGCACAAATTCCTGAAAAAGTTAATGCTGGCTATGATAGGTGTCAGAACACACAGTGCATCACAGCTTGCTGCATGTGGGGCTGCGTAGCCTCAGACTGGTCAGAATGACCATGCTGACCCTTGTCCAATGCTCAATACACCTACAATGGGCACATAAGCATCAGGACCATTGAGCAATGGAAGAAGGTGACCTGGTCTGATGAATCACATTTTCTTTTATGTCATGTTCAACCATATACAGCCAGTTAGTACACAGTGAAATGAAACAACTTTCTCCAGGACCAAGGTGCTACATAACACGAACACAGAACAACACAGAACTACAAGGGACACAGTACTACAAGGGACTGAATTACACTCCCTCCGTCGGTCTGCGGCTACGCAGTCGACCAGTCGCATGTCCGAAGTAGATCCTGATGGAGTTAAGGATACAGAGGCAAAGAACACAAGCTGGGGCGATGGTGAGGAACAAGAAAATGGAGAGGAGGTGGAGATGCAAGCCTTGTCTTCCCTCTGTTGTAATGGGGAATGTACACTCGCTGACTAACAAAATGGACAAACTCTCGGCCCTGGTTAAAAGACAGTGTGAGTACCAGGAATGCAGTATGTTATGTCTGATGGAGACATGGCTGAATGGGAAATACCTGACTGTTCAGTGGAACTAACTGGCTCCTCACTAGTTCAGGTGGACAGGGAGAAACAGAGTAGAAAGAAGTCGGGTGGAGGACTTGCTGGGTCGAGGCCATACTATCTGCCCTGGGAGTTTTCAGCCACCATTGCTGTTATAGTTTATATTCCACCGTTGGTAGTGGTGACACACGCTTGTGACATCATTCATTCCACCATTGCAGACCTGCAGACCTAGCATCCCAGTGCACTCCTCAAAATAAATGGAGAGTCCAACCTTACACAGTATGTAACCAGCAACACTAAAGAGGATAAGACCTTTTACTTGCTGTATGCCAATGTTAAGGAGGCATACAGCGCCACCGTCAGCTCAGCATCAGGAAAACCAAGGAGCTGGTGGTAGACTTCAGGCGCAGCAAGGGGCCCCCCACCCCTGTCGGCATAAGGGGGAGGGAGTGGAGATAGTGAGCACCTACAAGTTCCTAGGGGCGTCACTCAACAGCAGTCTGGACTGGTCAGACAACACTGAGGCCCACTATAGCAAAGGACAGAGCAGGATGTTCTTTCTGAGGAGGCTCGACTCCTTTAATGTGTGCACTAGGCTTCTACGGATATTCTACCAGTCTGTGGTGGCCAGTGTTGTGTGCTGTGGTGGTGGCATTGGTACTTGGTGTCTTTGCTGTGGTGTGCTGGGGAGGTGGCACTGGACTTGTGGTGCCAGCAAACTAAGCAAGCTAGTAAGGAAGACCAGCTGTGTGGTGGGGATGGAACTGGGCACTGTGGAGACAGTGAATGAGAAGAGGATGAGAGGAAAGCTATCACAGACAATCCTTCTCATCCTCTCTATGCTGAGCTGAGGAGGCTCAGGAGCACACTCAATCACAGATTCATCTAGCCACATGCCTCAAAACGTCTGGGAGGCTCTTTCGTGCCATCAGTCATCACACTCCACAATGCCACGATACCCAGTACCTCCTACACCACTGACTGAGTCTCACAAACACGTTCACTCAACAGTTAATTGTCATTCCACGTGTATTGCACGTATATAGTTACCAAGGATATTGCACATGTACATATACAGATGGAACTCTAGCATAGGTACATTCATACAGATTTATTTATTGTTTCTATTATTCTATTATTTCTATTATTTTTGATGCTACTCCTCCTGCTTGTGCTGCTGTGTCAACACGAATTTTCCGTACGGGGGATTAGTAAAGTAACATCTTATTTGTTCTTAAATAAGTTTAAGAATTTAATTGTTAAGTATTTATATGTAAGTCAAGTCAAGTCAAGTCAAGAGGCTTTTATTGTCATTTCAACTATATATAGCTGACGCAGTACACAGTGAAA
>CM074924.1:21967654-21978983 GCA_037576815.1 Pangasius larnaudii | reverse complement strand
TCTATAGTCTTCTTGTACACAAAGGTCAAATCATCATAATGATTCAAATGTTTGATGTAAAATTCAAACTAACACACACACACACAAATACACATACACGTATATGGGTGTTGTTCTTGGTAATTTAATTTAATTTAAAAAAGGCTTCAATCCTTTTGAGCTTTTATGAGTGTATTCACCTGTAGGCATTTTTTAAGCAGCACCTGCATTATCATTTCGATTGTTCCGCACCATTGCTTCCTCCAGAGCAGCAGGAAGAAGGAAAGACAGAGGTTGTTAAAGATTCCATATAAAAAGGGACCACTGCTTCAGAAGAGCTGTGTAAAACTCAGATTTGCCTGGTGGTTTGCCAACAAGAGAGGAAGTGTCTGAAGGTGATTTGAGAACTATCTAGGTCTTAATGGCCTCGGAAAATATCCTACAAAGTCTTATAGAGCATTTCCTGTATCCTGTTTGTTGTGGCTGTATAGGAACTGTATATAGATAGATAGATAAAGAGAGAGAGAGAGAGAGAAATAAAGAGTGGGGTGGAGAGTGTGTGGTGCGCACTATTGATACCCTCTCTATTTAGACGGAAACCCCACTCTTCATTGATTTATTCATTGCTATGAGTGCAAATCCATGTGCTGTGAGTCCCAAGCAGCCAAGTTCCCTTCAACCCTTGGCTCGGCGGTAGGCGTTTCGCAGTGGCTTAAGTTTCTCAAACCTTGCAAAAGAAGATGCCTCATGGAGAAAAGAAAAATATCCACACCCACTAATTTAAAAAAAAAGTGGGAAAAGGGGGAATAAATAACACATTCATACTAAATTTGGAACTGAACATAGCGCCACTTCATGGTGGCAGAGAAGTAGGCATCCGTTAAAGCATAAACCCACGTGGAATCATTTTGACAGATAACTGTGCGCCGGCAGCGAGACAGACTCAGCTCCCACAGATTCTGCAAACACATGCCCATGCCAATTGCTCAAGAGCTGTTGGCCTTTCTGATGCAGAGTGAAAACACAGGAAAAGTACTCATAGCCAGAAGTGCTTTTTCACTCACAAACGTCTTGTTATCCACACATAAAGAGCAGTAGAGTGTGTGTGTGTGTGTGTGTGTGTGTGTGTGTGTGTGTGTGTGTGTGTGTGTCTAAAGTTCTGACGGGTGTGGGATGTTGTCCCATCTCATTGTCTCACTGTTTGTTTGTTTTTCTTATTAAGTCTTCATCCAAAAGCATTTCTCATACACATTAATCAGACAGTTCCTTTGTTTTTTTTTTTTGTTTAATTTATCCAGTTAATTATGGTAGTAGATATTTTTCTTCTGCGAGGACTAAAGAATTTCTGATGGTAAGCATCATCCATCTTCTCAAATAATCTGAAAACAGAGGTTTAGTCCAGACCACATTTGTTAGGATGTCCAGCAACATCCACCCTTGGGCTATTTTTCTTATTAAAATGATATTTTATTGTTGTTTTTATAGCATAAACAAGTAGAATGGGGATGTCTCCGCTGCCAACGAGTGGAGTACAAGTCCTTCTTGTTACAAATTTATGTGCCTCCAATACGCTTAAAAAATATATAAAAATAAATTTGAAAAATGATATTTAACCTTGTTGTGACCTTGACCCTGTTTGGATTGATTCCAAAATCAATTGAGTTCATCTGCTGGCTACAGTGATGATTTCATATAAATCCTACAAATATTCAACTACTCTTTCTTTAGAGATCATGAGAATTTCAGATAGACGCACGGACAAACACATCTACTCAAAACACCTCCCTGAAAGACTTTAAAGTCTTGTTACTGTCTGTCTATCAATAATACACTTCATAATTAAAATTATATAGGCATAATATTATTACCTAAAGTCACGTTCGATCAGGGCTATAATCAGCCCTGAAATTTATTAGACCGTTACATTTACATTCAGTTATTTAAAAAATCACTCCAGAGCTACTTATAAAACATGCACATAGTTGAGGTCACATTGATACAAAGCCCCTAGAAAAGATGCAAGGATTCTTAAGATGAAACACAAAAGAAAAACAACAATTTGTGCTACAGTGGTCTAAAATAAAATTTTACACCGAAGTGCCTAAAACAGTACGAGAGGCAATCAGTAAAGAAAGGGACCATTTGAACCCTAAATGCATAAACAATAATAATAATATTCCTCTTTCAGCTGCTCCCATTAGGGTCATTGGTCCATGTGTTTGATTTGGCATAGTTTTTATGCCAGAAACCCTTCCTGATGCAACCCTCCCAAGGCTTGGGACCAGCACTGAGAGCGCACTGTTGTACACAAACCCAGTGGCTGGGGTTGGTTCTCTGGCTGGGAACTGACTCTGGGGTGGTGAGAGTGCTGTGGCCTAACCACTAGTCCTCCAGGGACCAATAATAATAATAATAATAATAATAATAATAATAATAATAATAATACAGATAAATTAACCAATAAGTAGCAGGTAACACTTGACCATATGGTTCCTTAATTAATGCTTAACTACTTACTAATGTAGCAGTGAATAATCAAGTGTTATCATAGTAGTGCTTCAATAATTAATAATCGCTATAATAAACTGAAAAACTATAAATTGTAATGATTTAACAATAAAATATTAAATTACTCTGCTGACAAAACCATAATGACTTGTTATCCAATTTTGAACCCCTATGTTATCTACATCTACATGTACATGTTTCATACTGATATACACGTAATTACTGATACATTAAATTACTCGGATAACCTGTTGTTTCAAGCTCCTTGATTGGTGATCAAATACTTACTAAATTGAAAAAAAGAAAAAGGTTTTCTGAGTTATTTCCGTACCAGTTCTCCATTAATTACTCCTGAATTTAATAAACATTAAAGCAATGCTAATGAAATTATAATAATTTAGTACCTAAATTACTAGCGTACTCAGGCTACTAATCAGTACTATACTGACAAAACTGTAATGATCCAATTCTGTATACTAGCTACTAGTGATTTAATAGTAAAGGTAAGAGCATTGATAATGTAATTTAACAAACTAGCGTGTTACTTGTGAGAGCACAAAAAATAGGTAACAATATATCAGTGTATCAGTAATGAATGCTTCTACGATGACAAAGTAAGAACGGTGTACGACACTGTCGATAACACAACGGTTCAGAATTGGATTAAAAGTCATCCCGGTTTGTCAGCACATTAATTGAATATTAGTTACTAAATCATTACACTTTAGTCAACATCGTAGTTCATTTTAGTGATTAGCAATTACATTTACATTTACGGCATTTGGCAGACGCCCTTATCCAGAGCGACTTACAATAGAATATTATAGAAGAAGTACTGTGGTAACACAAGATAGTACACTCCTGTGCAACACAAAGGAGCCAAGGCCAAAAGGGCAAATATGAAGCGTTTAATGGTCTTAACAACAAATCATTGGTCAGAAAATGAGAGTCCAGCAGAGGGGAGATCTTCACCTGGAGGTATTTCAGTTCCGATTTGTCAAGGTTGAGTTTCAGATAATGGATCTTCCTCCTGAACGAGATACAAGAAAGGTGGTCTGAGAAATCTGAAAAAGGCGAGGTGATTGATTGATTAGCCACCAGCTGAGAGAGCTGATTAACTGAACAGTTTCAAGGTGCTAAAAACACTCTGCCAGGATTTGCCCTGATATGGAAGATCGCCAAAAAGTTAAATTCTAAGCCAGAGAAAACAGAAGCCTAAACTGCTCCCTCTGCTTAACAAGAATAGATCTAAACGAATATTAACAGAATAATAGTAACCACAAGAAAAACACTAAGCACAAAGCTTTCATTCAAAAAGTATGCATATTGATGATGTCACTCTGATATGTAATATTTCAAGGTAGGTCTAGGGCTAGGCTCTGAAATAATTTACACCGTAGCAATGCTTATGTCAAAGTTTACGATGAGATTACAACTGGGATGTGTCTCTGTTCAGTCACAAGAGCATTAGTGAAGTCAGATATTGATGTCGGGTGAGTAAGTCTGGGGTGCAATCGGTGTTCTAGTTCATTCCAGAGGTGTGGGGTTGAGGCCAGGGCTCTGTGCAGGACACTCGAGTTCTTCCACTCCAACCTTCACACACCATGTCTTCATGGAGCTCGCTTTGTGCACAGGGGCATCGTCATGCTGGAACAAGGTTTGGGCTTCTTAGTTCCAGTGAAGAGAAACTGTAAAGCTACAGCACACAAACACATTCTATACAATTGTGTGCTTCCAACTGTGTGGAAACAGTTTGGGGAAGGAACACATATGGGTGTGATGGTCAGGTGCCCACATATGTTGGCCATATAGTGTATTTTCTCCCAGCCATGTCCATAGACAATAAACACTGTTGCTCACCCCTATTGCATGGTATCTGTAATACCCTGAGGCTATTTAACAGTAACAATAAGCCCCAGTGCCTCCTTAGTTTTCAAAAGAAAATGAAGCCAACAATCATTTCTTCTAAAATTAATAGTTCATGCTACATCATCAAGCATTTTAATGAGCATGGCAGAAAGCTAACTGCTTAGCTCTGAAGGATGTGACCCAGAGGATACATTATTTTCCTATTGCATTGCTTAATATCAAAATAGAAGAATGGCATTGCTCAGTGCAAGCGGTAAAACCGAGTAAAACCATGCTCATGCTGAAAAAGGTCTTCAGTGGACTAATTAAGCTTGATTTCCCAAGTGACAGAAAGGTGTGGATCAAAAGGACGAAGATGTACTCATGAAAAGGCCATAAAAAGGCTAAAACTGTAGTTTACAATACTTAAACTAACATAGTAAGTATCTAATGAATTTGTGATACTTATCGTGATTTTTATGATGTTTTGCTTGTTGGCGCTTTCCTAGAGTGAAGCTTATAGTACAATAAAGGCAGCATACAGTCATGGGAAAAAGAAAGTACACCCTCCTTTCTGGGTCATGCAACAGGACAGTGATCCCAAGCACACCAGCAAATTGACATCTGAATGGCTAAAGAAGAAAAAAAAAATCAAGGTGTTGGAATGGCCAAGTCAAAGTCCTGACCTCAGCCCCATTGAGACTGAGCTTTGGCAGGATCTTAAAAGAGCTGTGCATAAATGAATAGCCTCCAGCATCAATGAACTGAAGCAGTGCTGTAAAGAAGAGTGGGCCAAAATTTCTCCAAAGTGACGTGAGAGACTGATAAACTCCTACAGAAACATTTACTTCAAGTTATTGTTGCTAAAGGTGGTTCTACATGTTACTGAATTATAGGGTGTACTTATTTTTTCCCCACTTGGTTTCTGAATGTTGGTTTACTTTTTCGGAAAGAAAAAAAATCCCTACATATTGAAGTCTGTCGTCTTTTTAGTTGTCACCTGAAGTTATTTGTTTGTTGAAGTTGAAGTTGAAGTTGGCGAGGACCACACAATTGTTACTGAGGTCCTGAACAATAAAAACATAGCATTTCAGGAGGGTGTACTTTCTTTTTCCCGTGACTGTGTCTTATCAGCTGGCTTATTTCCTCTGTTTATTCATTTATTCATCCTTAGGCTGCGGTGAATCCAGAGCCAATCCTGGCAATGCTGGGCACAAGGCAGGAGAAGTCACTCACACACACACACACACACACACACACACACACACACACATATATTTACACATTCATTCACACCTTGGGGCAATTAAACATAGCCAGTCCACCTACCTGTACTTGGATAGTAGGAGGAAACTGGAGAACCTGGAAGAAAACCCACGTGAACACAGGGAGAAGATGCAAAACTCCACACAGACAGAAACTCGAGCTCAGGATCGAATCATGGAGCTGTGAGGCAGCAGCACTATCCCTATTTCCCTATTTCCTCTGTTCCATATCCAAACTGGGGGAAAAAACAAGCAATGTTTTATTGTCTTCTCTTGTTTTAGTTATATTTTATATATATATATATATAAATATAACTATATATTTATAACTAAATATATATGAATATATTAGTTATATTCAAGCATTATTTCCATATGTTGGAGGGCTCTTTGGGTGATTTTTTGACATATTTTTCTTGAGTTGATTTTTTTCTTACATAATTGAATATTTGTCAAGAGATTTCTCAAGAACCTGAAAACTTGCTAATGCCAGGTAACCTGCCCTCAGTTTTCCAACTCGTGCTGAAACCCGACAGGACAGCACGCATGTAATCTCGTGTGGTTTATGGCCTTGTATTTATTTGAATGTTGATGGCTTGACATTTCAGACCACCAACCAAACAACTGCAACTGCATTATAATGCACAGGCTTTGTTTCTATGTTGCTATGTATATGGTTAATAAGGCACTAAAATAAGACACACTGTAGTTGTGTTGTAGTGGGAAAGTGTAATGGGGAATTCCAGAGCTGATCACTGCCACAACTTGGGCTGGATTTTTTTTTTCCCTGCTACATCCCACAATTTAGATTGTAAACACATGGCAGAAGATCGTTCGGCTCTTTGTCTGTCCAAACATTCAATGCTGTGCGGGCAAAAATCACTGCTTATTGGAATGATAGAGTTACTCAGCCTCTCCCTTGATGAGTAATTCCACAGTCATTTCAAGATCAAAATAAACATCTTTATGCATTCTCGGGATTTGTCCCCTTTTTTTAATATAGTTTTCATGCCATTATGATTAGACACCATTTTATAAAATATGTTAATGTTGTGAAGCTAAGCTGTGTGTGTGTGTGTGTGTGTGTGTGTCGTGTGTGTGTGTGTGTGTGTGTGTGTGTGTGTGTCGTGCGTGTGTCATGGGTTCTGTCTGCAAATGCTCTATTAATGTTGTCTGATTTTTGGCATGAGCACACGTTATCTCACACAGAGAGATACTCAATTGTAAGCACATTTACCATGCTACAGTGTTTAGATGAATATAAATCTCAACTCATGGCTCGCGGTTGACAGCTTGGGTACATTTTCTCTTTCCTTGCTGGAACAACGAGGGTAATCTTTGAAATAATCTTCTAATAGAGACTTTTAAAACTGCCAGTGCAGCTGTTTTTTTTTCTTTCTTTTTCTTTCCTTCACTGTTGAGTCAATGAAGCTCAAGGGCAACATGGCAAAAAGTGATATCTTAACAAGTCAAACTATCTTGAATATAGGCAAATTCAACAAACAGTTCTCTTTATTAGTTTATTTTTAAATTAGATTATTAAGCCTACTTTAAGACTTTTTTTTTTTTAAACTTCAAGCTTAGAATGGTCTTATTCTCTTGGCAGAAACAGTCAATTTTGCTTGTCAAGCGTTTATTTCTAGAAAGAAGCAAAATGATCTGCCAGTAGAATTTACAGATGATATTAAGCTTGAAATTAATAGCTATGTCTCGAAATAGGCTTAATGGTCTCTTTTCTATGTCATATATATAAATCTTATAACGAGAAATTATTTATTAGATAACTTCCTTTATTCAAGATATCTTCACTTGCTAAGAAATATATATTTTTTTGCAGTCAAAGAGAGCATTGTATTTTCACTATAAAAGTAACTGTCTGCAATTCATGATAAATCACAACTACAAGACGGGTCCTGGGTCCTCATTTGCATGCACAGGCATGTGCGTAAATTTACAGTAAGGACTGCATTCATTCATTCATTCAGTCATCCTCAATAATTTATCCTGGTTCAGAGTCACTATGGATGAAGCGGGAACGCTGGGCGTGGGGCAGAAATACACCTTAGATTGATGCCAGTTAAGTAAATTTAGTTAACTGAATGTGACTTATTTCATCTCCTTGTAAGATTTCTTTGGAAGCCATTTAGAGACAGTGCATTTTTCAGGAATGATTTCTTAGCTATAAACTCGGTAAATACACTCCCAAAACCCTGACTAACCAAGTTGGAGAGGGAAACGAGACACATAAATGCAACACCTGTGCAAGTCCAAATGCATTCAGCATGGTGTTATTGGCTACAGGCACATTTTAGAGAGAAACTGGATCTAGAGGGGGTCTTTCCCAACCATCAGTGTGTACGATTGTGCACTTGTTGGGTGTCACAATTGCTCTTGGCCAAAACGATCCAATCCAATTCTCCCATACTGATACACAATAGACACCTGTGATACAGGATTTCCATGCAATCGCTGCTTTTCCAGCAGCTTGAAGGGTTACGTGCAGCTGACATTTGTTGTTTGACATTAAATTTATAAAATTACATGTAAATACAAAAAACAAAATCTCTGGCTCATAAGTTTTTTTTTTGTTCTTCACAATGACTACCAAAAAGTTGGTGTCCTTGGTTTCTTTTTTTTTATAGACCCTTTAAGACTATGTTTATATATCATTTATGATTATTTATGGTTGTGCATGTATGGTTACTAACAGTTGGTATTTATTAGGCTTTAATACTTACACTTATGACCGGCGTAGGACCTGCGCACAAACATCATGAGTCCCAATTTTACTGGGCATACGATAATTCAGAATTTTATGCGTAAGAAAAATATTTCGAACCCTTTCTGCACAGTGATGATAGATGAGGTCCCTGGACTGCTGTGAAAGTCCACATTTTTTGGCTCATAAATCCTTTGATGTATGATACCATCTGTCTCTGCCAATAGTTGTGCTTCTTGTGACATCGGACTTACATTTTCTAGTTCTAGTTTGGAGCTGTAAATGTTCTTACGTTTCATTTATTACTTACAGAGCTGGCTCAAAGACTGGAATATGATATTTTCAGGTTATATTTGGCACGCAACTGCGCTGGATATCTTCTTATGGCTCACGGGTAATTGTGCGTTTACATTGAAAATTCCAGACTATGGATTCCATGGATTCAGATGATCATCAAAATGGATTAAAGCAATTAAGGCTTATGCACTTATTGAACAGGGAAGCTAATGAGCAGGATGCCGAGTTTCTTGCTTTGTGAAGTGGATGTAAGTGAACGAGACAGTCATGTGATGTTTTGAATGATGGTATGAATTGCACATTATATCATATGCTAATTATTGCTGAAATATTAACATGTCCTTTATCATCCTTGTGAAAGTATAGAGAATCACAATCCATTCAATAATAAGACAGCTGGGATTTTAACCTCATGTAGACGTTAGTTTAATACCATTGCTCTATAAACCACTCCAAAGCTGAGGTTCTTATTATGGTCACTGAGGGTACTTAAATGTGTTGGGAACTGGATTCTCTCTCCTAACAAACCAGACATTTCCGCAGAGTGTGAAGTCTGAGCTTGCCGACCAAACCATAGTGATGAGTGCTTTGGGACTGACATAGCCATGTACAACATATCTACTGTATTTATGCGTGTATACATGTGATATTTGGCCTGACTGTGTCAGTTACACCTGCAGGAAAATGGGTTATAAATGAGTCATGTTTAAGTGGATCGCTTAATAAATGTAAGATTGAGCTACAGTTCAGCATCAGGAAGACAATATTATGGGTAAATAAGTAACTGAATGTGATTGGTCAGAAGGTGTGCATTATTTGTGTATGACAGCACGGCTCCAGCTAGTTCCAACTGTAACATGAACTATAGGGTAATATTAATGCTCTTGTTCTAATACGTTATTGTTTCTATAGTAACACTCATACACAAGGTCTTGTATGGCAGATGCTGTACATAATCTAAAACTATTTTTTTTAAATGTGTTGTTTAACAAAGAAAAACATATAATCATTGATGTGGTGAAGGTTTTGGTTTAACGATATTTCTGTAACATTTACAGAAGGAGTCTCCAGTGTCAGTGTTTTGTTACAGTTATTGTTCTTTGCAAAGTTTCCCAGGAAGGGAAAGTCTTCTAGACAGAGGAGTTTATACTTTCTGGCTTCTTGGTGAAATGACAAGCTGCATTTTTTGAGAAAGAGGGAGAGAGAGAGAGAGAGAGAGAGAGAGAGAGAGAGAGAGAGAACAGCAACGAACTTGTCTCTCGGACATTAACATTAAATCTAAGCTATAACCCATTAAAATGTGTGATGTTGTTCATTAATAAATTAAACATTGTAATCATTGTCAATTCTCTGTGGAATAACACACTCTAGACCACATAGTTTTACAAAAATTATCCACTTCGTCACTCCAATTGCGTTGTGCTACGTCACACCACCCCAAAGTGGATTATTATATATTATTATATATATAACTGCAAAATCTGTTGTGTATTATACCTTACATACAGTGGGGTCCAAAGGTTTGAGGCCACTAGTGAAAATGCTTCTATTTTGCATTCTTTTCTAATTTAATACAACAAATTTCATTAATATATTAATGTGAGTTACTTAAAATAAAGTGTAACTGTGTTGTTTTTTTTGTTTTTTTTTTAAGTTGATAATATCTTAAGAAATTAAGTTGATAATAGCTTAAGATTGTTGCTTAGTAGATAAGCTGTAGATTCCCACATGCTATTAAAATTGTATATCTAGTCTATGTGTACTTTACTGATCAAATTTATGTTTCTTGAAACATAAACCTCCCTAGATATCACGTTCAGACCCAGTGGACAGGATGATTCATGACAATCTACAGACAGTATGTACTTAAAAAGTGTCTAAATCTGGCTACACAAATGGTGTACAAGTGTTACCAAAGAGTCTAAATATGAAACTCTGTCTCTAAGAATATAAGAATAAAATGTGGGAAATATTAAGAAAGTGGCAATTTTTTTAGCAGTAATACACATAACTGTAATTGCTCATGCCTTCAGCTCTCTCTGACCACTCCAAAAAAGGTGCTAATGCGTCCAACATATGAACACACAGCTGGGCAATTCATAATCCATTTGGTCAAGTCCTAGAGCTCAGCGGTGCTGACATTCAAATTACTAATGCGTTAGAACTCTTCTATTAAAATGATTTGAAGGGGAAAAGGAACCAAGTGGGAAATTAGCCGAAGAACAATATATTTAGTTGCATTTGTATTATTACATTTCCACTGTTCATAAAACAGACCACTGAGTGTTGCTTTTGTTCTCAGTGTCACGGAATGAAAAGGACGAGGAAAATGTTTAAGAGATAGAATATATCTTCAGTATGGAAAGTTGTGGCAGACGAGCAGAAATGGACAGAAGAATAATGGAGTGAGCTGAAAAATAACCTAGTCCCAGTACCCGATCTTTAGGGACTCTGTTTGCACTTGTGTCTCAAAACTCAGCATTTGTTTGGATTTAAAATATACAACATTAATATATTAAAACTGATTTAGAAGCAAAAAAAAAAAGTAAACTATGTATTAATTGCTCATATTTTACTGTATATTCACAGCAATGGAACTAAATATGCAACACTGTAATCATTATCAGATCTCTGTGGAATAACACACTCAAGTTACCACTTCGGGTAACGGCACCCCGATTCGCATTGTGCTGCATCACACCACCCTGAAGTG
>CM074924.1:21942954-21967554 GCA_037576815.1 Pangasius larnaudii | reverse complement strand
GAATAACACACTCAAGTTACCACTTCGGGTAACGGCACCCCGATTCGCATTGTGCTGCATCACACCACCCTGAAGTGGATTATTCTCATGTAACTGCACAGTTATATGAGTTACTTTAAAAAGTTGATAATACTTCTTCTGGATAGTCGACTTTAAACAAACAGCACGTTCGCACCTCTCATGCCACGTTCCTTAAAAACAGCAATTAATACTGTCTAGTTTTTCAATTGTGGAACTGAATATGCTTATGGATCACTGCACTGCAGTGTCACTCATATGTGCACTTGAGCAGGTGTCTATTAAACGTCATGTTGTTACCAATATGGCGTCCAAAATAGAAAACAATACCCTATGCCAGCATAGAATAGACAGTTGACAGTGTACACACTACGTAAAAAATTTGTATACGCATATTTTTTGGCTCTACGCTACTATATATATGTTATAACAGCTTCAAACTAGCACTAGAACTGGGAGCTAGTGCGGAGTGCTGGTTCATGAGCATTTGTTTATAACGAGGGTGAGGTGAGAGAGCAGGCCCAGGAGAGCGCACCGAGGTCGGTCACGGTGGCAGAGCTCCCGCTGTCCGGTTCTCCAAAAAAATGTAATCAATTTGAACAAACAAAAGTCTATGAACTGGGGACTTGAAAATGGGAAATGATCGATTAAAACAGAATGAGTTCCATGGCGGCTACCTTCCACAACAAAACAGACGCTTTAGTGAATCAATTCAGCCTGTAATTAGATATCGACTGTTGAAATGCCCATAATGCCCCTGCGCCATATTCACATTACAATCTTTAAATGCGATGTCGTCCCTTTTCACTTTTCGAGTTCGATTTTAAAATGCCTATTCCTCAAACTGTGGGTGAGGCAGATCTCAAATACTACACAGTGCGGTCCAAAAGTCTCAGAGCACTATGACAATGTTTCTGTTTGGCATCCTTTTTCAAATAATCAAAAAAAAAAAATCCATTACAAATTCATTACAAATGATATTATCAGCAATAACTTAAGTGAAAAGAAGAATCTTCAGAGTTTCTTAGTATTTGGTTCGTCCCCTTTTTTTGCTTTAATGACAGTGTGCACTCGAGCTGGCACGGACTCCACACGTTTATGTAAAACCTTATGATCCATTTTAGATCAAATCCATCGGCGTGTCGTCTGATCACGCGCTTCAGTAGAAGAGCTTTTGTACATTCGCTTACATTTAAATAGGGAGCGAGAAATAGTGCAGAATCTTGAATATTAAACAGTCATGTTGTACATGTTCTAAAGCTTTCCGGTCATTTCCAGATCCTTAATATGGTCTTTTATATACAGTACTTTGTATATAATAGAACATTTTACCATGTGAAGGGTTTTCTCGGGCCAGCACATATGTATGTACATTACGCACAGAAAGTTTGAAAGAAGAATTTCCAGAGATGAGCACATCGGGTTTATTCTGGAGAATATCACTGGTTTATCGCTGCAGACTTTTACGCACTTTGAGTGAGAACAGCAGTGATATTGCTGACTATTATGTAAATTGATGTGTTTATTGTAAGGTTTATTTTACAGTTGATTTGGATCTGTTTATAGATTGGTCGAAATACTATAAAGTGGGAAGTTTTTACTTTCAAAGCTTGCACAAGTGACAGCTCAGGTATAAAGCGCGCAGGACCACGATGCGTGATGCATCCACTTTGAAACATACCCGCTTTGGTTTAAATCTGAACAGATACAGATATGGATAACTGTCACACTAAACAGTACTATTTGTATAGTATCTGTTTTCATAGATGGCACTGAATTACGTGTGTATACATGTAGTACTCCTGAAAAGAAGTATAATAGAGAAGATTAGTGATGAATTAAAGACGAGCGTTGCAATGATGGCTTCCATGACTCTGTATTTAGCACTAATGAAGCACATCACAGGCGCGCCACCTATCGAGACGTGCACTGACGTCATGACGTAGGTAAGCCAAACAAACATAACTAATTTTCAAAATGCACATAACACTTTTTTTTCTCCATATGATGCACAAATAAGCAATTAAACATTCTTAACAATATTAGAAAGATAAAATTACACAATTTTATAATGAATTTAAAGGGAAATTGTACAACCAAGAGCATAACTTATATTCAATATATCACATACACACACGTCCACAGATAATCTTTCTCTTACATTGAGACACTGTGAAAGGGCACAGCATACCTGATACACAGTTCAACGTGTCACCATCCGATGAGTACATGCTACTAGCACACATCCAAGAGATGTGTGGAAATGTGTAATGTGACACGCCCTTATCACTGTGACACAGAGTAAAGATGACTGGTTGTTTTTCAGTTGTCTAGAAAGCAAAAAGTGACGTTAAACTCGTTTCACAACCTCAAGCATCTGACGTCTGAAAAGCTTCCTGTCTCTTTTTAGGAGGCTGATGGCCAATTTTGAGGAGCCGTGATGTTATTTAAGTTGTTGTGTTGCTATTTTTCGAGGCCCTGAATACGAGCCTGAGTTGACTCACAATGCCAGTGGTTGTGGTGGAGTTCCTCTGCACTAGCTAAGGCGACAGATAGCCTTTATCTTCTGATTCGTCATCCACCATGACCGGCGAAACCAGCCTGGAGACGTACGTCAGTGCTAAAGGTTGGTTCTGTCAGCTCGATTCTCATGTCAACATTCCACAGCTCAGTTTCTATTCAGAGACATGTGCTCTAAAAAAGAGCATCGGGCAAACTAAACCCTTCCAAATTTACTTCTGATTTTATGAGGAGCGTAACCATGAGTGAGTCCCTGCACACTGTGTTTATAAAGCAATACTGGCAGACCAAACCATAAGTCTTATTTCCTGACATGGAGGCATGTTATGACCTCTGTCATTTTGGTCTGCGGTGGAGAACCTTGTGGCCAGTCCCAGTCCTCTCCCTCTCACTCTCTGTAATTCATCATTTACAGCGGGTGGCAGATCGGAAGCTTCAGCTTCAGCTTTCTGTTCAATGCTTGCTCTGGATTCAGAAAAAAAAAAAAAAAAAACATCCTGCTAGAGAGACCGTGTTTAGGACATTGCAAATGCTCTACCAAAATGCTGTGATGTTTTTTTTTTTTTTTTTTTTTTTTTAGCTTAAGCCTAAATTCAGCTTGTAGTCACTGATTGTACACAGAACGCAGAGCCTATGGAAGAGCCTATGAGCCTATAAAAGCATGAACACTGAGTTTGCATTCGAGATTGCATGATGATTAGTGCTGTGTGAGAAATTAACTTTTTTTTAAAAATTAAATCAACATTGGTTTCAGCACTTGATTATTAATAGCAACTGTGTTTTGCAATCATTAATTGACTCCGTAGAAAAAGATTTGGCTTGGCTTAGGTCAAAAGATAAACGCAGTCTGGGAACATTTTAGAAAATCAATAAGCAAAGCCACATTTGAAAAATTGCATATGAGAGTATCTGTAACAGGTCAGAGCGGTGATTATCTCATTAGCAAATCATTAGGGCATCCAGAGGCCAGCTACTCTTTCAGCCGTGAAGTTACTGTAGCCAATAAAACAATTCCTACAGTTTTCACAATTAGATGAATATACTGTATGTTTTGCAATTGAAACAAGGCATTCCCTAGGATATTTGCATTTGGCAGGCACAGCCTTTTCTTCCTCTGCAACCGTGGCCTAGGTCAGTGAGATTTGGCAGCTGGCGAGTTCTTTACTGCATGCATATGAGATTATTCTCTCTCTGTAGAAGACTGATTTGTGTTTCGTGGGTTCATCATTCCTGTCAGGAGAGGGCATACAGATTTCTGACCACTCATCACTTCGGGCCAGAGTTGGTGACTTAAGTTCAGAAGATACAGTATGTGACGCTGACACAGGTTTGAGAGATAAATCCGGTGAAACTGGTGAGGATATTGGGTCTGAGTGCGAGCCGGGTTTATTTAACTTAAGCAACACTGGGTACCTCAGACAGGTGGAACAGGTGAGCCTACGAGCATCCATGATACAAGTGTTTTAGAACATGTACAGCATGACCATACAAATGTGAAACCAAAATTAAACAAAACAAGAAACATCTAAACTACAGGGAAAACAAGCACGGTTGACATTCCAACAAGCAGATAAACATCAAACTGACACCCAGGAACTTACTGGAGATGGATCTGCGTTGTCAGGTAGTGAGATCGTAGGCATTAACACTTTTAATACATTTGTTTTTTTCTGATAATTATCACTCAGCCATAATAATTTCTTTCGCATTTCAGACACCTGCTCTGTGTGTGTGCTGGAGCTTCCAGCTTATGTAGTGTACAGGGTGTCAGCCTTTCAATTAACATGTCCACCCTTGCCATAGAGTACAGCTTAAACACTGACAATGCATTGAGCTTTGAGAATTCGGAGCAAATTCGGAGCTTTTTAGGAACCAGGATGACTGGGCTGCACCACTCACTCACATATGTATATACATCACCACCATGCATACAGTATTTATCAATATCGTTATATCAGTTAACCAAATTATGATTATAACCAGCTACAACGTTTATAAAAAGGGATCACAAAAATCCGTCTCCAGTGGGGTTTATGGGAGATTTAACAAGAGATATTTGTCTATATAACACAACTGAATTTTAAGGCCCCTTGAAAGCAACACTCACATTAATGGAGCTGCGTTTTGGCTTAAAACAAACCCAGTGTTGTGAGATTGTTTTGACTATAATTACAGTCTCACCACAGACTGTAATATTGTAATTTGTATATCGGCGCAAAGAACCAAAATTGTATTCAGTCTAACCAAAGTTAGGCGTCATATTCCCTAATTACAACAGGAAATGTTTCTCATAAAGTCAAACAA
The DNA here is from genome assembly GCA_037576815.1 of Pangasius larnaudii. NCBI lineage: Eukaryota > Metazoa > Chordata > Actinopteri > Siluriformes > Pangasiidae > Pangasius > Pangasius larnaudii. The sequence continues at coordinate 21,962,712 of CM074924.1, read as the reverse complement.
GTCTGCTAGGGTACACACTTTATTCAGACTTGTGAACGCGTTCCAAGACATATCTGGATTAAGGCATGGACCACATGAAAGCTAGCATCTTACTCAAACCATTTTAATTAAAGCAGAGCCTTAGGTTCTGTTGCACAGACATTCACACACACACACACACACACACACACATGCACAAAATATTTACAAGAGGAAATTGCTGCGACTGTGCAGTGTATAAAACCTGAAGCCATGTACGGTCTGCAGCCAAGACAACTGATCAGAGGCAGCTAGTTCCCCAGGGAACCATGTAGCCAATTAAATGCCAGAGAACAGAGATGCTCAGAGATACTCCTGGACCGAAAAGTGATTTGTATTTAGCTTGATTTACATCTGCCATGTGTGTGTGTGCAGGGAAGGAGCGAACAGAAAGACAACATAATGGAGCCAGAAGTGTGAAGTCATGAATCCACACTGGCATGGCAGAAAAGCTGAGAGACCCCAGAATGACAAAGAACTGTCTGTGTTCGCAAAGGAAAGAGAAAAAAAAAGCACACACACAACAACAGCCAAAGGATATACAGTAAGACTGCCACTGAGTTCTTACACAGACAACAAACATGCCTGTATAAATAATGATAAATTAATCGTGTAATAAAAAACGGAGCCTAATTTCAAGTATACACTGCAAAAACTAGATAGCAAGTAAAATGTCTTGAATCTAGACAAATTCAACTAGCATTTCTCTTTATTCGATAGTTTCAACAAATATAAGATCATTAAGTCTATTTCGTTATTTTTATTTTACTCATTTCAACTTTGTCTTATTCTGTTGGCAGATAATTTACCTTATTTCAAGTGTTTTTTTCCCCTAGAAATAAGCAAATGTACCTACCAGTAGAATAGAATTATTAAATATGTCTAGAAACAGGCTTAGGGATTATATATAATATTTTTGTAATGAGAAATATCAAACAACTTTTCCTTTATTCAAGATGTCTTCACTTGTTAAGATGTTTGTTTGTTTTTTTCAGTGAAGAAGTTCCAGTTTTACTTTAAATTTTCAATCCAGTAATAAATCAGTCTTGCTGGATTTTAAAAGATAAATAAATTCTTTTGCATAATAATGTGCTACCTCAGATCAGAATCTCGAAATCATATCTCACATTAGACATTGTTCTTACATCATATCCTCACATCATCCTCCTCTTAATTAATGAACTGTACTTCAACCCATCCCGTGCGCTCCCGAAATGTACACCCCAAAAGATTTACCTCGGATTTACCACACATTACAAATGAAGCCTATTTAAAAACCAGAAGCCTGAAACATCTTTCTTCCCAACTTCACCATTAAACACTCACCTGAAGGAGCTTAGCACATTTATTACTGCGCTCTAGCACTCTGAATGATACGTGGGGAATGGCTGGTAAAGATTTAGAGCCTGCTGAAGTCTGCCAGTTTTCCTTTTGCTCTATAAGGGGTCTCCCCCCAGACGAGCCGAGCCTTTACTGTGATTGGGAAGGTCGGGGAAGGAGGGATGTGGGTACATAGAGTTTTTCACTCCACGCACTCCACACTCCACACATCATGTCCTGCTGAGCTAGGTTTGAAAATATGGAACATATTAAAGCCGTGCAATCTCATGGCTGCCCACCTTGCATACAGTTTGTCTCTGTTCCAAGGCATATGATGCTAGTTGGAAAAGGTTTCTCACTGGAAGTAACCTTGCTGTCTAGAGATTACTGTTCTAGAAAAGAGTAGCAATAGTTACTTACATAATCTCTTAAAGAATCAAACATCACACATAGTTTTCAATATTCAGTGCTGCTGTGTCTTAGGTTTTAGAAATTGGATAGTACCTCTGCGTAAAATGATTACATCTAAACTGTGGCTTTTGTTGTTGGCTTTCATCTCAATGGTCCGCAGGAATTATTTAGATTGTCGTTTGAAGAGAGCGCTGCCTCCAAGTTCTGTCAAAACATCTAACTGTGAAAATAAAAATAATTACTTAAAACATGACCTAAAAAACCATGTTCGGTGAAAATATAGAGGAACGACCTATAGATCATCACAGTCTTTCACTTCTGCCAAAGTGCAACACAGATCTATTTCCCAGAAGCTGGATTCCTCATTTTTGTGTGAGTGTTGACTGAACAAACCCCCGGGAGAAAGCTGGAAGGACATCTCCAAGCTGGCCCTAGCACTCTGCCCTCCTATGGACAAAGTCTGCAATTACACTTGGCCCATTTTACATACACTTATACACCAATGCTTACCCTGGCCTTTCACACATTCAGTTTTGTTAACCAATGTTCCCAGATACACCCACCATCCACTTTATTAGGAACGCCTGTACACCTGTACATTCACGCAGTGATCGGTGAAATGGTGAAAAAAATGGTGAAAAATTAAAATAAAATTCCAGCAAATAACATATTGAAAAAACCATCGCCTGGTCTTTTTCGAGTCTTCAGCTGTCCAGTTTTGTTGCTCTGTTCTGTTCTTGATTGACAGGAGTAAAACCTGTTGTTGTCTTCTGCTGCTGTAGGCAATCCACCTCAGGTTTTGACATGTTGTGCATTCTGAGATGCTCTTCTGCTCACCACAGTTTTAAAGAGTGGTTATTTATCATAGTCTTCCTGTCAGCTTAAACCATCTGTCTGGCAATTCTCCTCTGACCGCTCTCATCAGCAAGGTGTTTCTGTCTGCATAGATGTGATTTTCCACCATTCTGGGTAAACTCTACAGACTGTTGTGCATTAAAATCCCAGGAGATCAGCAGTTTCTGAAAAAATAAAAATCTCATCTGGCACCAACATGTCAACAGTCACCATGACCATGTCATGGTCAAAGTCCCTGAGATCACATTTTCCCCATTACAGTGTTTGATGTGAACATTAACAGAAGCCCTTGACTGGTACCTGCGCTGCTGTCACGTGATTGACTTATTGGATAGCTGCATGAATTTGCAGGTGTACAGGTGTTCCTAATAAAATGGACAATGAGTTTATATTTGATTCTCATTTAAAATGGAATTTGTTTGCAAACATTTAATGTGAGTCACTTACCAACATTTGTTACCAAAGTTCTTGTTGTTCCCAAACTGTTTTTTGTGAAGCCGACCACGTGTTGGCAAGTGCTGGGATCCTGTTTGTGTACATAGATACAAACACTGTGGGTTCATTGACCAGCTGGATCATGAAAAACAAGTTTCAGTGCTCATTACTGTTTGTTACAGTGATAATTATGCTAAGATCCATCATTTCCAGCATGTGCGATTAACCTGGTAGGTCTCATTGCTGGGGAACATTAGAATAGATGCAGGAGAAAGTGAATCACGTAACTTGGTGAGGTTACGATGTGGAGGTTAATTTTTCTAGTGACATTTCTAGTGTCTCTCAACTCATTTAGTTTTACTACAGTTTCATAACCTTAACAGCAGTCTGCGTGGCAGTCATGAACAATCCGCCATGTACAATATTTCCAACTCTTTTAAATTCTTAAGTTTATGCACGTGGAACACAGAAGATCAGGTGGATCTGCGACTAAGTGGAGGATGGTCAGCATGGTTTCCCTCAGAACTAGTGGAGTGTTCTTGTGTGCTTGAGCCCTCTGAAAAGAAACAGGGTAAGCTCCTTCACTGTGTTGTTGCAGCAGAAACAGAAGCATGCAAAAGATCTGGCTGCTCAGGAGCTACAGTATAAGTGGAAGTGTGCACCTCTACTGTGTTGGAATGCAGATGAGTTGGCAGTGGGCATGAGCCAAATTCCAGCGCTATCAGCAACAGGGCAAAAGCATAATGAAGAACATGGCTTGGAAGACCGCCACCTTGCATATAGAGACAGATCCTGATGTACTCTCAATAGGCACTTCTGATTTCCTAAATTTGAGTAATAATCCCACTCTCAGAAACACCTCAAGACAACCTTGTCTGCTGTCACCAACAAGGCTATATTTGTGCTGTTGTATCAACCCAGAATGCTAAAATGCTTTTGTGCCAGATCAGGCCATGACCATGCTTCCAGGGTGTGATAAGTTGAATTACATTTTCACTGTTGACAACCACCAAACACAGGGATCCTCCTCACAATGGTACGAGACCCAAATTGCTTGGTTGGTAGAAGATGTATCCCACTGCAGAAATTCACACACCACAGAAAAAAATTACGATGACAGCAACAGGGAATTGCTAGCTTTGAAACTAGCACTGGAGGAGTGTCAAAATTGGCTTGAGGGATCCAAATACTGACTTGTCTACACTGACCACAAGAAACCTGAATACCTCAAAACAGCTTAACGAATCACACCAAGACAAGCATAATGGGCTCTCTTCTTAACCAGACAGATGTGTACCCAGCAGATCCAAAACCCACCACAAATGATACCATATTACCAGAGTTTTCCTGCTGGCAAACTCCTGTCCTTACCAGTCCTGCAATGCCCATACAGCTGTAGACTTTATTGCAGATCTGCCCTCCTCTCAAGGCTAAACAACCATCTTAGTGGTGATGGACTGATTTCAATGTATCTCTGACTCATTCCCCTTCCTACCCTACATACAGCAGAACATCTGTTTCAGCACATTTCTAGATACTTTGGGGGATACCAGAGGGGCCATATCAAAGTATAATCCCAGAGAATATTATGTCAGACCTTAATTCACATCTCAGGCAAGGAGGGCATTTATGGGTAAACTAGGGGTGTCTGATAGTTTGACCTCTGGCTATTATCCCCGAGCTAATGAAAGCACCAACCAAGAAATTGTTCAATTACTGCTGAATGGTCTCATCCAAAACCATCACCCCCCAGTCATTTACACATCATTCCCATCAGCCAGTCATCCTCACCTGCACTGGTCACACCTCCACAGTCCCTGATGCAAATACCGTTCAAGAGCGTCATTTAATGTTCACACCAAACATAAAATGTTGAAAAGGTGTGATCTCAATTTCTGAAACTGGCTGTTGTGACATGGCTGTTGGAGCCAGATGGGCTGGTTTGAGTATTTCACATTTGAGTTTACACAGAATGGTGCAACAGTTCTGTGGGTGGGAACACCTTGGTGATAAGAGAGGTCAGATGAAAATAGCCAGATTGGTTTGAGCTGCCAGGAAGGATACAGTAACTCGAATAATCACTCTTTTTAACCATGGTGAGCAGAAAAGCATGCACAAAACATTTAACCCTGAGGTGGATGGGCTACAACAGCAGAAGACCACATCAGGTTCCACGCCTGTCAGCGAGGAACAGGAGTCTGAGGCTATCATGGGCACACTGGACAGTTGAAGATTAGAAAACAAATCATCTACATGCCATATGAACATATCTTATATTCTATTTTATTGTAATTTTATTTTTTCCCCAATACATCTCTGCCTGCTTTGTTTCAATTTCTGTGTCAATGAAGCACTTGCCAAGTCAAATTGCTTGTAAGTGAAATCTTACTTGACCAACAAAAATTCTTCCTGATTCTGATTTTGATTCTTTTAGGGGAAAAATTAGAACTGAACGAAGAAATGAATGTATGAATGATGAAGCCCAGAAGGTTAAGGAGGGTTAACCCATAAAACACTAAATATAACCATGGACATGTAGTGGACACATTTCATATATGAAGCCTAGATATTAAAATGACTCATAAAAAGTATATTACTGTCTGAAGTATGCAATCTAAGTCTTCAGAGCTCACTGTGATTGTTGCATAGATATCGGAACACACGTACAGTAAGGTGTTATAGACATTATGATGCACTATAGATTTTTTTTAAAAACTCCTGCTCGAGATATCTTGGTGGCAATGTCGTAAGAATTCATGCAACTCAAATCATATGAAAAGGTATGAAGTTTAAGGTTAAGGGCTGGTGTTCGCGGTTGTACCTTTCCATACGAAGTCCTTTGTATAAAATCAAATTAAAATCGCCCCCAATTACCCTCGCTCATTTGACTCCGCATGCACCAGACTGACCTTTTCCTAATGTGTTCCTAACATCATAGCTATGCTTTGATGTTACATTTAGTCAGTGCTGTTTGCCGATTTATAAGATTTATAAGAATCCAGTCTATACAGAGGGATGAATCAGTGCAGTCAGCGCTTTTGATCTGGAAGAAGACCATGGGAATGTAGGAAAGTAATAATCTGTCTCCTCTGTAATCCAGCACTGAGTGGCCTCTTCCGCCCTGCCTGTTTCCCATGAAAAGCCGCCAGTGATACATATCCTGAGTGAGGTGTTGAGATTTATGTCTGTCCTACACCACACACATTCACAGCCTCTGAAGCAGTAAGACTAACGCTAATGGACAGCCGAGTGTGTAGGGGTTAGTGCAGGGTTATGTGATCTGAGTGTGTGTGTGTGTGTGTGTGTGTGCGTGTGTTCCTGGAAGCCTGGTACAGGAAGCAAGGCTGTTTAAGCCAGCATTCCAAACTCTAAGGTTTGTGCTTTAAAAGCAAAAGCTCCCTTTCATTGTGACTTAAAGGAAAAGAAAAATATAGGATGAATATAGGACAGTGTAGTGACAGTGATCACTGAAGAGTCCCATTGTGATGGGATGGAGAGACACACACTTCATCTCTCCAAGAAGCCACACATCCATCCTGTATCATAGCTGCACATTTTGGCTAGAGGCTGTGCTCAGTGTTTGGACCACACAGCTAAAGCACAATCAGCCCTCTGTTGGAAAGGGTAATTATTTGGAAACTGACTGGCAACACACCTTAGCTTCTCCTGACAGCTCCATTAAATCTGACGCGGCCGTGACGACCCCAGGAACAACAGTCACCCGGTGAAGGAGAGTGTGTGGCGTGACACGCAACGCTAACAGCAGACATTTCCTGTTCTCCGTTTGTATAACATCACTGGCTGAGATTAGACTGTATATAAAAGGGAAGTGTGCACAAGGCACTGGATGGCATTAGTGGCTGACTTAATTGCTAATTCATTACATACAAAAAAAGCCTGAAGGAAATTGAGATTTATTTCAGCAGTGGGGCCGGCTGTGTGTTTTGGATGTTGCCGCTATTTTCTAAACATACTGGGCGCGTGCCACTTACAGGAGAGGCGAACAGCGGGCTTTTGTGGTGTGGCCTGAAGCTAAGTGTGTTTGGCCTTGTGGTTTTCAAGCAGCTTTGGGTTGAGGCTGGTTACTCTGACAAGCTTCTGTTTAACAATGCAGTCAGAAGCCACTCTCCATAATGTATAAATATGAGAAATATGACCATAAGCTAAACTTATTTCAGAATCCGTCTCTCCAAGAATTACCTATTACTTCTAATATAAGTCACCAGACAGCTGATGAGTGTGCATAGTGACTACTAAAAGCTTTAGTTGGTTTTAAACAAATCAATCTATAATGTGAATTTATATTAAGACCATCATAGTAGTGTACATGTAGAATGTATTTATTTATTTCTAGCAATACAACATTTTGTCATTTGTTGCTTATTATTCAGGACTGAGATCTTAATGCTTTAGATCTGACTGTATAAAAAAAAAACATGTGATGCCACATTGTTCGTGTTAAACACTGCATTGGTTTATAATGATAATAATATCTGATCTTTATTCAGTTAAGAAGGTCCTTTATTCGTCTTTTCATTATTGTCACTACTATGGCAAACATTTTAATCAATGTATCGATTGCATACAATCTTGCAGAAATATTTAGACAATATTCAAATAATTTAGAATATATATTTGGAGAAAGCATAGTCGCAGTATACAGTATACAGGTTATTATGAATGGAACTGAATACAGAAACGTTATTAAGAGCGAATAGGTAATGCATCCTAAACAAATACAAATCCACATACAAACAACAGACAGAGTATTCAGGGTTTTTTTTTTTCAAGTTTGAGTAAAACTTTTGAGCATGGGAAAAGATAAACAAATTTTTCTTCTTCTTCTTTTTCTCAGTTTTATTTAAGGGAAACAAGTTAACAGTGGTGCACATTTCTGATTTGCAATATGCAGACTTTATATGTTTATACCTGGCAACCCTGCTCACTGAACAAATATCAAGTTCATTAACATGATACTAATTTGGTTTTAGCCTGAACTAAACTCTGCCTGACTAAGCTCCCAAATATAACCACAATTCTACTGTATTTCTGAACAAAAATACAAAAGAAATATGGTTTCATATATTGGGCCACTGCTCCATATATCTCACACAGACCAACATTACTGCTAAAAAGTAATTCATTTTATAAAATATTGTATATTGTAAAATGTGTGTGTTCATTGCACCTTTTTTTCAATTGTTATTAAATGATTGTTCTCCATCATTGTTAAAAAAACAATCTTCCAGGAAAATCATACGTCATTATAATGAAATGCTGCTTGAAGGACTCCATTTTGACTCGCAGCAGCACTGTAAGCATGTTCCAGCTTTATAACAGATTCTGACAGCATGTCCAGTGACCTTTTCGGATCTCTCTGGAATGTAACAAAGCCAAAACCTAACGAAAATTCTGCGGTTATTGTTGTCATCTGTAGCTGTAACTGATAACTTGTTGTTTTGAAACATACTAAGCTCGCTTGCTCAGTCACATTAGATAGAGGAAAGTTACGCAGGGTGTCTGGTTGAGGAGGCGAATAAAATTATGTTCTGCAAGTTGCTATCTGTTATTATAATTTGGGAATGAAGAAGTATTTTTTTTCCAGCAGCCCTGTTTTTTTCAGCCCTGCAGCCCTGAATACAAAACCAGATATGAATATTTTGAACACTAAACAGATACAGATAATGGATTTATATGTGTGTGTGTGTGTGTGTGTGTGTGTGTGATGTAAAAAAAACAGACAGTGCACATGCAAATCTTTATCCTTTATTAGTCATAAGTACCAAAATATTAATTTGGTTATTGGTCACAATTAGAAATCATTTTAACAAGGGAATATAAAAAAAATCTCTCTCTCTGTTGTGTGTGTGTGTGTGTATGTGTGTGTGTGTGTGTTTAAAGACAAGTTACTGGAAGCAGCAGCTGAAGTGTTTACTTACTGCCTACTTTATTGCTTATTTTACAGAAATTCGTCCAAGGAGGAAGCTATCTAAGAGCTCAGGCGTATGCTGTGTATGATGCAAGGATGATGCAAGGATTAAAAAAGAAGCTCCTTTGACACTTTTTAATAAATTTTAATGATGCGAACAAATCATTACTTATTCAGAATGTAACACACGTTTACAAATGACAGTTCATGCCATTTTTTAATCTGTGCATACGTTATTAATTAACACTATTAATTAGCATCTCGTTATTGTGACTTAAGTTGTTATTTTGATTTAGAATCTCATTATTCTGACTAACTAAGTTTTGACTTAGTGTCTCATCATTTTTGACAATGTATTTGATCAAATTTGTTTACTTGTCTGAATAAGAAATCACGGGTTGTTTTATTGCTTATTTCACCTAAACTCACCCAACGAGAAAGATGTCCGAGAGATATTGCTCTACATTTGCTCTGTATGATGCAACAATTTTTACGATGTGCCATATAGAAAGAAGCTCTTCCGTAAACAATTCCCAATTTTCAATGATAAGAACAAATCGCTTATTATTCAGAATTTAGCAAGTAACAAATGCTAATAAATGATGGTTCATGTTTGTGTATACACTATTAACTAATCACTAATCAACACACTGTGGGTCATGCTGTTATAATAACTTAATCAAGCCCACAATGGTTTTGTGCGTTGTTTTGTTTCCGGATTTCTCAATTAATGACGACAAGGAATGTGGCTTTGGTCATTTTTTCAGTAGAGGTCAGCATTTGATGCTGCAGATGTTTGATATCTGGCTTCATTTGTGCCAAATGTCTGAGTCCTACAGCTGTCTAAAAGAGCCACATGTTTATGTTCTATGAGATAAATTGTGTTTTGGATTTAGTACCCATTTATACTTGCTTGCCTCCCTGACTGGGGTTTGTCTTCTGCTACTTATGTTTATATAGCTGTATTTAAGTCTTCAATGGCTGCATCACTTTTTTCACTAGCTGCAATACTGTATATTCCAAGCCGCTACTTTGCTGCTTCTAATGAGATTTTCATAAGGCATAGAGTAAGGAAAATGGTTAATTTGATTTAGATTGGTTGTTAAATGGATCCATTTTTTTGCACAGAAAAAAAACAGAACGTTGCAGAAAAACAGTTTCACGCTGCCAACTCACATGTTCAAGAGAGACAAACTTTAAGGCACCAAAATGTTCCAGCTCTTTACAAGATATTTTCCATCCAATTAATGGGGCCAGGTTAGGGTTAGGGTTCTAAGCCTGTGAGAATTCAAGTAGATGTATTTGAGCTCCTCGGAGGTTTTAGCTGGACAAATGAGTGAACCGAGCGTTGCCAGTGTAATTCTGGATGCTTTCTTTAAATAGACAACGGGAAACAATTAGTCTGTTAAAGTCTGTTAAAGGTATCAGCTGAAGACATTTGTTGAGACACTCCTGGGGGTAGCTGACTTCCGCAGTAAGGAACCAGTGTTTAAAAATAGCCTGAATCTATACGTGTCCACGTGTGTGTCCTGGTCCTTAAAATACTGTGGATTGTTTGAAGAGGTTATTGAACTGTGAAGAGCACTCCAAATGCTGCAAGGTTCAGGAAAGCCCCCCAAGTGCTCAGCGTCCGGGAAACTACCAGTTTATATCCGTTAACACCAGTCTGGCCAAACAAGCCACAAATCTAACAGCATGTTCTATCAAACAGATACCGGAATGAAGAACTGATGAAACCTGTTGCTATGGTGGTGGGTTTTCCCATTTCCTCCGTCATTAAGGCCTATGTTCTGAGACACTGATCTAAGTTATTAAAAATAAATTGATTATAAACTACACAAATGATTTGCGCCATGTTAATGATAGCAATCACAACGCCTGTAACTATGTTTGCATCTCTTGAGTGCATGCCATCCTTATTAATTTAGCTTTCCAGTGAACTACCTACCTTTTTCCACCTTCAAAAATAAAGACACACACTATATCCCCAATCCACTGCAGTTTCACTCCTGATTTATTGATTTATTTATTTGTGTTCATTTGATCTGTCTGCTATTCTACTAAGCTACTTCTGACTGTCAAATTTACTACACCAAATAATATCCAACTGATTTACTTTTACTCCCCTCCTACACCCACAATGTTTTTAATCAACCTGTGGTTACAAGGTCGTATAATTAATGACAGTGGCTCTAAACAAATCCTCTGCTTCAGCAAATGTGCAAATGTTTATAACATAATGTAATATTACTCTATAAATGTGAATCCAACATTTTAAAACCCATTTGCGCAATTGGGGAAAGCATTTGTACTAAAAACAGATGAAAAGTAGGTTAGAAAATACAATTTGTGGTCTCTTTTGCAGTTCTCATAAATTTGTTTTTTATAATTTCACATAAATAACGAGAACTAAATCAAGACAGACTTACTCACAGATGAAATGTGAATACAAACGTGTTTAGAAAACAGTCATTGGAGGTGCTCTGCACTTTACACGTACTAAAGTAGATTTCATATGACTTTTTTTTTCTTGAGCAGAACGGTTCAGTATGCCATTTGTGAAGCCGAGTTATACACTCAGATATTTTGTGCTATTTATATCGCTGTTTGGATGTTAAACATATGATTATGTTACCAGACTTTCTGACTTGGGGAAATTTGATTGCCTTAGGATGGCTGAATTAGTCATCATCTTTGGTTATCACCTCTGTAGTAAATAGGCTTTGTTTTATATGGATTGGACATAAACAAATTATACTGGTATGTTATATGTTATATATGATACAGTGGATATAAAAAGTCAAAATGGATGTTAAAATGGCAAGCTTTTGTGACGTAAAAAATGAAACCAAGATAAATCATGTCAGATCTTTTTCCACCTTTAATGTGATTATAGCAACCAACAACATTTAAGTGAAAAATAAATAGAAATTTCAGGGGAAAAAAGAAAGTAAAAAAAAAACTTAATAACCTGGATGCATAAGTGTGTACAACCCTTAACTAATATTCTGTTAAAACACTTTTTTGCTTGTAATACAGCAATCATTCTTTTTGGATCATTCTTTCTTTCTTTTTGGAGCCCACCAACATAACACGTCTTGATTTGGCAGTTTTATTCCACCCTTCTTTGCAAAAATGCTCCAGGTCTATTAAATTGTGAGGGGATCTCCTGTACACAGCCCTCTTCAAGTCATTCCACAGGCTTTTGATGGGATTTAGATCTGGGCTCTGACTGTGACTTTCCAAAACATTGATCTTTTTCTTCAGGACTGCAGGTTTTGTACAAAACAGATTGGTTTTTGGAGCGTTCCGTGATTCCCTTGACTCTAGCCCCAGTCCCAGCTGAAGACTAGCAGCCCAATAGAATGAAGCTACCACCACCATGCTTCACCAGGGGTATAGTATTCTTTGGATGATAAGCTGCCTTGTTTTTGCACCAAACATATCTTTTAGAATGATGCCCAAAAAGTGGCAAAATATAGGCGGGCTTGGGTGTTTCTTTTTCGTGAGAAAGGGCTTCCATCTAGCCATAGCCCAACCTACTCCATAGCCCAGATATGTGAAGAATAAGAGAAATTGTTGTCACATGCAGAGCAGTACTCACCAGATATTCCTGCAGTTCCTTTAATGTTGCCATCTCTTGGTAGCCTTCATGGTAAGTTTTCTTAGTTCCACATGCCCTGACCTGCCAGCATGCTGGGTTTCTGGGCCACCAGACCCCAATCCTGACCTATGTCCACTGCATTCAAAGATGTCACCTATGCCAGCCTCTAGTCGTTCAGCCATGTTTGGGTATTTTGCCTCAGGGACCCCCTGCCCATCCACATTCTCATGCTTTAGGAGCTGCTTCTGTGACGAATTTCCCCTCTCAGTGTGCTTTACGATTCCCAGCATGATTCTGCTTTCATGTTGTTTTCCTAACATTACCATGCGCTTTTTTCTGTTTTAGTCCTGTTGTCGCATCTTTCCTGTAATTGGTGTTTTAAGCAATTGTGTCCAGCTGTTTTGTGTTTCATCCTTGATTAGTTTAGTCTATTTATACCCTTCAGCATCATAGTACCTTTCCAAAGTCTTATCATGCATTTATTGATTCTGCTTGTCCTTTCGTCTATTTTGGAGGGACATCCTGTTCTTGGTAATGTCACTGTGGGGCTCCATTTTCTCCACTTGTTGATGATGGCCTTCACTGTTTTCCATGGTACATCTAATGTTTTGGAAATTCTTTTGTACCCCTCTCCTGATCGATAACTTCTGACAATAAGATCCTGTACATGCTTTGTAAGCTGTTTGCGGACCATGGCTCCAGCAGTCGCATGAAACCAAGAAGACGTAGAAACTCCTACAGGAACAGCTGATCTTTATTTGGGGTTATTCAGAATCACTGCATTGATGACAGGTGTATGATAATTACTTTTGAACATGAGTTTGAATGTGATTGGTTAATTCAGTCACATGCCCCTTTATAAAATAATGTGCACACATATGCAACCAGGTTATCTGTTTTTTTTTTTCTTTCTTTTTTCCCCTAAAACTTCACTTGAAATTTGTTGGTTGCTATAATGACAGTAATGGTGAAAACAGATCTGATTTTTTTTGTTTTTTTTACATAAAAAAGACCTGCAATTAACAGGGGTATGTAGACTTTTTACATCCACTGTATATGTATAAATATAGAATGGTATGCAATATGTGCACCATTTTCAGTGCTGTCTCATTACTCCTTACTGTCCATATTATTACTGATGCAGCATTCCCAGTGTAGATGTTCAGTACAAAGAAATACTCATGAGAATGTTTGTCCTGAAGTCCTTGATCCAATGCTTAGTATAATTACCCATTAATATGCACATTATTGCCTTTCTATGTCTTTTTAGTCATTGTCTCTACATATGTTTGAGCTACGTGTGACCCGTAGGCAGCTAAATCCTGCCTACAGTCTTAGTGCCTAAGATTCCACATGCTTCTTTTACTAAGGAATTCTTTCCCATGTTGGCTTTCCTCTGTCTCTTCCCTCCACGAGTGAGCAGGAGCTGGCCAGAGAAGCTGCTTTAGGTTTACACGTCCTGCCCATTGTTTGGAATTTCACTTCCTGGTATGTGTTTTAGCAAATAAACAGCTGGATGAAAAGCAGGGAGGTATGTCTGAGTGGCAAGAGGAATAACTTACATGGAAATAAAGAAGAAAGAGCTCCATCTGCATGTTCCCCACTGACCTGTTTCTGTTACCTCATAGATGTTCACAAACCACAGACTAAAAAATGAAGAGGACACCTGCTGTTGCTCGCAGACCTCTGGTTAATTGTGCATACCTGGTTCACTGAAGCTTCCTAGGGATCTGGTCTTGAAGAAGAAGGAGCATAAACACATTTCACACAGCAGTGTTTTTATGCTTCATGCCTTTTTATGTGTCTGATGATTGGTTTCTGACTATTTTCTGACACAGACACATGGCAAATACCTGTAGTGGACAGCCATTCTCACCTTGCCAGTCGTAATTCCTTGGCATCACATGACTCAGTCCTCTCAGGCAGGGGGGAAACCATATGTCTCCTTATGCAATGGGGAATATTAATGGACTGCACCACAAGTGATTTAAGGCCAGACCTGCACTACTGCTTTCATCTGCAGGTTATTTCAGTGCAAGATGTGAGGTAGTCTCAAATCCTGAGGTCAGTAACAAAGACTATATTCCAGGACAAAATGATAGAGATCCTGATTAAACATTTTAATGACATGACAACAAATTTGGGGTCACTTTAATTGGCCTGTGTGGTTATTAGATTAAGATAAGCTTGAATAATGCTTGACAATACCACAGTAGATTTAGCAGTTGTAATTCTGAAAATGCTTACATCTACCAGGACTTACTACCTGGCAAAGACGGTTAGCTTGACCAGCTCAGCCTGTGTTTTGGCAGCTGTTAGTTGGTCACACCAAGCTGGATTTTTCAGCAGGGTAGGGACACAAAGGTAGTTTCTTTCTTCAGAAACAGCTGGACGTTTTCTTTCAGCGACAGACTTGTTTTTGTTGGATTCGACCTCAATAACATTCATGGGAAACAATGAAAACTTGAATATTGTTACTGAGCAACACCGGTCACAGGTAGGCCTTAGCTGATGATGCAAGGGAAGCCTACAGTATATTGGATTGTGACACTGCTCACACTAGAAAGAAAGAAAACTTTTGTCTGTCACACATACATTACAGCAAAAGATGGATGAGAGAGATTTAAGGGCCTTGCTCAAGGGCCTAATGGTGCCAGCACTGAGGCTTGAACCCCCAACCATCTAATCAGTAACCCAGAGCCTTAACCACTGGCCCAGGACTAGATAAATGACCTCTTAAATTTGGAGACAGGGATTGTTTACACATATCCCATAGAATGTGCTTGGAAGTTTTACTGGGAGGTTATAAGATACAAAATGAAGTGTTCAAGGGAATGCTTGCACATTGAAATGGGTTCCAAGGTTCCAAACATGAATGCTATGCTATTAGGGATGTTGAGTTATTATTAACATGGTAACATAATGACTTTGTTTGTTGCTAAACCTTTAAACCCTGATGGGTTACCAAGTGCTCCATACCCTTGACTTTCAGACCCAGTTTGGGTCTGGGCCTCAAAGCAAAGTTTTAGCACCATTTTAAACTGTCAGAGGTTCTCCTTCTTTCTTTATTTTTCCAGGCTGTGTACTTTAGATGCATGTGTATGTGGTACAGCCTTGCTGACAGTCTGGTTTTGTCTCACTAACTTAAACCACACTCTTGGCTGAAACTCCACTTATCAGCAAACACATCTATCGCCTCACTGGCCAAAATCTTCAGATGAAGTAATGGGCAGTGTGATGTGACCCGGCTTTCAATCAGGTTCATCTGAGTATGCCATTCTCACAGTTGATCTTAGGCTGGCGGCTGCTTTGAAGCATTATGTAAAAGCTATCCAAACAGTTCCTGGCTGGAAGATGGCATGTGTGTTTATGTGGACAGTTGAAACAGAAGAGCCAAGTGTTACTTTCCCAGCACTTTCCTGAGTCCCTTCAATCCTGGTGCCTGGCTTAGCCTTCCTTGGTCCACCTAAGGTTGAATCCAGAATCCTGGCTCTTTGATGTGATCCTGTGTTATGATATTCACCCGCCGCTGCTTATCTGTTATGGTTTCCCCACCCTGCTTGGCTGTGCTGAAACCTGAACGATATATAAAATCAATAAGGGGAACGCCTTGAACACAAACAGCACCCTCTATTCACCCCTGTCCTCTTAGAAATGAGCCTGTGGTCTTTGGTGTAGCAAGAGGAAGTCAAACCCTCACATTTATTATTTTGCAAAAGCCATGTTGTTGTAAGAACTAGAGATAAAAAAAGGACAGGATTAGTGCCACAGCAACACAAAGAAACCGGCAGGATTGAGGATGATGTAAATGGAGTGGTGAACATTATTCCCAACATAAAAGGCTCTGTACTCATTCTGCAGCTGGCTGCTTCCTCTATCCATCATTTTAAATGACTATAAAGTGTTTCGCTTGATTTTGTACACCTAATCATTTTAAGCATACTGTCCATAGCTTTTTTTTTTCATGCTCTAATGCTATAAAATAGAAAGACTCTAGCCAGTGTTTCTTTGGCTACATTTATAGTAAGTACCCCTAAGCACATGGGGAAAATGTTATCATGGTGTCTTTCTGGTTTATCACTTTCTTTTCATCCTGGGATTTTTTTTTCTTTTTTTTTTCTTTCTTTTTTTTTATGCAGGTTTCAGTGTCGGTGATCTGCATTAGCAGGGGATTAAAATTACGGCGTATTGCTAACACATTTTGACTTGATTTGCAATGTTTTAATGGCAGCCACAGGTTTAGTACATTTTAAAGCAAAGTTTGCAGAGTGGTGAAGAAAATATTCTTTAATTGCCTTTAACGCTCACTTGGCTGTAAGTAGCTTTGCCGTTAGAAGGGAATTGCAGTGACATTAAATTGAGTTAAATGCAATTCCCAGCAGTGAGGTACATAAGTCTGGACCTCCAAAGAATCTTCTTTTCCATATACAGGAGCTGGTAGATTTCCTGCCAACACAGGGTCACATGTATCTAACAGATGAGCTTGGGTTTTATATATGCGCATATATTTATGCCCAGTTTAATATTTGGTAATGCTTGACTATTAGTAACTTGACAACAAGTTGACAGCTTACAAATGACAAAAAATACATCTTAGCATGTGGAAATATGCTGAATATAGTCATAATTTCAGCTTTAATTTTTCTTATTCTACTGGTAGATAATTTTGCTTCTTTCTATAAAAAAAAGTGCTTAAAAACTAGATTAGAACTAGAAATAGGCTTAATAATCTTATATTTAGTTTATTGTAATTTTATAACAGGAAATACTAGCTAAAGTTTTGGAGTGTACTCTCAGTAGGATGAGGAGCCTGGCTAGCTCAGTTTGGTTACCTCGCCTGACTAATCTCAGGATTGCGGGTTTGACCCCCATGCTGGGCTCCAACCCCAGCCCCTGAGGGTGCACAGGCTAGTGCACTCTCAGTACCGGTCCCAAGCCCTGATAAATGGGGAAGGTTGCGTCAGGAAAGGCATCCGGCTTAGAACCTGTACTAAATCATCATGCGGACAAAGGAAAGTGATCCGCTGTAGTGACCCCTAACAGGAGCAGCCACAACTCTCAGTAGAGAAACAACAACAACAACAACTCTCAGTAGGCTGATGCTTGTAAAGGTTGTTGATAAATAACTGATAAATGAAATCCAAAATGATATAAATGATACAGAGGAATTCAGGAATGTTCTATATATACTCTCCTCACCGTCACTTTATTTTGATGGTCCCAGTGCAAGTACAATTGTATAGTCTGTGTTTATCTTAATTCTCAGGCTGTTTTCTAGCTGCATAGGGTCATATTCAGAGCTGAGCTAAGCGTACGTGAGAATTTAATACAGTAATTGCACATTTCAGTATTCAGACCTCAAGCATATCTACAGATTTAAGCTTTTTTCCGACAGTTGAGATGTGAGAGTCACATATGTACAGTGCCGTTTTGCTAAAACAGAGGCACTGAGGACAATGGAGGAGGCAGAATCTTAATCAGAGACATTGCTTGTCTCAGAGCCTTCAGGAGACTTGTATAATCTGAGTGACGTACCCATAATATCCACTTAAGCAGCTGTGTAAACCTGTGTAGCCAAATATTTAACATGGGTGCAATTGTAATCTTTTTTGGTTTTTTTTGCTAACACTGGACGAACCTCTCTGCTAGCATATGTGACAGTATTGTTGCGCTGTATAGCCTTGCCAGTCTCCTGTGTGGGCTCCAGTGATTCCTGCTTTACATCCATCCATCATTACTATTTGAAACAAGCCTGTGCCTGTCCTCAAGATAACAGTGCATCCCATGGGAGCCTCCACCCAGTTCCTCCTTTCTCCCTACCACACTTTTCCATCAGGAGATGAAAGTTGTCTAACATTCTTCCCATGACACTGAACCAGTCCTCTGCTTGTGTGGTCTGTCCTGTAGGAAGGGTGTAACATTAAAATACAGCTTGTCACCTCCGATGCTATAGGTCTGTATGTGTTTCCAGGTCAGTGTTGGTGGTTGTCACATCACGGGGTCAATGCTGTTTGTTATTCTGCAGAATTCTGAGCAGGAGGAAGAGCGATGACTGATCCTTATGACTGCCGGTCAGCATTCACTTTCACACACCCTACTCCAGAAGATGAACACCTGCTCATATCATGTGATAGGTCTATGTATCTGGGATTTCCACTGGTTTATTTTGATGTTATTGTGGGAGAGATGTAGAACCTGTAAGCTAAGATTTGGAAGTGGTTCCGAAATTCCTCTCTGAGAAGGAGAATTACTAGTGTGTTTCTCTTTAAAATTAAGCTGAAGTGCCATGAATTCCCGCTCACAGCACGTGTTGCGTTTCCCAGCACGAGTGCTGCTTCCACGTCATGTGTTTTCTTTACATTGCCATGTGCTTTTTTTACCCGAGGACTTATGGTGTTTTGCCCAATTGTGTCCAACTCTTTGGAGTTTTGCCCTTGATCAGTTTGCCCATTAATACCCTGTTGTGTCATGGTACCATTGCTGAGTTTTATTCTCCAAACTTGTTCCGAGTTTTGCTTATTGTTATTCTTCCTGTTTTTCCCTATCTCATGATTATCAGTGTTGTCTGCATATGTTCTGACGCTTGCCACAGACACTGACTATGATTCCTTGCCCGAATAATTGAGTTTACACACATGCATCCAGCCTCTCTCTCTCCCACATGTTACAGAGGACTTTGCCAATGATGGACACAGAGACTCAGTGTGAGAGGTGTGCGGCACCATGGGTTAATGACAGAAAGTGGTGGTATTGCTGGAGCAGGGAAATTGCATCACTTGCCACCCTGAAAGCTGCCTCACCACCCGTGAGTCACATGGCGAGACCTCATGCTCCCAATTTAAAGTCCAGTAAGCCGCGCCCCTCTCTCTCTCTCAGTGCCTCTGTATGATTCTTGACTTTTCTAATGATGTACCCCCTGGATATTCTGGCATCATGGCCCTGTCCCTGTCCCCAGGTAGCTTTCTATAAATTTTTGGGAGGGAGCCACCAGTCTCCAATCCCCACATACACAGTCATCTTGTGTCAGTCTTCCTCAAAGGAAGGATGACTATATGCATTGGGAGGTCAGAAAAAGTTCCACCTCCTGCTGACTACACAGAGGACGTTGTTGTTGCCCAGCCTTCTCCTGACTTCGCAGAGGACATCATCACTCCTCCTCCTTCCACCTCCGGCAAGGACCTCCCAT
>CM074924.1:21896273-21922019 GCA_037576815.1 Pangasius larnaudii | reverse complement strand
TGGGCCAAGCCCAAAATGGCAACTATGAAGCTTTTAATGGCCTTAACAACAAATCATTGGTGAGAAAAGGAGCAGGAATGAAACAGATGCACTCCTGAGAGCTCCTGTGCCTCCATTCACTGGTTTCCTTTTGCTGTTTGGGGAAAAGCTAGAAACAGGGAAATTCACTTCTATAGTCTTCTTGTACACAAAGATCAAATCATCATAATGATTTAAATGTTTGATGTAAATGCATCAATAACACATGTCTGGGTGTACAACACTTTCCAAAAATATCTTCTGGGATGTTTTTTGTTCACGGCTTAAACATTTAAAGAAATCAAAGGGAAAAGCACAGGAGTGTATGCAAACTTGTGACCACAACTGCACAGTGGAAAGCAGCTAATTTTATTGTTAGCATGGGAAATAGAGGCTAAAATGGCTTAGCCAAGACTTACTGATTTATCCCAAATTAATACTAATACTGGTTAAAGGAGCAAAGCTCCTTCAATAGAAGACTCATTCAGCTCTGCTGTAGAAAGGAGCGGTATAGGAGGTCATTTGTTCCAACAGCGATCACATTAGTGTACAATAGCTTATCACTGTGCTGGGACACTAAACTGTATTGAGCTAATCTTAGGATAAGCTCATTTATCATGAACTTCATTTATCCCTGAACTTCTAGAAAATCAGTCACATGCACATCCATGAGATAAGTACACAAGTTTCCATATTCATGCAAATTTACCACTAAAGCCCAGAATACTTTTTTTAGAAACATTATCTAAGCAGACCTGTATGTGAAATGGTCATTTCATAATATACTGACAACCATGTCAAATAACATATTTAACATAACTACAAAAATGACATCTTAGTTAAATCACAGTGAACCAAATATATTATTATTAAGACTATTTCTAGACTTTTTTTTAAATCTGTCAGTAGTACAAGATTATTTCAAGCTTCAACTGAGCAAAAATGTTTGGAAATAGGCTTTAAAAATCGTATATTTGGTTTAATGTCATTTTATAATAGGACATGCTAGATCAATGTGACTATATTCAAGATATTTTCACTTGTTAAGATTGTTAAGCATTTTTTGCAGTGTTCTCGAACAGGTAATGAATGCAATAAGACTACTTAGAAGTGGCTTTCTGTAAGAACCTGAACCTAACTGACCTCCGACCTTATCATCCCTGAGGACATGTTGTACTGTACCGGAATTTCTGGAAGATGTTTTGGAAGTAAGTCAATTAATTTTCCCTGTCTGTGGATGATTACAAATCTGGTAACAGTCAGCATTGTCCCCTGAGCTGAGGGCTCGTATCATGTATGGCTTCTCATTTTGATGGTAGTG
Source organism: Pangasius larnaudii (assembly GCA_037576815.1). Lineage (NCBI taxonomy): Eukaryota > Metazoa > Chordata > Actinopteri > Siluriformes > Pangasiidae > Pangasius > Pangasius larnaudii. The sequence continues at coordinate 21,920,680 of CM074924.1, read as the reverse complement.
ATGGGGGTCTGGTGCTGGTGCTAAGATAGTTAAAGCCCATTTCCTGGCCTGTGATCTCTGATTAATAAAAGAGGAGCTTTGCTCTACCTGGGTTCACACATTCATAAGCAAATGTACTTTTTATACTGTACTTATTTTAGTCTGAAGTTTTTCTGTCGTTCAGGGCGTTAATTCTCAACAAGACCTTTATCGAGGATAACTTGTTTTCTCTCTGAAAGCTCACTGTCAGGTTTTCCTCTAAGATATAGTCATGGATAGATGGATAATGTGGACACTGCTACATACAGAGACAAAAGACAAAAGATAATAATGAAATGAATGACATTCGGACTAAAGCAATGCATGCTCACACATGTAGCCAGTGACTACACGTCTACTGAGTGTTTTGTTTTTCAATTCGAATTGATTATTGTGTAAGGATGAGGAAAGCTCAAGACTTAATTAATTTTTAATAATTTCATAAACCAGCAGTGAAAAACAAGTCATGAGAGACTCTTCTGAGGGACATCATCCAATTAAATCTAAATCTAAAAACTTCAAACACATTTTATGAACTTTTTGTTCATAAAATTGTTTACAGCTGACTTTAGGCTTTCTTTGAAGTTTCTTCTTTCATCCTTCTTTGACGACTAAGATATTTCTCCCAACAGTCATGGCCCAGACCCGACCATTTAAAACGGCAAATAGTGTCAAAGTGAGGCCAAAGTAACAAGAATGTCCCACACCAAACATTAACTGAGCCAGACACAAAGGCTTGTCCAAAATATTAAATAGCACAGAGGTATAAAAAAAAATGACAATACAGTTATGATATGATTATGAAATCGCATTTCTAATAACTAACTACCTTTTAAATTCATATGTTTTTCACTGCCTTTAAAGAACATTTGTAGCTTACATCCTTAGCAGGTGAATACCTTGGATGTTGATGGTAGCTTTGCCCCTTTGAATTTGGTTAAACTTGGTTTTCCTAGTGGCTACAACCTTCAGCAATTTCAGCTTCTCCACAATGCAGTTGAAACAATGAATACAGTGAAACTTCTCCTTGCTCAGTAAGGAAAAGAGCTAGAATATATAAAAATGGTTGGTTAGGAACTTGCTATGTTTTTAAATGCAATTGTAAAAAGTAATAAGTGTTAAAACATAACCATTCCTTCATAATCCTTCCTTGTTCGGAAGTTGAGGTCAGAGCACAGGGTCAGCCATGATACAGCGCACCTGGAGCGGAGAGGGTTTAGGGCCTTGATCAGGGGCCCAACAGTGTGCAGGGTGGTGTATTTGGGGGGTGGACCTTTCTCTGCATGTCAGTGGCATGTTGGTGGGATTTCACTTAACGGCCTGTTTATTTGTCACACCTGTGTCACTGTACACCTACATGTTTAAAGTCTGTGTATATTTTTTCCATGAAATATCTTCTCTTAATCATTCTCCAGCTGTTCGTCAGTGTTAGACAACAATACCACTCTTTTCAGGATAGTTTTGGTTGTTGGACTACTTCTCAACCTTCTCAATCGGGATTAACTGATGTGTTTTATATACACTCTTACTCTTAAATACACTCACTACCATTTCACTGTCACTGCTGTGCTGAGAATGGTCCACCACTCGAGTACTACCCTGATCAGACATTTGTCCTATCTTTGTCCCTTTCCACTGAGAGACACGCTACATGGGGATGAGAAAATGTGCAGAACAGTGGACAGGCTCCAGTCAGCAATTGTATATGTACAAAGGACACCTAATATGGATGATGAGAGTACACACAAAGTAACTGTACCGAATAAACTGACAACTCAGTGCAATACTCTTAACTTTTATACTCCTGTTAAAGTTTCTGCTGTTGTAACACTTCTGCTGTTGCTCTTCTTCAAGCTACTGCATCAAAAGATCAGATCTCACATACTATACATATGCTGCATTCAATTTGCCTCAGACGTGGGAAAATGGAGCGCAAAACAATGTCATTTTTGACCTCTGGGTATTCGAGCTACAAAGTGGGAAAAAACATGGATGCCTCCAGTGATGAATATTTCCCTCCTCAAAACAGAGAACTGTATTTAGTTAGATTTAACCAGCAAATACATGTCTGTATGTTGATCAAGCTAAAGCAAAGTTTTAGATTGCATACACATTAAACATACTTAAAGGTAAGAGGTATACTGCTCATGCTGTGAGCAGCCATGTTGTTTTGACATCACTTGCTAAACTCAGAGGAACTCGGAGCTGAGGAGGCCATCCCAAGTTCCTGAGTAGGAATTCCGAGTTGATGGATCGTTTTGTTTGTTTTGAGTTACGACCACTAATCAAATGTAGCAATATTCATGACATGTCATTCTTTCATTTATCTTCAGTATCCGCTTCAGTACCTGGTCATGGTCACAGTGGATTTGGAGCCTATATTGGGCACGAGGCAGAAATACACCCTGGACATGAAGCCAGACTATCACAGGGCACGCACACACACACACACACACACACACACACACACACACACACACACACCTGAGGAAACCAACATGGGCACAGACAGTAGCCCCAGCCCAGGATCAAACCAGAGACCTGTGAGGTGACAACCCTAACCCTCTAACTCACTAACTCATTCCTCAAGACCTAGTTAGTTAGATACGGTTACCAACTTAACATTAACAGACATTAACTAATACTATTTTTGGGGGGATTTTTTTGGTTTGTTTTTTTGTCTTCTGGAAGCAACATCTGATCTAATGCAGTTTCTTATGACCTCTTTTGGTGAGTAAGCCCTTTGCAGTCACCAAGACTGTAAGAACTATTAGCCAGAAATGTTCATAAATGTATGATATCTATATCAGACAGGGTACTAGGTATTTGTGTGATGGAGATGGGGGTTCTATTTAGTCAAGAGATTTAGAAATGCAAGTGATGAAAGTTAACAGCATAACAGAATAATATAACATAAGCATATCATGTGCTTAGAATACCGGCCTCATAGAAGCTAGATCTTAAACTAGTAAAAGAAAAAGTGTTATATATATAATGTGACCTTTATATATTTGTTCATTTTAGAAATCTGCAGTCAAATTACTTTACTGATGCTGTATTATGGTGCATTATGACTGTAGTTTGTCATGATAAATTGTACATGGTGTTATTATTACTATAATAAGTCATTACATTTTGAATATGGACTTCATAGAAGGTGGTACTGTACATCCTGACATAGCAGGCACTTGTAACTCTGACATGTGGTCCCTAGAGGGCAGTAGTTTTATATATACAGAGATCCACTGACGCACATGCCGGATTTCTGACTGGTTCGTTGTGTCAGAGAGAGGAGAATATATACATATACGTTTACATGTGTAGAGGTGTGTGGTTCTTATACCTCACTGTAGCCTTCAGCTTGGAGAAAGACCACATGCTACAAAGCTCTGTTGTTTCCATATCATGGATTAGCAGAAGAGCACAAAAGCTCCACAGTTTCTGTCCACCCACCTTGACACATCCGCACACCTCCAAGCCCTCAACACGCTTTCTATCGTTTGCGAATACAGGAGTTTCAGTTGTACCTGTAACTGAGAATTCTTACACTGCATTAGAACTGTGAGGATCCACTATGTTCACAAAACTGTCCTGCGAAACCGTGGCTCTGATGTTAGATGTTCGTTGAAGAATGAATGTATCAGAGGTGGACAAAGTACTGGGAAATTATACTTAAGTGAAAGTATAGATACTGGGTCAAACTCTTCCTCAATTAAAAGTGGACGTATCCAGCCAAAAATATATATTCACTGATGTAATTAAGTTAAAGTCATGTTTTCATGTGAAAAGTACATTTTATTACTGATCTAAAACTGTTGTAAGATGATTAAATCTCTGAAAGCTTACACTACTGCCTAGCCAATTATGTTTCAATGTTCCAATTATATTTATGAATCAATGCTAGTCTGACCTGGTATTAGCAAAGAAAACAAGCTAACTTAGTTAAATATAGCCAGTTAACGTCAGGAAATTAGCAAAACTTTCCTCAACATGCTTTTTCAAATTAGTTAGAGGTCCTGCCTTCTAGAGAGTTAAAAGGAGAACACTTCCTTTTATACATGTTTTTGCTTACTCCATTTTATTGAATTTTATTTTACTGAGGTAGGGCCAGGGCCGCTCATCCTCAAGCTCCACACTGCAGTCCTGTGGCTTATCCATATTCAGATACACAGATAACTATAGCACTAACGTCATTGTGTAACATGAGAAGGCTACGGCTAGTGATGAACTGGCATGATTCCTGATAGTATTTTCTACATTGCTTTACACTGAAATGATGGGATGCTAAACTGATTCCCATCCTAATGATCTATGTAGTGTACAGTTATTGGCTGTATGAAAGAAGAAGAGACTTTTGTGGAGTTCTTTGAAGGTCTAAATAAAATGCAAGGAAATGTAAAAAAGTAAAAAGTAGTTTTTTTGTCTTGGAAGTGTAACTAAGTAACTAAGTAGACCTATTGAATTTCCATAATAGTCAAGTAAAGCATAAATATGCCAAAATATTACTGAAGTATAGCGACGGAGTACAACTCCTCAAGTATTGTCCATTCCTGTATATAATAAAAATGAATGTTAGCAGTTATGGTAATGGAAATGACAAATAAGCCTATTTTACACCAGACGAAGTTAAAGTGCATTGCAACACATCCGATACAATCCCATTTCAATCACTGTAGCCTTCTACGCAGAGCTGTGCAGTTGATACAATAATTCTGCTATGTTATGCATTGCATGCATCTAAACAGTGCACTGTGTCATTGAAAGTTCTATGAAACGCTGTGAAAGTTCCGACGTGCATAGAAATGAAAGTCTCATTGGATGGTAGCAGGTTCATAATATCCTGCATGTTATATTCACTACTCCAGTGCAACACAGTTAAGCAGTATTGCACGAGCAAGACTCTGGCCGTACTGAATATCGGCACGGCTGTGATTAGCCGTAGTGTTCAGTATAACCGCACGACTGCGAGTGGGTTCAACAGTTCAAGTAAGTGACATTTTAGACATGATATGACCGAATGTTCTGTGTATTTTTGTTATGCTAGCAGAAATAGATCCCAAAGAACCTAGCTAGCTCCCATCACGTTGATTTATACATTCCCATTAAAGGTGCTTCTGGTACAATTGGCATCCCTTCTTCCTTCTCGTCTTCATCTAACAAGCTTTCATATTTAAGCCAAAAGTTATATTCCTGAGATGTAGCTTTTGCCATGTCTGCAGATGATGGTGCTAACTCTACTGTACTAGGAAGTAGAATTTTACATGGCAAACGCAGACGAGCGGAGTGATACACACACACTGAAATGTCCCAGTGCGGTTATAGGAAATATAAGCACTCTTGGAACGCCGCTCACCCAATTAACTTAGTGGACTGGAACTAACTTTTGGATAATGCATGAATAAGCAGTGGCAAATGCTTGTATTTTGCACCATGATGTGAAACAGAACGCTTTACATATTGGTAGATTTTTTCGAAGAGTAATTTATGGAATGAAAGGTGCCTGTATGTATTGAGATGGTGTTAGGGAACATGGTGATGGGGCGGAGAAAGTGTTGAATATTGTAAAAAGGGAACAAAAAGGTCATTTTAGTCCTTGTCACATGACTTTCATGACTTGTATATCTTCAGTAGTGAACAGAATATGAGGGTTAAACATTTTTGGATGCTGAGAGTTGCATGAAACAGTCTCTTCTGCATACAGGTCAAAACGTCTGTGATCTTCATGCTCCAAACTCGAATGTCCTTCAGTTTAAGCTCTCACTCAGTGATTTAGTTGGGAGGTTTAAAATTCCCAAGAAGGCAGCCAGAGGGAGGAGATCAGGGCTGAAAAGGTTTAGGTGATGTGGTGTACTTGGTGGGTGGCAGGTGCTGGAGATGGTGTAGGGCACAAGCAAAGGAACAGAGGCCTCCATTCAGATGAGTGCAGCTCCACTGCAGTTCCCAGGCCTTAGTCAGGGCTTAGCCTTTGAAAGGAGGGGAAGCAGTTAGTCAAACTCCAAGTTCTCTGCAATGACAGTCCCAGTAGTTCTCCAGCATGCGGTTGCCTTGTCACCCTCTCAGGTTGCACAGAAAAAGTCCCATCATACTACTGGAACCAAGACCTCCATCAGGATTTGGCTCTCTGGCGTCCTGACTGAGTGAAATTCAGGTACACAACGACCTTTCCTGCTATTTCTCTCATGTTTGTTCAACTCGTAAATTAAGTGGACTGTCTTGTGAAGGTTCTGTTACATTCTACTAACATTTTTTTATATCCATGCATTAAACATGGCTTGACTGGTGATATTTTATAACCAATGCTTCATGTAGGGGTTTTGAGAAAAAAAAAGAAAGAAATGAGGCAAAAAGAAAAAAGAAAAATAGCCAAGCAATCATATTTGGATGGTCAGGTCTTGAAACAAGTGCATTGTTAAGTCAGTTTGGTCCACTGCAACAAATCATAAATCAAATCATAGAAAAAATAAATAATTATAACTAGATGAACATAAAATGTTCACTGCAAAGTTTTCCAAATATGAAGAAATAAACACGTAAATGAGTCACATATGTAAGTTGCTGAATCTAGTGTGTGACTGGTTTTGCTAGAATAGGAAAAATATACTGCAGCTAAGAAAAACCTCTTGATCATATTCCATATAATTATTGACAGGATTGTCAAGCCTTTACTTCCAGTCTCACAAAACCGAAGTCTTCTAGTGTTCCCAAAATACTTCCCGGCATAACCAAGACGTTGACTTTAGCATAGCGAGTGAATGCTGTAATGCTTGTAGTTTGTCATGAGCTGGAGCTTGATTTTTTTCAGCAAACAGTAAAAGTAGGTATTGGACACATTTAACAGGTTAAGAATAACAAAACTAGCTCCAGACATTCTCTGTTCTGACACAGTAGCTCAAAATTAGAGTCTAACTGAATGGAAGCACCATCCGTTCCCATGTGCACGATAGGAGAGTGTTGATTGCACTGAAAATGATTTGTTGCTTCTTGCGGCACTGTAATTTTTAACAGGTTTTATACAAATACCAGTTAGCCGTGTGCTGAAACACAGAGAGTGACATGACAGGGCCGACTCCTTGGGTAAGAACACAGAGAACACAGTCAATAAGGACAAAGAAACGTTACCTCAGAGAGAGAGAGAGAGAGAGAGAGAGAGAGAGAGAGATTGATGAAGGGCATTCTCCAGGATGTTTTATGAAGGAGCCACAATCTAAGGGCCAGCCAAGGCCACGAGTCACTGATAGGCCTCTAAGGAGTGCATGTTACATGTTACTACACTTTACTGATGCCAGGTGCATGCCTTCAGACCAAACCACAGCACGGTGGGTAAAATCGGAGTCACGGCCAGCAACAATATCGCTCTTATTCTATCTGTCTCTCCTATTAAACTTCAGTAATCTGAAAACACTCTTTATTCCTCACTGCTTCACCATTCTAACTTCTTCTTTCTTCTGCTAATCCAAGGTAAACATTTTTTTTGGTTCAAATAAAAAATATTTTATGGCATATTTTTTAAGTACAAATCCTAATAAATTAATTAAGTAATACTTTTGGATTGAGCGAAAGAACGAAAGACAGAAAGAACGAATTGCCATTTAATACGTATACATAAACATGGTAGAATTCCAAGTATCGTCAACTTGTAATAAATACGTCAAAATGTTCTGCCATTTATTAAAAGTGTAAAACACTGTCAACGCTTGTTAAATATGTGGAATTGGTTTGGCACTTGAAGCTGTGTTCTGAGGTTTTTGTTCACTTCTGAGGCTTTCCAAGATTTTTCTCTAACAGTTGTCCAGGACTGTAAGGGACTGTCAGCGTACACATTAATATTCCTTAATGCTAGAATTCTGTCTTTGTGCTCTCAAAACTCCCTGTTTTCAATTTATGACTTTATTCTAATAAGTGACATTTACCTCATAAATAAACAATATTACAGGTACAGTGGGAACTGTGATGTGAAAGTGCTTCGATTTTGCATTATTTTCGAATTGAACACAACAATTTTCATTACAAATTATATTATTGACAACAACTTGAGTGAAAAGTAGAATCTTTGAAATTTTTACATAAATTTCAGAGTTTCTTAGTATTTGGTTCGTCCCCTTTTTTTGCTTTAATGACAGTGTGCACTCGAGCTGGCACGGACTCCACACGTTTGTGTAAAACTTTATGATCCATTTTAGATCAAATCCATCGGCGTGTCATCTGATCGCGCGCTTCAGTAGAAGAGATCAGACACGAGGAAAATCTGAGCTTTTGTACAAAGCAGTTAACACGGTCAATATCACACATCTGCTTACATTTAAATAGAGACCATGAAATATTAAATATTCAAGATATTGTACATTTACTTTCTGTTTATTTCCAATTTAATAAATAAATAATAGAAATCCCAGATTTTCAATGTGGTCTCAGACTTTTGGACCCCACTGTATATACACTTTTACACAGTTATTAAATTACAAAATACTTCTAAATACTGATATTGATTATTGATAATAATAGTAATAATATTTGATTTTTTCTGATTAGTTTTTTTGGATTGTCTGCTTTAGACATGCTACAAACATTTAAGAATTGTTTTGCTCTGTTATAGTAACAAGTAATGTGTTTCCTTCTGTCTGTGTGGGTTTTCTCTGGGTATTCCTGTTTCCTCCTCCAAAAACATGCCAGCAGGTTTACTAGTACTCTAAATTGGCATGGGATAGAAGTTAGCATACCTCTCTATCTCTCTCTCTCTCTCTCTCTCTCTCTCTCTCTCTCTCTCGGTCGAGCTACCAGTGATCCTGGCCCCTTCTGCTCTTCCGGTTGGAGTTCTCATCGCTTGGAAACTCGCTGCTGCTGAGGATGGCCCACATGGACAGTCTAAAGATACAGGAGATTACTGAGGATGGTACCATTTAGAAACCATGAAGATGGCTCTAGACTTCAATTGATATGAACAGTTTTGCTACGATGGCTTAGGACTACAGTTGCTTTGATAGCTTTAGGACTACAATTCCCACGAACAGTTTTGCACTCATGTCTCCATCAGTGAGCAGTCGATAACTTCAAGATAATAGAGTTCATGTGAAAACTGTAATGAATTTCCTGGTTACACAATTGCACTTTTTGACTCGATAGTACACGGTTATAGAAGGGAATTATTTATAATCGCACTACAAGCTGCCACTGTTGGGCCCCTGAGCAAGGCCCTTAACCCTCTCTGCTCCAGGGGTGCTGTATCATGGCTGACCCTGCGCTCTGACCCCAGCTTCCTAACAAGCTGGGATATGCGAAGAAAAGAATTTCACTGTGCTGTAATGTATATGTGACAAATAAAGGCTGCTTCTTCTTCTATCCGGTGTCACCCAGATGAGGATGGGTTCCCTTTTGAGTCTGGTTCCTCTCAAGGTTTCTTCCTCATATCATTTCAGGGAGTTTTTCCTCACCACCGTTGTCTCTGGCTTGCTCATTAGGGATAAATTTATACATTTAAAATGTATATCCTGAATATATTTATTTCTGTAAAGCTGCTTTGTGGAAATGGCCACTGTTAAAAGCGCTATACAAATAAAACTGAACTGAATTGATTCAGTGATGGATGTGTGTATTCCACGTCTTGCACCGGTGTTCCCGGGATATGCTCTGGATCTGTTTCCACTCTGGCCACTTAAAAGAGAAGTTAGATTAGAAAGATTAGGACATAACAGAAAGAGATCAATATGTTTCGAGTAGAAGTGCTCTATTCTTTACTTTCAGTACGAACAGGCTTCAATTTTTTCCCCATTAATATCACATTGGCTAATGTACAAACTGCTGTTCAGGGAGATGTGAGTTTAACTGGGTGCAAAGCTTTAAACACACACCATTTCACACAGTGTTTTTTGTATGATTTAACTGGGCTTTATTTATACAACTTAGAGGGAACTGTGGGTTCCATTTGGAAGAGTTTTTCTCATGATTGTCTCGTTTATTTTAGCTTGCCTGTTTCTGCTCCTCAAATTAGAATTTAAAACGAGGTTATGTCTCTCTCTCTCTTCTCCACAGGAAATGTCCTCCACAAATTAGCTATCCAAACATCATTCTCAAAACGGACAAATTGAATAATTTGCCCCAATTCCCTGCGCAAACACACACTTTCACGCATGCTGATAGGATTAACTGTGTGTGCTGAGGTGTGGGCAGTTTTCTCAAGCCAATTTTTTAGGATTTCTAATCCAACATTCTTTGGACTCGACCAGCTAGCCACCCATGCCACTCTAATTAACTTATAACCACTACATTATTGCCACTGAGCCCTTTGAGTCCAGGCATCTCTTTCATGTGTGAGTGTGTGAGTGTATGAGTGAGTGCATGTGAGAACGAAACAGAGAGCGAGAGAAGGGGGAAAAAATGATCATTAAAAGCCCTGCTTACTGGACATAAGTAAACCATAAAACCTGAAATGACATTCACATTTACAGATCTGTCTCTTTTGGAGATACGCAGTATAAGAAGGATTCTTCCTCTTCTTTATCTTACATTTTTATCTTGGCATCCAGTAACTAAACTGCCTTGTGCACTAATGATATCCTCCTGTTTCTATTTCTTTTCTCTACAGCAAATCGGTAGCTCCAAAGACAAACTGTAATACAATGATAGCAGCTATTTACCCATATTTACCTCCACATATGTTCACAGGTATTAACATGAAGTCATCAAGAAGGCAAAAATCTGTTTTAGGTTAACAGGATTCAGGAGGATTCCGCTTACTGACTGGATGCAAAAGGAAATCTATCATAGATAGAAATTCAAACGAAATTGCAGAGAAGAGTTCATTTATTCATTTAGGGAGAATCACAAGTGAGAATCTAAATCAAGAATGTAGCTGAACAGTTGAGAGATTTGTAAAAATGTATAAAATTGTATTTTTGCCAGATGACTATGTACTGGTACTAGAGATAGCATGCTAGTCTCAGTTAGTGGCACTTGACCAACACAAAGAAACAGAAATATTGAAATATTGTCCTGACATCATGTTTTGATGTCCAAATATGGCAGAATGTTGGCTTTGTATTTTTGTCTACTTAACATCAGAGGATGTTTTTCCAGACTTCCAGCGATTCCGAGAGTTACAGAAGAGTTATGCACACACGTTGGAGTTTGTCGAAAACAGAGGTGTGGTTTCAGTTATGTTTTCCTCATGACCATTTTTCTAGCGCTTATCCAGCACCACTATTTGATGGTTTGATGTAACCAATGTATCGTATGTATATGAAATTTATTTTTGGGGCTGCAATTACATTCACAAAACTATGAAATGCCATCTGAAGCCAATATTGAATACATAAATACTGTATGACACTGTTAATTGACTAATAGTATCATCCCTTTAACATCCATGAGTTTCACTTTGTTTCACTCGCAGGAGACGGCATCTTGAGAACCGATTGTGAATAAAATGATGAACAATTAATATTTTCTTTACAGGAAAGCACAAGGAATTAGGCGAAAATATTGGCATTATTTTATTAATTCAACAACACAAAATAGAGAGTTAAAAGCATGATAAAAATGACTTATATCCTTCATACACATTGTGATTTTGTGACCTTGATTATATTGGCATGTCCTTGGCACTTTAAGTTGTGCACACGATCTAGAAAAAAAATAAAACGCCAAAGATCAAGTGCTCTTTTATAAGCTGCCGAATAATGATGGTGGAAGCCAATTTGTTGAAACAAGACAACTTTGCAGTGATTAATGTGATGATTACAACTAGAATTAATCATGCAACAATATACAGTATTAGCAATATCCCAGACTCCTATTAGATGTTTATTTCAATGCTTTCCATATTCACATTGATATATCATCATATTAGTATTTTCTATTTAACTGACTGTTGCTTTAGTGTTACATCACATTGCATGTTCTACATTTTCTGTCTCAGATTTTTTGGACTTAAAGGCAAGTGCTTGTGTTACTGTAATACACGCTACCATCCTGGACATCTCTACTTAAGAAAAATCTGGCAACCTCTGAGACACGCAGTTCATTTGCACAGTATGAATGCGCCCAAAAAAATCGATGTTTACAGCTGCGTAAGCCGGGTCTGAATACACGTAACTCTGTAACTTTTGGAATTAAGTTGCTGACTCTGAATATGGCTTAAAATACATGAAAAGGTGCAAAGATACTCTAATAATCTGTCTGAGTTAGAGTCATTGTGACAGTTTCAGTTTTCATGCAATGAGGGTTTCATCACTCTGCTGTTCTTTTTTCAGTGATTTTCAAAAATGAAGCAAAGTAGAGCATTAAATATAGCTCTGAGGTAACAAAAGGTCATCATTTTGTGGCCCAGAAATGTATATTGACTGATGAAATTTTTACCTAACATAAAGCTGCAACAGAATTGAACATAATCTTTCTGTAATGTGGCAGTTTCGGGTTTACAGCATTCACACTTCTTCTAGAGATGTTCATTACCAGGAAGCAGTTTAGAAAATGCTTGCAGTGCACTTTCAACATCTCGAACATTAAAATAAGCTACAGTGTGCTCTTTTGCTCTTTCTTTTTCTCCCGCTTGTCTGTGGAAATCAGGAGGCAGATATATTTTAGCGCCACTCTGGCGCAAGGATCCGGAGAGGCTGACTTTCCCTCTGTTCATCCTGTGGTCGCCTTTGGCAACACATGCCAGAATTCCCCTGCTGTCAACCTGAAAGGCAGGGCCTTCTTTCTCTCTTCTTTTTTACTTAATGGATCAAAAATCCATTTGTGGAAAGGCTGCTGGATCTTTGGAACAAAAACGAGGGTCAAGTTAAGCTCATTGAACATACTGAAACTACTGTATTCAACTCTCTCACCACACGGTAGGCCAAGAGCTGGGCTCCTGATAATAGCTGCTTTATTTGAGAATGTAAGGGGGATTTTTGTGAGAAACTTGTAAAGAGCCCTGTGCTGGCACAAACTGACACAATTTAAGAGCTCATTACCATTAGTGATAACTGAGGTGACTCTTGTGTTTATGCTGAACATGAAACAATGTTTAAAGACTTAAATAGTACTGCAAATGAGAAACACAACTGCAAAAAGAGGGTTTATTGAAGGGAAAACAGAACATTTTGCCCTCATATAGCTTACTAATTAGGCATAATGTACTTATAAATTCGTATTAATAGAAATACATACAGTACCCATGATCTTCTCAACTTTCTGTCTGTATTCCTTTATTTGTTTATCTCATGCACTCCAGTTATGCTTATCAGTCTGTGCTCTTTTTAACGTGTTTTTAATCTTGCAATCCTACACAAATTATTATGAAAGTATGCACCTTTCAAGGTATTAACTCCTTAATATCTCAGGAGCTGTTGTCTGGTCCAAGTTGAAATTCTTGCTTAATAATTAATATCGCTTACTGAATAAAATGCTTTAATAGAAATAGCTGAATAATAACAGAATAATGATTGGAGGGTAGTGATTTAAAATGAAGAGAGTGCATAAAAGCTGAAACGAGTCCCTCTTCAGTACTGAATACATGGGAATCCTTTTACATGTTGGTTTTCTCTGTCTGCTGTTGGACTGGCATGAGATATAAGCCCTAGGGCAGTAATTCATGGGAGGTTTTAAGTAAAAGGTCTGAAATATTGAAGTAAGGCAAAACGTTAGCGTGTATGTAATATAAATACCACCTCACAGTCCAAGACTAAGGTCTGTGCTTTTTTATTGCACGTCCTGCAAAATGCTCTTGAAACCTGGGCAAGTTAAAATCAAATCAATCAAAATGGCTGCAACAGGCCGAAAGCTGCTGGCTACGCAGGATCCTGCTCAGGTACAGTGTGGGAAAGACACTCATCTCTGTCATGCTACTGATAGTTCTGTTTGCATTTGGCCTCTACGCTTTCCGCTGAGCAAGGCATTTTTGTGTGAAATAAAGCCTTTATATATATTTATATATATATGGAAGAACTGTAAAATACTATAAAAACACTTTCTGGGTTGGTTACAGGGTGTTTTTATATTCTCTGAACAATATTACTGAAAGCAGATTATATTATGCCACATGGTCTCATGGTCTTAGTTTCTATTGATCATTGTCAATATGATCAAAATCAGTAGATACTTTGTGGATCTGCAAAGCACCATTTTACTCCATGCACTGTAGAGATATAAGGACAAAAGATCTGAAGGAAATACACTTCAATACCTATGAAATCAGCATATAATTCAGTTCCAGTTTGAAGGCAGTGGTTAAGCTTCAGCACTAGTCAATGGAAGTTTTTTTCCGAATTAGTGAGTAATCCCAAAAATGGCAAAGTTGCCCTTATTAGTGCATGTTGTCTGGTTTTATTAAAACAATGTGGCAAGCAAACAAAACCCAAATCATAGTAACACTGAGCATCCAGGTTATTTAAAGGGAGTAGTATGATTGCAAATAGGCAGGAGGTCATGTGATGAGGTTGTGGGATGCAGGTCATGAGAGTCGTGACAGTAAAATGCCCCACCAAAGAGGTCAATCCAGGAGCTGAACAGACATCTTTTCAGGGCCATTTTCTGGGTTGTGAGACTAAACGTTCAGGAGGATATGAGTCTTGCAGGAACTCCCAGTCAATGAGATACTGGAGTTGCCCTTGGTGATGATGAGAGTCAAAGATGGACATTACAGAATATGCTGCTGTTCCATTAATATCTAATGCCAAAGAGGGGGTTTGATTCAGGGTTGGAATCGTCCAGCAGGTCAGGAATGACGGGCTTAGGAAGGGAAACATGGAAGCTTGTGGATATGTAGTAATGACTGTAAAAAAAAAAAAAAGCCGTAGCTTTTAAGTTACTTCATTGATAGCCCAGTAAAAACTGGAAATGTTGTGAGCTGGTTGGTTTAGTGACACTGGGTGGTCATTCCAGAAAGTGTGAAGGAATCAAACAAATTCTTGGTTGGCTCTTACAATTTGCCCATTAGCTTGAGGAAGATACCCAGAAGTCAAACTAATGGATACCCCTAAATTCTCCATAAATGCCCTCCATATGTCCTATATTAATTGTGGCCCTCAGTCTGCCACAGTGTCTTCTGGGATACCAATGTATCTAAACATGTGTTGAAACAGAAGGTCTGCTGTGAGAAGGCCATTTTGCCTTGAGAGGAGGGCATCTCTGCAGTAAAGACTACAGCAATATGGGACCATGGGCAATGCAGGCTTGGTAAGGTCAGGTGTTTAGCCAGCTGGCCAAGTGCAAGGAACCTTAGTCTGGGAACACATGGAGCATGATTTAACCAAAACCTTTGTATGTGTTGTACAATGGTTTCCCAACAATATTTTGTAGTATGGAGGTGATGAGTCTTTTTAACCCCTTGGTGACCTGTGGCAATAATAGTATGGAGGCAGTTGTGGCTTAATGGTTAGAGAGTTGGATTTGTAACCCGAAGGTTGTGGGTTCAAGTCTCAGGTCCGGCAGGGATTGTAGGTGGGGGGAGTGAATGACCAGCACTCTCTTCCACCCTCAATACTACGACTGAGGTGAGACCCTTGAGCAAGGCACTGAACCCCCAACTGCTCCCCGGGCTGCAGCAAAAAAGGCTGCCCACAGTTCCGGGTGTGTGTGCACTTGGATTCTGAGTATGGGTCATCATACTTGGCCACAAGTCACTTCAATTTGAAGTGAAGTCACTTCAAATGAGCTCAGTCAACTGTGGCAAAGAAGGCTTGTCTTGGTGTGACTCGCCTTGCTATTTTAAGGTATTCTAGGCTCCTCTGGTCCATGTAGACTAGTCCTCCAGTACTTATTCTACAACTAACAGTTACCAATATCATAATTATTTTCTGTGGACATGAGTTTCATAGAAAGTGGTATATACTGTATCTTAGCTGGGGTGACCTGGCATAGACCTGGCATAGGGATAGGATTGTTCCCAGCCCTTCATCAGAGGCATCAGCCTCTACTATGAATGGTAAACTTGGATCAGGTTGTTTTAGAATAGGGGCCAAGGAGAAGGCTTTATAGTGATGAATGTATGATCCATTTATTTTTTCCAGAGAAGTTTCTTTAATCCTCCCTCAAGGAGTGACATGAGATGAATTGGAATAATGCTCACATTTTGCAAAAATTGAAAATGTGCAAACCCTAGGAATCTCTGTAGGTCTTTGATGCGTTTGGGTGTGGGCCACTCTGCTAATACGTGGATCAGGATTCTTATAATGTAACTAGGAAAGGTGACTTTTGGAACTCACACTTCTCTGCATTGACAAAGAGATTGTTTTGGATAAGTATGTTCAACACACTTCAATAACTCAAATTATAAAACATAACACCCCTAGTCTCAAGTAGATATGTGCACAGGACCTTAAAGCAATATTTTCGAATGAATTTAGTTGGTTCTATATCACATAATAGCTAACATGCAAAACTCTAGGTTTCTTGAGGACTTTGTTTTAGGGTCATGAAACATTCATCTCATTCATCCAGACAGCAGAGGCCCATTCAAGTGCCTTCCCAGTGAGCAGTGAGTTGAACTAGGCTACTTTGTCTTTATCAGACTTGAGCGCTTACAAAGAGAAGTACAGTAAGCCCTGCAGTAGGAAACCTTGGCACTTGGAAGAATGTCTGGCATACTTGTCAGATTGTGTGATGAGAAGCCTGTTGCATGAAGTGAGCACCACCTTGGGCACCACCTTGGGATACTGGGATTCACCACTTGTTCTAGCTGGTTGGATTTCAGTGGGGTTGGTGGATTTCAGTGAAGCCTGCTGCATCCATGATTTCAGCAAAGTCTTCTGTCATGAAGCAGGCAGACAGATGGAAGTATAGATTTTATGGTTTTATTAAAACCAGTGTAGCAAACAAACAACAGCTAGCCACTACTCAGTAAGGTGAGGCAGGCAAAAGGTCAGACAATCAGCAAAAAGGAATAAACTAGACAAGAATAAATGAGGAAAATTAAATGAGGTAATGGTCAAAGCACTAATCAAGACAGGCAGATCGCCATAGAAGAAGCAAGTAATCATGAAGGTCCAGGATTTTTAAAGAGAATAGTGGTACTGAGACTGTAGGAGTAGGTGACTGTGAGTGGGGACAGGAACTTGACTGAAGGCATGATGATGTTGTGAGCTAAGCATCAATAATAGATTGAATTTAAGGCAAAAAGACCATATTTATACATGTTAACGTATGTGCTAATATTTCTGGCCACACACTCACTCATCAGCACCCACATCAATCCATGTTTTAACCTGTCTACCAATATTCCCAGTAGACATTCCCAACATTCTCTGCATAAGCAGGAGTTATTAACAGAAATTCTCTGAAGACCAAAACCAAAAAAATCCAAATATTACATATTGTAATCAGGGTCATTTCTACCTATTAGCTATGGCAGTGGTCACTTAGGGCCCCAAGCCACCAGGGGGCCCTGTAAGAAAAGACTTTATTTAATGTACATTGTAATAATTTCTGGTAGATACAAATCAATGCACTGTAGTGTGTTAACCACTCTTCTTCCCAACAATCACCCATCCAAAAAACTGTAAAGGAGCACTTTTTTTTCCAGGACTGTGCTTGGATTGTATCATGTTTTGTCTTGCTAGTCAAAAAGCGTCTTCTAAATGAATCGATTCTAAAGAATAAATAAGAAATTATGCCTATTTAACATTCCTATTGCTGTTTATTTTCTCTTTTGGATGTCAGGGGCCATTTTCTATATTTAGCACAAATATTCGACTACTTCTGTTCTTTCTGGTAGCTGAAATTCAAAGCGTCTCCAGTGTGTGACCTAATTACCGACTCCTAACCCCAACCATCACTCATAAACACACGTACGCACCAAATCAAACACAACCACCAAGCACCACTGTACCCGCCAGCCAACCATCTAAACTAAGAGCCTTTATGTGCTGTGGATTTTGTGTCCTGAGGCTCAGGCACACGGTACAAGGTTCCTGGAAAGTGCAGACCGTGGGGGGATTCACACACACACACACACACACACACACACACACATACACACAGGCTGCATCATGCTACACCTCACTGGTGCCCACAAAAAAACACCTGCCACCCACACTGACCAGACGCTGGTCAGCAAGAATTATACTCTCACCCCTTAAACCAAATTCTCATCCAGTACAATGTAATACAGTATAATCAACATGCTACCATAACTCATTTCACCAATTATAAAAAGTCGAGTTGGCCAAATTTTATTTCTCAGAAAAGATTGCAAGGCATGTATTACCATTTCACTGAAATATATGCTGTCACTATATGTTTTAAGAAGGAAGCGACTGGTGTGGGAACCGGATATTCAGATATATTTCTGTGTCATTACTAGTTTTTCACAACTGATGGAAAAAATCTGTTCTTGTACCTGGTCTTAGACGTTCTGTACATACTTAAACTGAGCTTTAATTCTTTGTTGTCTAGCCACCGTGATATAAGTAATGCCATATTCCAAGCACATGATTCCTCCATGTATTTGTATAAGGCGTCGCTGTGCTTTCTGCAAACCTGAGTTACTAAAACTGTTCACTGCTGATGTGAATAGCAAGTAACAAATAACAACACTTCAAGGGTTCTTTGAGGGCTAATTTGGTAAATAAGGGGTCTTTACTTCCTAAAAAGGCTGATAGGAAAACACTACATTGTAGGGTTTTACGCAGGACCTTTGAGGCTTCCTCCAGAGAGACAAGTTTAAGGTGCAAAAAAAAAAATGACATGATGTGGCAAAGACTGTATGAAACAGGAAACACCCAAGTGGCAAGTCAAGTGGTAAGAATGTATAGCTCTAAACATCATAAGTGGTGGTTTTGAGTTCAGGGTCTCAGAATATCTGCACCTTTTTTTTTAATGAAAATGAAGAATTGCATATATTTCTGCCATTTTACTAAAGATTGTCTAAAAATGAATCCTTGAAAAAGCCATGGCATTACTGTCCCAGCTATATGACATTAGTGAGATTGGTCTAAATACGTATTGTATGTACATTCAGTGGACACTTTATTAGGAACACCTTTACACCTGCACATTCATCCAATTATCCAATCAGCCAATCATGTGACATAAAATCATTCAGATACAGTTCAAGAGCTTCAGGTAATGTTCACATCAAACATCAGATGGATGTTGGTGCCAGATGGGCTGGTTTGAGCATTTCAGAAACTGCTGATCTCCTGGGATTTTCACACACAGCAGTCTTTAGAGTTTACACAGAATGGTGTGAAAAACTAGAAACAGTAGATTCAACTTTATTGTCATTATGCAGAGTACAAGTACAGAGCCAGTGAAATGGAGTTTTTCACATATCCTAGCTCACTAGGAAGCTGGGGTCAGAGCAAAGGGTCAGCCATGATATGGAGCCCCTGGAGCACATGTGGTTAAGGGCCTTGCTCAGGTGGCCAAGAGCAGCAGCTTGACAGTGCTGGGGCTTGAACTCCTGACCTTCTAATCAGTAACCCAGAGCCTTAACCTTTCAGCCCCCAATGCCCGCAAATCATTAATCACTAGCCAGCATATGCTGGACGTCTGTATATTCCAGTTGCAGCAATCTCACATGTTTAACCTTTTTTTTTTTTTTTAGATTAGATTAGTCATCCAGTAAGCAGCAGCTCTGCAAGTGGGAATTCCTGGTTGATGAGAGAGGTCAGATCACTAGCCAGCATATGCTGGACGTCTGTATATTCCAGTTGCAGCAATCTCACATGTTTAACCTTTTTTTTTTTTTTTAGATTTGATTAGTCATCCAGTAAGCAGCAGCTCTGCAAGTGGAAATTCCTGGTTGATGAGAGAGGTCAGACTGGCTTGAGCTGACAGGACTGACGGTAACTCAAATAACTAGTCTTGAAACCGTGGTAAGCAGAAAAGCATTCTGAGAAGCTTTTCTGCTCACCATGGGTATAAAGATCGGTGGCCTTCCTGTCAGTTTGAACCAGGCTGGCAATTATCCTCTGACCTTTCTCATCAGGAATGAGTTTGAACAAGGCACAACTCACTAGTGGTTTTTTTTTTTTTTGCATTTCACACTATTCTGTCTAAACTCTAGAGACCGTTGTGCATGAAAAATAGTCAGAGCATGAGCATGAGCATGAGCATGCCATAGTCAGAGTCACTGCAATCACACTTCTCCCTCATTCTGATGTTTGATGTGAAAATTACGTGAAGCTCTTGACCTGTATCTGCATGATTTTATGCATTGCACTGCTGTCACATGATTGGCTGATCGGAAAATTGCATGAATGACCAAGTGTACAGGTGTTCCTAATAAAGTGGATGGGGAGTCTGTATTACACACACAATAAAGACAATTATAATAGATTATTCTTGTTATTAACTGAGTAACACATTTAAGAAGGAACGTATTTACTAACGTGGGGATGTCAGACAGCTTCAGTTTAATACAGACTCTAATTTTATTTTCCTACCTGTCTGTTCCTCTGTCCTTTCTCTCATTTCTTCCTCCCCAAAAAAAAAAAATTTTTGAACTGAATTACAAATAATTACACACTCACTGAGCTCATTAATCCCTTCTTCAATTGATGCCATCAGTCATTACAGGACCCACTGATTTACATTCATATATATTTACATGTCATTGTATATGACACTTAGAAATTGTTTGCATATTTGTATTAACTTGAATTTATATTGTAATATTTCCCAGAATGTTGAATGCAAGTCAAACGTGACAGTAGGATGTGTATTTCGATGCGTATTTTAGTCAAATACTGCCCTCTTGTGGTGGGGTTTTTCTTATACGCTTGCAGACAAGTATCAGAACTACAGTACGTAGCATTATAAATGACTGACACTGTCACCATTCCAAAACTCCACATCGAATAAAGAAAAGAAGAGAATGACTACAGACTAGGCTTTAAATCTGATCACTTCTGAGCAATGAATGAGACAAGGTAATTCATGTATTAGCAGAAATGGCTCATGTGTTCTTGCAATGGTTATGTTTACACGTGAATGAATGAATGGAAGTCAAAGCAAGTAAAGAACTTGTTAACTATTCTGGGAGTTTAGAGAGCATGTGATCATAATGCATAAGGAACAGTGTAAATGTTTTAGTGAGAGCAGTTTGTGTGATCTGAGTGATTTGTCTTATGAAGGTTCATCTGAGGCAGGGTTGTGTTCTAGTAACCAGATGGTTCAAGGCATTATACATGGTACAGCCCATCTTAACCCATATTAAATGTCAGCGGATGCCCTGAACCTCCACTCAAACCGGGGCCCAGGACAACCTCCCCCATGATGGCAGAGCTGAACTTAACCATTAGACAAGACGATATACTCTGCCTAGTGAAAATACATCATTTGGACTCTGGTGCCATTTAAATATAGATTAGATGAACCTACACTATAAGAACTATTTCGTACTGTTTAAAAAAGACTATATTTTTTATTAATGTCAATAATTTCAGGTGCTATCAGAGATGAATGTAACAGTTTTTACGTTTTGTGTCTCAAAGACAATACCTTCTAAACCAACCAAATTTCCACACAAACATTTTACATCTGTCTGCTACATTCAATTTAAATTTAAATAATCATCAAACACAGAGAGAGAAATGTTACAATTTGCCCCAAAACCCAGGTCCGTTGTAACATTCTCTGGGGTTAAATAAATAAATAAATAAATAAATAACTATTGGCACCCTTCTTAAACAAGCAAAAGTCTATATATAGTGCATTGAAATATGTATTCAGACACTTGTTTTAGTCATTTAATATACTAAAAGTGTTAATGTAAGTTTAATATAAGTTTAATATACCTAAAAGTTTACATAACCCTTGCAGAATCTGCAAAAGGTTAATCATTTAAAAAGTAAAAATTGCAATTTTTTTTTTATTTAGTACTGCCCTGAATAAGCTATTTCACATATATTTACATATATGTTTACATCTAGTCCTCAAGAGACAACAATAACTGAATTTACACAAATGAACCAGTTCAAAAGTTTACATACACTTGTTTCTTAATACTGTGTGTGTTACCTGGATGATCAGCGACTGCTTTTATGTTTTGTGATGGTGGTTCATGAGGCCCTTATTCGTCCTGAGCAGTTAAAGTGCTTACTGTTCTTCAGAAAAAGCCTCCAGGTCCTGCACATTATTTGCTTTTCCAGCATCTTCTGCATATCTGACCCCTTTCTAACAGCAATCTTTTCACACCGTGAACAACTGAGACATTCAAACACGACTATTACAAAAGGTGCAAACATTCACTGATGCTCAAGAAGGCAACACGATACATTAAGAGACAGGGGGGTGTAAACTTTTGAACAGGATGATCGGGGTAAATTGTTATTTTGTTTGCAGATCTTATATTTTTTATTTAGTATTGACCTTCAGAAGCTACATAAGATATTTCCCAGAAGACAATTTATATAATAACAATTTACACCGATCATCCTGTTCAAAAGTTTACACCCCCCCTGTCTCTTAAGGTATCGTGCTCCTTCACCTTCACTATGATTGCTACTTGTTGCATGAAATCTTCCCAACCAGTGGCAACTTAGGTGTGTTGATAATCTTGTACATAATTATCATTTCTCTTGTTATTATTGTTTCCTTTGTGTGTATTTCACAAACTGTTTTTGAAACCTGAGTTAGTCTGAATCACTAATATTCAATTGAGCATTATAATTTTACAAAACGAGTACTGAACCCATAGCACTTTTCGCAGTAATTTAGAGGAAAACTCTGTGCAAACAAGGCATTCTCCGGATCTGAATCATATCTGAGTCCTCACAGGTTTTTACTGTTTGGCTTGCCTTCTTTTCTTTGTAGAAATGCCTTCATTTGTTACAATTACACTGGATGATCAGTGATTATGACTACTGATTATGGATGATGTGAAATCATAACAAATAAAATAATAAGTATATCTGTTGGAGGCATCCTAAATTGTTTCATTTATTATTGTACATATGAGCAAATTCATGGACTTGCTTATGAAAGTGCAATCAGTTGCGCCACTCCAGAGAAATGGCACGTACTTGCACGGTATAATTCAGGCCTCTTTTGGAAGCAGTGGATTAGATATTATCTTCCCATCATGCAAGAAAGAATAAAATGGATAGACTTCAACCAAGAGAACCTTCATGCCTGATGATCTCGTGGTCACTGCTGATGATAAAATTCCTAGTGACCAGGATGAATCGTGAAGAGTGCTCCTGTCAATACCAAAACCAACACACTAATGAGGCTAATCTTTAAGCTTTGGTTGCAGTTGGAAGTTTCAGCGTGTCTGGCCAGCAGTAAAGGTTGAGCCCAGACCCTGGAACAAGTACTGATGACCTCTGACCCCCAACTACAAAAGGTGAGATCGGTAAATGAAGAATGAGATGTTCATTAGCCATTACAAACTACTATGGACTTACACCATAGTAGTGTAGTGTATGTATAAAGTATCATTTGAAGGATGATAAAAGGCTATATTTCTGTACAATGAGTGAAATTTGACAAAATTATGATTTTTAAATATGTATATGACTGTGATTATTATGATTATTCTGAAAACTGTGGTTAAAGGGGAATTTGGCTCCTTATATTATTGTGTGGTCCAATTAGGGCCAAATGTTAGAGCCATCTTAAATGATAGATAGATAGATAGATAGATAGATGGATGGATGGATGGATGGATGGCTGGATGGATGGATGGATGGATGGATTCTTTATTGTCATTGCACGGGGTACAACGAAATTGAGCATCCTTCCTAATGGTGCATAAGAATAAAATAAAAAGGAGTAAGGGATAACAAATATGAAAGGATATAAATATTAACATAAACGATCAGATCTGTTCAGTTAAGATAGTAAATGATTGCAATATTGTTTTATTTATTACTGTACATATGAGTAAATTCGTGGACTTCATAGAATTGCTCACCTGATTACATACCCATTTATCCACAGAACTGTGTATGTTAGCTATCAATGCTTACACCTCGTGTTGCATACCGGTCACTGCACCTAGCTCACACCTGGACGCAGGTAAGGTCCTTGATAAAGGGGAAATAGTATCCATCATGGACTGGCAGTCAGGAGGAAGAAATAGTTTTTAACTGCATTGCCAGTCGCATGGCCGCTTTGTTATACTGCTGTATTGTGCTCTTTGTTTTGACAAGAAAAACTTTCTTTTAAGGAAAGTGATCACTTATGTTCATGGATTCTTTTTTTTTGGGGGGGGTGAAAAACATCCGAAAGTGCGTTGACTGGAATCCGTCTGGTACGAAATCAATAAATAAATTAATGCATCAGATATAAAATCACATAGTTATCTACACAGTATTTTTTTATTTTTTTTTTTAGTTCTATTGCTCTTTATTTATTCATTTCAGCCTTTACATGCTGTATTCCTCCATTTATTTATTTACATTGTACGTTCTACTTATTTAAACTGCACTATTAAGATTCCTACATTTATTCATTTATAAGGC
>CM074924.1:21867148-21892094 GCA_037576815.1 Pangasius larnaudii | reverse complement strand
TATATATATAATTATTATTATTATTATTATTATTTATTTTATTTTTTTTTTACATGCACAAGGCATGTGTAGCCTTTATATCTACTGTCGCCTGGACTGCTTTCTATGGGATTTCTTGTTATAACACAGACAATAACACTTATAATATAAATGTAATGTTATTTGTTAATTAGAAATTAGATTAAGATTTCTTGAAATATTATCAATCATAGTTAGGTAAAGAAGGACAAACACCTGTCATAACATCGCATAATAAATGATTATAAACCGTAGGGCTGGGAGTCAAACAAAGAATCGATTCCTCAAGTCAATGCATTTGGGACTCGAGAGTCGACTCCAAAGCTTTGGACTCGATTCCCCACGGTAGTTTTTCGTAACAGTGTTTTTTTCCCGCACTCTCTTGCCCATCCCGATGCAGCCCATAACCATAGCAGTATGTGTTCTGTCTCTTGGAATCGTTACACTGAGTGTGTGAATCGACTCTTCACTTGGAATCACTATTGGAATCGACTCACTATCGGACTGAATCGAACAGAGAGCCGAATGGAAGCCGAAGCGAGCCGAGTGAGCCCTGTATAGTCATGTGACAGTCACGTGACAGTCACGTTCGTCAGTTCAAGATGGCTCCTCTAGCAGAAGAACACTTCAGCTCATTACAGCTCTTGTTGAAGGTATTCATTCCACGTACAGTATTTTCGGTGATGTTTAACAGCAGGAGCAAAACTGTTGAATCTTCTGCAGGTGCTGTGAGCTGACAGAGGAATGTTAGGAGCATATTACTGAGGCAGGAGCACTGCGGGATACATCGCAAACGCGTTAAAATACAGGATGTCTTTTATCAACTGTTTCTCTCTCTCTCTCTCTCTCTCTCTCTCCCTCTCTCCCCCCTCCCCCCCTCTGTCTCTCTTTCTGTCTCTCTGTTGCTCTGTCTCTCTGTCTGTCTGTTTCTCGCTCTCTCTGTCTGTTTCTCTCTCTGTGTTACTCTCTCTCTCTCTCTCTCTCTCTCTCTCTCTGTCTGCCTGTCTCCTTCTCTCTCTTATTCACTTTCTCTGCCTGTCTGTCTGTTTCTCTCTGTCTGTTTGTCTGTCTCTCTCTCTTTCTTGCTCTCCATCTCTTTCTGTCTGTCTGTTTCTCTCTCTGTCTCTCTCTTTCTCGCTCTCTTTCTCTCTCTCTGCCTGTCTGTCTGTTTCTCTCTCTGTCTCTGTTTCTGTCTGTCTGTTTCTCTGTCTCTCTATTTCTGTCTGTCGGTTTCTCTCTCGCTCTCTCTTTCTTTCTGTCTGTCTGTTTCTTTCGCTGTATTTCTGTTTCTCTCTGTCTGCTTCTCTCTGTTTTTCTCTCTCTCTTTCTCTCTCTCTCTCTGTTTCTTCACAGCTCGAGGGTTCAGCTTTGCGCTCAGGTTACTGTCTGTGTGGAGTTTCTGTGCATGTTTTGTGTCCATATGGGTTTCCTCCGTGTTCTCCGGTTTCCTCCCACTGTCCTAAAACATGCCAGTAGATGGATTGGCTAAGATAAATTGCCCCTAGGTGTGAATGTGTGTGTGCATGCTGCACCGTGATGGACCAGCGTCTCATTCAGGGTGTATTCCCAGGATGGGCTCCAGATCCACCACGAACCTGAGCAGGATGGAGTGAGTGAGTTTTTCACGTCCATACTCATGCCATGTCTTCAGCAGCAAGTAGGAGAAACAGAAAAGCTGCGTTTGCGTTTTCCTGCTCTCTCATTCCAACCACACAAGACTTGGGTCTGTTTACTTCTAGTGTCACTTTGACAAATCAGTAATCGAGAAAGTAATGCATTGCGTTCACATTTATTATTCCCGCAACTGTTTTTTTTTTCTTCTCAATCATTGCTCTTGATGTTTTTAGGGATGTCAGCGAAGCTGGTTTAAATAAATTAGTCCAAATGCACATGAAATGTAGTGGGAGTTTCACTCAGTTTCAGTAAATCTGTTGCCTGGGATGGAAAGAAATCAGCCCGAGCCTCTGCCTGTTGTTCTTGGTTCTGTTGGTGCTGTTGTTCTTGGTTCCACAAAAGTCAAAATTAATCCATTTTAAACAGCAAATAAGACAGTATGGATATGGATGATACACAATGATCTGGTTTTTTTTTATCTTGTTTTTATGTATTTTATCCTTGAAGGAGAGGCTTA
This sequence comes from Pangasius larnaudii, assembly GCA_037576815.1. Lineage (NCBI taxonomy): Eukaryota > Metazoa > Chordata > Actinopteri > Siluriformes > Pangasiidae > Pangasius > Pangasius larnaudii. Next base: position 21,889,945 of record CM074924.1, on the reverse strand, counting down.
GCTTTGCTAGCACATAAAAGAAATCAACACATTTATTTGATCTTTGAAGACTTTTTGAGTCTTTTTGAGAGTTGAAATAAAATCATGCAAATTACAAATACAGATGTTGATCAGGGTTATGCTGGGAAACATCTGATTATAAGTGCTGGAAATTTGTGTGTGTGTGTGTGTGTGTGTGTGTGTGTGTGTGTGTGTGTGTGTGTGTGTGTGTGTTCAGCTGCACATTACGGATTCATTGTTCTGCTTGCAGTCATGTCTACCGTCCTGAAGTTGTTCTCCGGAGTGTTTTTGTTCACTCCTTTTCTGATAGTGCGGCTGTACCTTCACCCTCTCCTACATTTTGCTTTATTAAATGCACATACTAGCTGAACAAACAAGACTGTTATGTTTTCAGGCTCCATCCAAAGATGTCGTGCGACAAATTTGCATGGACAGTTTCCCGTCACGAGCGCACGAGTCCCAGAGTCTGGTAGACAGCACTGCTCGAGCCCTGTCTGTGTCCAGCAGCGAGGCCATGCAGGTGCGTCCTCTGCAATTTACTCATTTACAGCAGTAAACATTTAATCGTCCATCTCTGTTGGGAACAAAGATTGCTCATGCACGTCTCTGTTTCTCAGGTGCTGACAGCATTTCATTCGCTTTCGCATCATGTGGTGTTCCACAATTTTACAGCCCCAGAACAAATCCAGTCTATTTTCCCAGCCACATTCCACTCAAACCTCAAGAATCTCCTCACTAAGATCCTGCTGGAACAGAGGTGACTGTAAAGCTGCTGTTTATTCATTAGCAGTAAAGCATCCTTCGCAATCTGATTCTCTGTGTATCGTTACTTCAACAGTGATCATTTGTGCTACTGTGTAATTATTATTTTTTTTTTTTTTAGTGTGACATGGAGAAATGAGGCTTTGTCCAGTCCGAGTGAGTATCTTCTGAGCTCCTGTATTCTGTATCTCATCCATTTGATTTGTTCAGAATATTACATGAGACCTTGTGGTTATACAAAAATAATCCACACCAGGGTGTGCCGCTAACACTCCGAAGTGGATTATTTTCTTCTAACCGTGCATTCTGTCGTCTGCTATTCCACTTATGCTACAGCACTTCGGCAATAATTATAATGTTCAATTTATAGTTAGATTATAGTTAGATTTAACTTGCAGCTTGTCATTGTTTTAGTGAGAAACCAGAAAGAGTAAACTCCTGTCCTGGAAAAGTTTGCAAAGCATCGTGACTGTTAAAAAGCGCTGACACTGGAGACTCCTTTCATAAATGTTAAATACACGTCTGCTACCAAAAAAAAAAAAAAAAAGTCACCACATCAACAGTTATACAGTATGCTTTATTTTGTTAAACAACACCACATTTTTTAATCCATTTATTATTATATAAAAATGTATGAGTTGTTACTATAGAAACAATAACGTATTAGAACAAGGACATTAATATTAACCCGTCACACACCTTACAGCTGGAACTACTATCTGAGCCATGCAAAAATAATGCACACCTTCTGACCAGTCAGAATCGAGAATGCCATCACGCTGTAGCCGAAGTTGTTTTAATGCACTTCATTAATGCACCACGTAACAGTTCCTGTGTGTGTTTGTGTTGCAGTCTCTTTGCCACGGCTTGTAGACTTGGAGTGGAGGGTGGACATGAAGACCGCGTCTGACTCTGTGAGCCGCATGGCTGTGCCTACCTGTATCCTCCACATGAAGGTATGACGGACTGAGCGATTAAAATCAGGTCCTACAGATACATACACACACAGCTCTGAGACACATCACTAAGCACTGGACAGGAAAAAAAAAACAACGATCTGATTTGTGTACAGATCCAAGATGGTGGCAACGTGAGCAGCAGCACCAGCGAGTCTTCAGTCACTGTGGAACTGAGCAAAGAAACACTGGACACGATGCTAGACGGCCTGGGACGCATCCGAGACCAGCTCTCCGCTGTGGCCGGGAAATAGCACCGATCTGAAATAGTGTCATTAACAGCTAATTTACATTTATACAAATGTACACAACTACACAGCTCACACACTCAGAGGACTGAAAACATTCTGGGTGTGAATTGAGACACATGCTGGAGTCTTTGTAACGGTTTGTAATCAGCATCCCAAGCTTTACACATTTAAGGATGAACATGTACTCTGCAGTTTTGAATGTTTTTTTGGCTAATGATGTAAGTAACCATGTCTGTGTGTGTATGAGAATATACAATCAGCTCTAGAATTATTGGCACCCCCCCCCCGAATAAATTTACTTCATTTAAATATTAGATTTCTCTCACGTATTCATTATGAGATGAATAGTCCACAGCCATTTCTTCCCATCTTTACCAAAGGTGCCAATAATTCTGGAGCTGACTGTCTGTTTTTAACCTGGTCATTTATATAAAAGCACTGAATTTGGGAGAAATTGATTCATTACATCCTTTTTTCTTTTTTTAATTATGCTGCATTAAACTTATGGAAGTGGGAGGTCGGAGCTCGGAAAGATTTATTTTTTTGAGCAGTTGAGCTACAGTGGGGAAAAAACATGGACGCCTCTACGTTTGTCTTCTGTTAGCAACAAGCTAGCCAGGTCCTCAAAACAGTAAGCTGTACAGTCAGTGTTTTACATTTAAGTCTGTATGTTGATTAATCTAAAGCAGGTACTTGTATACATAGTGTAACTCAGTATAGTTAAAGTTAAGAAGTGTTTATTGCTGGTGCAGTGAGCGGCCATGTTGTTTTGGCGTCACCTACTCACCTTGGAGGAACACAGCTTGGAGCTGAGAAGACCATCCCGAGTTCCTGAGTAGGAAATCCAAATTGCTGGGGCGTTTTCTTTGGTTTTTCCAAGTCGAAGGTCAGGAATTACAAGTTATGATCTCTAGTCAAAGTATTGTGCTAATGGCTGTGAAGAATAATCAGATTTGTTAAAGATACTGGTAATGACTCCATGAGGGGAAACTGATGTGGTGTGAATACTATTCCAAAGTCTTCAACTGCAGTTTACATACTAGCCCCCAAGTTACTTCTGACTGCCACTGCTTCTGCTACATGCTTTAAAAAAACACACACAATGAAGAGCTAATGAGTGAACAACAAAATGAGGAGTTGTGATATGTAAAACTTGCCTAATGTCCTAATGGTTAGAGACTTGTAGTCTGAAGGTCGTGGGTTCGAGTCTCAGGTCCGGCAGGGATTGTAGGTGAGGGGAGTGAATGACCAGCGCTCTCCTCCACCCTCAATACCATGACTGAGGTGAGACCCTTGAGCAAGGCACCGATCCCCCAGCTGCTCCCCGGATGCCACAGCAAAAAAGGCTGCCCACTGCTCTGGGTGTGTGTGTGCGCACTTGGATGGGCTAAATGCAGAGCACATATTCCGAGTATGGGTCACCGTACTTGGCCACACGTCACATGAAAAGAAAGATTAAGGTCATTTGTAACCCAGGCTCAAAAACATTTGTAGTTTGAGCCAGTTTATGAATGCAGTTAGACTAAAAAAAATTAATAAGGAATGTAAAGAAAATGTTAAGATAAAAGATGAAATACAAAAAATCTCATGTTAAATATGCTTTATTTACAGTATAAGGCAATAAGAAAAAAAAAACTGCAATCAAACCATTTCATTCCGAGCTCTTGGTCTGCTGCGCAGATGAGCAGCCAATTGAGTGTAATTAGGAAAAGTTGACTCCGCCCCCTAGAGAAGCCGCGCAAAGACGAAAGATAGAGAGCACGAGAAGAGAAGCGTGAGCTAAGAGCTGCGCAGAACTCTTGATTTATTCAATTTTTATCAGGAAATACACTTGTGAGGAACAAGCAGTCTAAGTTATTTTGTTGAGAAACAAAATTTCTTAGTAGTTTTCAAAAGAACTTACCTTTATCCTGTTGATCCGTGTCGCATCGCGCTGGTATCCAGTGGAGTAGGCCATCATTGTGTCATCCGCTGAAAACTTGAAAGGGAATAAGAAGTAGCATTAATACACAAGGGAATCGGGGAGTTAAAATGTCTGTTTTAGTATGTGTGTTGAAATATGGTGATGGTGTACTGATCTGTTTTTGAGAGGAAAATGTTCCGTTTTGTATGGAATAAGTGTATACATTGTTGTAAATATATGTACAGAGTTGTAAAGATGTTTGTAAGTTGAGCAAAACGTATGTAAAGTGTGGATTGATGGAGAATGTTGTCCTGTGTGTGTGTGCAGGCCAGTTTTGTCATCCTAGAAATCTAGATTTCGGACTTTCCATGTTCATAGACTGCATTGATGTGAACTCTTCACATGTGCATCGTGTAAAGATGGCGAGCCACCCGTGAGACGACGAGAGGCGCTTATCCCTTTGTGTGTTTTTTTTCCCCCCGTGGACGTCTGCATTTGCATCACCTCTAGCAAGGTTTCGTTGGACTTCAGGAGGTTTGAAGTATCTATTATATTTTTTTGTACTGGACCATTCATTATAAGGAACTGAGAAAGAAATATCGTTCGTTATTATTTGGACTGACTCCAAGAGTTGCTGATACACATTCAGTTTGTGTATAATTGTTTAGCGTGCCAATTTGTGCATGTGATTCCATTTAAACGCTGATGTTTGGGATTATTGCTTTGCATTGTTGAACTCGAGTATATGTATATGTATATAAATTGGACTTTAAGGTGCTAAAATTGGGTTAATATTGATATAAGGTCAACATAAAAAAGGGGATCAGACCTAGAATAACATTTGAGACATAAATTTTAAGTTCATTTTGGAGGAAGAAATTTCTGGTATTTAAAGTTTTCATTTCAATTCATTTGCATTATTTATTTGGTTATATGACAATTTGGAGTTGATTTATATATTTTTTTCAGTTTACATTTTCTTTTGCTCTGTTTCCTTTCCTATCCATACAGTGTTATTGACTCAATTTTTCTGTTAAAATTCAAATACCTTTCTTACCTATAAATAGGTATAAATATAAATAAGTGCACTTTAACCGTATCCGTGTGTGTGTCTCCTTGCCTCCTACGAATCCTTGCGTCTTCTGATTGAAGTAAGACGACACTTCTTCCCGACGACGGTAACGATCGCTGGCCGTCGTGTTTGGGGATACAGCATCTGAAGGAAGCACTGACTGATCCGTGTTTGCATTGTGCCATGCTGCCGCTGTCAGAAAGACAGCTTGCAGAGCTAGATCCTAACTCATCTGCTAGCCTCGTGCAGTCATATTCAGCGCCACAGCGTGCTCAAAAATGTCGCGCATCAGCGGCTGCTGGTGCTCCACCTACCAAAAAGAAATCGTTGCCGCAGACAGAAACTTCGCTATCAAAGACTGTTGCCACTCTCTCTTCAGAGATGGCAGAGGTGAAACGTCTTCTTCAGTCTTTACAACCCTTGGTATCAGCCGCGCCTACGGAGAACACTTCAGTGAACGAGATTGATTTCCAACCCCCAAATACTATCGATTTAGACGTTCTATCCATGAGTGCATCTAATTCGCATTTCCTTGATGAAGAGTTGGTGGATCCTGCCATGCAGCCTGGCCCCCCCACTGGATGCTCTCTCCAGTCTGTCTGCTGCTGGTGGTTCAAGTGGTGAGTCTGTACATTCATCTAGAGCAGATCAATCTTCTCCTGATGACATTCTTTTGATTCTGCAGATGGCAGTGGCTCATTTGGGTCTTCTCTATTCAGCCTGCTCAAACTAATGTGTTCTTCAGGCAAAATGCTGGTAATACGTTTACTATGCCTCCATGCAAAGACTTTGTGGCTGAATTCTCCAGTGCATTAACAGGCTCCAATGTGCCTAAGAGGAGGTCAAAGACCCCGACTTTATTGGAGTAGGTCGGGCACCTGAAATCGAAACAGCCGGTGGTAGCATTGGTGGTATCACCAGATGAAGCGCTTAGAGGCAATGTCCGCTGCCCAATGTGGTCGTACTGACACATTACTGAAGGAAGCATATGAGTCCGTAGCCTACATAACCTGGGTGGAGAATACTATTTGCCAGCTGCTGCTTGCCTGTAACACCACATTGGAGTCAGTGAATGTTGACCCCTCTGTACCTCAGTTCTTACAGACTGCCCTGTTGACTATAGGTCATGTAACACGTGAACTTGGGACACTTTCGGCAACCCTTCTAACAGCCCGACGATAGGTATGGCTTGCTCAGGCAAGATTGCCTGAAGATTGTAAGAGGACATTGAGGGAACTACCAATTGTAACGGGACATCTTTTTGGCCCCAACATTTCTGAACTACTAGAAAAGAGAATTAAGTTGTCAGAGGCCACACGACAGTTAACTCTGGCCCCATGGGCTCCTCCTTTTAGGATGCCATTGACACCAGCTCACTCATGCTACTCAAGTCCAGAGCAGCGGTTGCATCACCATAGTAGCCCCTAACCTCAGATGCCACAGCGACACAGAGTGGCCGGAGAGACTCAGTCGCGCTGCACTTTTCCCTGCCATCATCAAGCCCCCCAAAGTTTCAAAGGGCAGACACCCTGAAGTTTCTGGGCTGGCAGTCGGTCGTTTCACTGCACAGCACCTACGTTACTGGGAAACATCAACATCTGACCCCTGAGTTCTGACAACTCTGAACAAGGGATACACTTTGCAGTTCTGACGCAGGCCTCCGAGGTTTTCAGGAATTCTTCCGACAGTCGTCAAAGATGCAACCAGTTCAGTGGCCCTTTCCATGGAAATTCGTTCGCTGTTGTTGAAAGGAGCCATAGAAAAAGTTCCCCCTCTCAGACAGAGGGGCGGTTTTTACTCAATGTACTTTCTTGTTCCAAAAAAGGATGGAGGTTTCTGGCCAATTCTGGATCTTCGATGTCTCAATGTGTTCCTAAAGTGTCTTCATTTTCGAATGTTACGCACAGTCGACGTTTTTCGATCTGTGACGAAAGGAGACTGGTTTGTGAGTGTAGACTTGAGGGATGCTTACTTCCATGTTCCCATTGCTCCCCACCACAGGAAGTTCCTAATATTCAGTTTTCAGGGTCAAGGCTATCAGTTCAGAGTCTTGCCATTCGGGCTGTCTCTAGCTCCTCGTGTTTTTACGAGATGCGTAAGTGCGGCTCTGTCTCCTCTTTGGTCCAAGGGCATGAGGATTCTGCCTTATTTGGACGATTGGCTGCTCTCCGCCCCAACGAGAGTGCACACTCTACGTGATACCAAGATTGTTCTGGAACATATACAGAAGCTGGGCCTTACTGTGAACGACACAAAAAGTCATTTGGTTCCAGAGCAGACCATAAACTTCATAGGAATAACGCTCAATTCTGTCACAATGTCTGCCACACTGTCTCACACTCGGACAGTCAGTATTCTTCAGTTGTTGACTCGTTTCTGTCTGGGGGCTAGGATATCTTACGGTGTCCTTTTACAACTGATGGGGATGTTAGCGGCCGCCACATCCGTGATTCCCTTAGGGTTGCTTCACCTCAGGCCTCTTCAGAGGTGGAGCAACAGCTTAGGGCTAGACTCAACGAGACATCGCCATTGCATGGTTGTTGTTTCTTCTGCTTGTGCCAGAGCACTGAAACTCTGGAAACGGGTAACATTTCTGAGGGCTGGTGTGCCTCTAGGAGTGGTGCCTTCCCATCGGGAAGTGATCACAACTGATGCTTCACTGACAGGATGGGGGGCAACATGGAACCAGAGGGGGATTGGGGGCTGCTGGACAGCAAAGGAGGCCTTAGAACATATCACTGTTCTGGAACTGAAGGCGGTGTATCTGGCGCTACAACACTTCTTACCAAACCTGTTTGGCCGCAACGTACTTGTCTGGTCTGACAACACGTCAACGGTTTTTCATTTGAATCACCAGGGCGGCACCAGGTCTCTTGTGTCCTTACATCTAACTTGCAAGATCCTCAGGTAGTCTCAAGGCTGACTGGCTTCATTGAAGGCAGTTTATCTTCCAGGATCGGACAATCAAGTGGCGGATGCTCTGTCCAGGGATCTGCTTCTTCCAGGCGAATGGAGACTTCACCCGGATGTGGTGCAGCTGATTTGGCAACGGTTTGGCAAGGTGGAGGTTGACCTATTTGCCTCGGAGCTAACCACGCATTGCCATTGGTGGTTTGCGAGGGCTGAGGCATCCAGCCCATTGGGACAGGATGCATTAGCTCACGAGTGGCCGAACTGCCTATTGTACGCGTTCCCTCCTTTTCCACTTCTATGGGAGACCCTACACCGAATATTTCTGTCCAAACACAGGGTGGTTTTAGTGGCACCTCGTTGGGCAGCCAGGCCTTGGTTTCCTCTTCTTCTGAGTCTGTTACAGGGTGAGCCATGGCAGCTTCCCATCAGACAGGACCTCCTTTCTCAGCTGAATGGCCGTGTTTGGCAACCGGACCCAGCTCGTCTTCAGCTTTGTGTTTGGCCAGTGGGTCCACTTCCCAGTTAACTGATTGTGAGCCAGCAGTTGTGAACACTATTGGTAATGATAGGGCTCCTTCAACACGACAGCTTTATGCTGCTCGTTGGAGAATTTTCTCATCTTGGTGTGAGGACTTGACCCAGTTCATTATACTGTGCCACAAGTATTGAGTTTTTTTACAGCATCTCTTAGAGGACAATAAGGCGGCTTCTACCGTGAAAGTTTATGTTGCTGCCATCTCTGCTTATCATGCCCCGGTCGATGGTGCATCCTTGGGGTCTCACAACCTTGTATGTAGTTTTCAAATGGGAGCAAGGCATTTAAAGCCTGTTTGTTCTACTTTCTTTGCTTGCCACTTGATTTAGATTTTCTTTGTACACCACAGTTTGAGCCATTGGATGCTGTGGATATTAAGTGGCTATCCCTGAAAGTGTCTTTTCTGTTGGCCATTGCTTCTGCTAAACGCGTTGGTGAGCTTCATGCCCTGTCGATGAGTGAATCATGCTTACGCTGGTTACTAGAGGATTCACTCTACTTGGGCTGTCTCTTCGTCTTGGGCCACTTTACGGGGAGTTTCCTTGGTGGAGGTCTGTGCAGCTGCTACCTGGTCCTCTCCATGTACCTTTGCACGTTTCTACAAGGTCAATGTGGCTGGTTCCCATAATGTGGGTTCTGCAGTCCTTCTGGAGCAACCATGATGCAGGTGGGTGGCATTCCTCATGACTGTGTTGGTATGTGTCATCCATTAGTGCTTAGCACTGCCTCTGGCGGTCAGGAGGAATGAAACAGAACGCTTGTTACGTATGTAACTGTGGTTCTGTGAATTCCGGATGACTGCCAGAGTTCCTCGTCATTCTGAATGCGGTAGCAAGCATTCCGAGACTGGGCATCGAGCTGCTGTGGTTTATATCCTTGCATCTCAGTCTGTCATGACGTGACTCTGTTGGTATTTCCTTCTCGACCTATCTAGCTGGCACAGCGATTATCCATTAGTGCTTAGCACCGCCTCTGGCGGTCATTTGGAATTTACAGAACCACAGTTACATACGTAACAAGCGAACTGCATGGATAAAAAAAAAAATACTATGGACTAAACCAAGTGAATGCGAGTTTGAATCGCTCTGCCCTTGAGCTTGAGCGAGATGCTAAACCTAATCTATAGGCTTGCATTGGATTCTGCCTCCAGTGTTAGCCTATAGAGATCATTTCCACTCTACACGCATCTCTGAGGTTAACGGTTTGTACACATGCCCGTGAGAGCTGCTGTTGACTCAGCAGTGCAGCCACAATTCTGTGTAATGTTTGGTTAATATTCACAATCTTGCACAGAAGACTTGGGGGAAAAAGAAAGTACACCCTTCTTCAAATCTACGTTTTTATTTATCAGGGCCTAAATAACATGGCTGATGTCTTTTCTTCTTGGCATGATGTAGACACACACCTGCACTCCAGAACGCCAAACTGGCAAAAGTTCTTTTTTATAGAGGTAGTCACTAATCTTCTGCATTTCATTAGTAACACCTGGCTCTCTTGATTATTATGAAAGTAGGAAGGTACTTATTTTTGCCCACCTGAATGTTTCTGACTGTTGGTTTACTTTTTGGAAAAAACGACTACAAATGGAAATCTGTTGTGTTGTTTTGTTACCTGACATCATTTGTTTGTTTATGGACGTTGCTGAGGATCACACAATTGTTACTTAGGCCCTGATAAATAAAAACTTACAACTGAAGGAGGGTGTACTTTCTTTATCCCCATGACTGTACAGTGCTGTCTAAAAAGACTATCTCATTTTACTTAAAAATCCTTATTTAAATCTCCTGCTGCCCTTTACATCGAGGACATCCTTCATGACAAATGTTTCAACTTGAAAGGTCCGATATTATATAGACTCCATTAGACTGGAAATATTTCCATCTTTAAATTTTACAGTTTAAAATGTTCATAGCCACATGAACATAACGTGCACATATGACTTTTTTTTTACACTATACATGATCTATTGCAATAACCTCCAAAGAGTAATTTATACATTTTATTCAGCAGTAGTTACATACAGTATTTTTATACAAATTACATGTATAGAAGTTGATTGTAATTTAAAAAATATAAAACTTAGTAATATTACATTTGTAATATATTACAGAATGTCAAATATTTAGTTTGAATTAAAGCATTTTGACCCATCTTTTCATTAAAAAAAAATAAAAAAAATCACAACTTCATGACTTCTCTGCCACATTTGCAGAACATCAGCAGTGAAACAATGCTTTTAATTGCTTTTCCTCACTGTATGCACTTGTGTGAGGAATCTTTCTGCAGCTCCACTCCACCTGCTCCATGCTATAAACCGTAAGAAGGCATAAATCCAGCTTTACCCCAGAGGGTATCAGCTTGGTGACACTAAACTACGTATTGGGAAGCTTTACACCAGGGGTGGCAAACACACGGCTGGCTAGGACTGGCCCGATAAAGGATCAAATCCAGCCCATCAAATGTTCTCAAGTAAAACATCTTGTTTTTCATAATAGAATTGAACGATTTAAAGAAAAAGCTAGTCTCTGTTATTGCACTAGGGATCAAAATAGAACCATAAACCCAGAGCGAAAAAATCCAATCCATCATCACAGCGGAAAAAAAACGTTTGCTTTCGTGTAATGAACTGCAGTCTGTTCATCTGTTTTATAGGTAATATTTGTTTGATCCATTTGTGCACCTTTCAGATAAATGCTGATGAATGAACACATTTAAGCGAAGTTATTGATGTGCGAACATTGTTTAGATTATACACTCTGATTCGGAGTTAAAAGCTGCAAGTTTTTTGTTTTAACCAAAATTACTGGGTCTCACTGCAGGGTCCCTGGAGGACCAGTGGTTAGGACACAGCACTCTCACCACTGCAGCCTGGGTTCAATCCCTGGCCAGGGAACCAGCCCTAGCCACTGATGTTGCATGCAACAGTGTGCTCTCAGCGCCGGTCCCAAGCCCAGATATAATTGGGAAGGGTTGCGTCAGGAAGGGCATGCGTGGACCAATAATCCGCTGTGGGGACCCCTACCAACTGGGTCTCGCTTCATTTGTTCTCCAGTTCTCAGTATTTCTAATGATTTTTTTCCATTGTGTGGGCAGTGTATATACAGTATGTATACAGTCTTTGCAAATGTGGTGAGCAGAAAAGCATCTCAAAACACACAACACGCTGAACCTTTACATGGCTGCAAATCTGAAGCTACTGACTCATCCAAACTGACGATAGGAAACATATTGCTCGATCTTCTTCCGATCTACATATGTACTGTAGACACCTTTGGTCATTACGTTTCACACTTCGTTTCGGTTTATCTTTTTTCTGATCCGTTCAGCGTGCTTCACTTTTCCGGTCCTGGTGCAGAAATTATGCTGCAGTTTGTGTAGTTTAACTGGGATGCTGAGCATTATTCGTGCTCTGATGTATGACTGTAATCCCTTCCATGTCAATCTCCACTGAGTGCACGCTGAAATCACAGAGACCCTGTAAAAAAAAAAAGAAAAAGAAAAAGATTACAAACACCCAAGATTACAAACAGTCTGCCAATTATTTAGAAGCTGAAGATGAACAACTTTAATCATTTATTGTACTGATCTGATTGCAGGATAAAAAAAGATCTTATCTAGAATTTTAAGGCCTGATTCTTTAGTGTCTCTCTCTCTCTCTCACCTGTGTGCTGTTGAGGATCTGTCGTACGTCCTCCTCCTGCTGGGCGTGCTCTGTGAGTATGAACAGGAAGCCACCGCCTCCTGCCCCTGCCAGACTTTGCCCTAAGGTTATAGGTTGAAGGGCGTCCATCATGGTTCTCACTGCGCCTGGTTCACATCCTGGAGCCATCGCTTTCTTCTGCTGCCAGTAGCGGTTCATGCAGGCCCCGAGTTTGGTGAGAGATCCTGAGAACAAGAGAGAGGAAACCCATATGGAGAGACAGTGCATTAGAGGGACTTGCAGTGTTCACTCATCCCAGGCATACCTTTTCCACAAAAAGGTGTTCAAGACACACGTCTAAGACACATCTCTTGCGCTTTCTGTGTACACTCACCCTCCGTGCAGGCCCGTGCACACTCCTCAGCATTGCTCACCAGCTGCTCTGCGTTGTGCACGATCGACGGCTGACGACTGTACCAATTCCGCACCACATCCTACAAAACAAATATGAGTTAGGAATAACAATACAAGCATGGTTCATGACACACACACACACACACACACACACACACACACACACACACACACACACACACACACACACACACACACACACATTCCATAAGGGAGTAATACATACTGACTGGCTGAAAGAGAGTCTTGTTCTGACCTGTAGCAGGTTGCGTGCCAGTCGTGTCTTGCCGGTGTAGATCAGCAGGAGACGCTGTTGCAGTGCGGTGAGGAAGCCTTGAGGAAGCACGAGTTGCTCCGCCTCCACTCTCAGGGGCAGGGTGGGACGAGACCGCGCCACCTTCACTCCACCTACCAGCCCTCCTACCTGGTCCTGCCACCCTCCACCTATGGCACATTTCTTTAGTGTTTTAGTTATTTTACTAATACCTAAAGTGTGTATTAATTAATGATCACATCTAATCATATATATTATAATAACAAATACATACATACAGTACATATTATTATTATTATTATTATTATTATTACAATAGTTTTGAGAGAAATATCATTGATCTCTTCTGCCTTAAAAAAGATTGAAAGTGCAAAAAAACACAGGTTTTTAGGAAATTCGTGTTCCGAATATGTTTTGAAGCAATACCATTATTGCTGTTGCAGCTGCCATAGTGCTAAGATTTATTTGTTTATTTCTCTGTCTGTGACCTGCAGTGTATCATGCACATTGTAATGACAGCAATATAGAGAAGATAAGGTTTGATTTATGAGTGCACCCTGGTTATAGTGTGATGGCTGGAGCCCCACTGACCTGTGGTGAGTATCTGCTCCAGGTGTAGTACAGCGTGAATGAGAGAACTGGTGTCATAACTCCGGCCAGTGCACCTGTACACAGCTGCCAGAACCGCACCTGCCAGGATACTGCTTGTACCTGTACACACCACACACACACACACACACACACACCACAAAGTTCACTTTATATCAGTACAACTGATCACCTATGAACGTGAAATAATGTTACAACATGATCCAAAATCCAGTACCAGGAAGTTCAACAGTAAACACAATTTTCTCAAAATACACAATGCAATGTAAACCTCAGTGTCACTGCTGTGATGACAAAGCAACACCACCCATAATGCAAATCCAGCGTGGTCCAACCACTGGTCCAACCACAGATTCTGGTTAAACAGCCTTCAGTATCAGACTTGCTCCATTCCATGAACTTTATTTATGTTTATGACACGTCTCTAAACGTTTGCTTTAACGAAATTGTCCCCGAGCCTTGCTGTGCTTGGATCTCGGCTTCGTAGTCTAGCTTCTAGTTCCAGGATTTTCTTTACAGTCATTGTCATGCAATTTAGCTTCTATTTTTCCCTGTAGCTAAGGTCTAGTTATTATTACGTACTAATTGTATGCTTGTTTCTAGTTTAGAGTTGGTTAATCTTATTGATTTGTACTTTTTTGTATTCTTTAGTTTCATGTTTGTGTCCTGCTTAGTTTCAGGTTGACTATTGTTTTGTATGTCCTCATTCAGTTTTTTTTTTTTAACTTCCTTTGTTGTCAACACGTATTATCTTTCTTTCTGTGTTAGTCTCAATGACTCGTTAGACAATGTTAGTTAATATTATGCAACCCAAGTAACATCTGTTCAGTGTTATTATTACTTGTTTTTCCCGTAAAGAAAAGGCACATTTTAAATTCTTTATCATTTATCACAAAAGCAGAATATTGTATTAGTTTTGATGAATGATGATATATAAAAAAAAAGGTTTGGGGCCTGGGTTTTGACTCAGACATATGGGCACAAACGTGTGTCCTGTTTAAAATCCTAAGTGAAGAATGTTGATTCTGTTACGTCCCAGCCTGAAGCATGTAGTCTCACCAAGTCCTGAGCCATGAGGCAGCTGAGACCAGCTGTGCAGCTCCAGTCCTCCTCCCCAGCGCTGCAGCAACTGCTGCTCCAGAGACAGAGGAGACGTAAAACACACTACGTCACTGCACACACACACCGCCTTTAACAGGGCACCTGCAACACACACACACACACACACACACAGAATCACACAACAGAAATGAAGCCTTTATGATACAGTTTAAACTTTGGCTGGTGAAGCAGAAGTATCGTTGATTTGGACGTTAGTCCTCACCAGGCGCATGGGGCTGGCAGTGGTCCTCCAGGTCAGTGAGGTCAATACACACTGTCTGTGTAGTCATGCTGCAATCTGGAGGGCCGCTGCGGCTCACCAACACCAGCCGGGGCTCTGGAATACGGCGCACTCGGGCTCCGATCGGCCGTTTTCCATCCACCTTCACAGACACGTTCACCACCACACCTCCATGCTCAAACGCAATCGGGGGAGTATCACTCCAACCACCTGATGTCGTTTTAGTACAATGGTTAAAGTGCACCTTCTACGTTACTTCTGATTCAAAAAAAAGCAAATGCAGGAGGGTGTATCAACATAAAGAATTGGACCTATATAATAACTTACTTTGTTTACGCAGCTGATGTCCGAAGCATCCTGATCTTTTAATACTTCTAACATTATTTACAGTATACAGGTTGCAAGCTGATATATTTCAAAATGACCTGGAGGAATAGGAATTGCACGTGAAGGGCACAGTACTGCAGAATCTCACCAGAGAGGTCCAGTCGGGCTGGACACTCCACTTCCTGCCACTCTCCCATTGGTGGCATCTCGCCTTGACCAATGAGCACAAACTGGCGTGCGGACATCACTGCTTTCCTGAGAAGGATCTGTCCTGCACCCTCGTAGTGTCTGGCAGCTCTTACCAGCAGATCTGGTCTATAGGGGATGAAGATGCACACCATTAACTCAAATCCCCATAAACGATTACCTGCTCACATTCTGCACTCTAAACTCTCACCTGTTGAGCCAGTGGGCTCTCTGATTGGCCAGTTCCAGGACACCAGCCTCCAGTTTGCCCTGCTCCAGCAGGCTGAAAGCAGAAGCCCAGGACGGATTAGCAGCTGGGCCACTCCTCAAACCCCCTTTCCCCTCGCCAGCCATGCAACCAAGAACATCAGCGATGCATGCCAAAGTACGTGCAGCTACACCAAGATCGGCAAGACTCCCTAAAGCCACTGAAACAGAATGAACAGAAAAAACAGACAAACAGAAAGGCAAAGAGAGAGAGAGAGGTATGTACAAATGTATATGACAACACAGTACACAGCAATTTAAGGATTTGTTTGCGTGTCATGTATATGCATCTTGTGATACTTGCCCTATTCTGTGTATTTCACTTGACATTTACATTTACAAGTTAGCACCAAGCTAACGGTAGTGAACCTTATCATAACCTTCCCAAAACCGCTGGAGCATGAAAACACTAACTAACCGAAATGTTAGTTAGGCTAATCCAAAACTAATATATGAACTGAATATATACACATCCAATTCTAACATATACACTGAATCACAACATAAGACACCATACGAAAACACACTCACACACAAAGTAAACTAAAAGCTTTAAAAGTGCTGCATATCATCATTACAGTATACACATTAACAAATCACAGTTGTCTGTGAGCTCGTGTACACAGAATAAGCCAGTTACAGTAGTGCTCTCCTCCAAGCATGTTCAGCTGTTCTATGACACTGTGTGATCAGTTCAACCAATGACATTTTTTGTGTAATCAGTATTTTAATGCTTATATTATCATTCAGCATGAGGAGTAATAGCAGAGCAGTGACTGTCTATCTTTTCCTCACCGGAGTCGAGTGTGCTCAGTAGTTCTATGTGTTTGTCTCCCAGCACTGCTGCTCTCATGCAGGGCAGAAGGTTGTGGACTGCGTGGCTCTTCAATGCGTCCGCTGCTCTTCTCCGGCCTGCACTAAACAGCAGCTCCTCTCTCCACTGCAGTTCACGCTGCTGGTCAGTGAGAGACAGCACCTCCCTAAGAGAGAGTCTCCATGCTGATCTCCAGCTCTCTATACTCCCAGAGCCTCCCAGTAGGAAGCGCACGCCATCCAGCCCTACTGTACCTCCCTTTGGCATAAATGCCAAAAACAAGCGAGCGTCCAGCAGAGTCTGACGCGCTCCACTCGCTGCTCCCCACAGATCCTCTCGCCTGAGACAAAAACATGCACAGACATATTTTAGGTGCAATCAGTTTGAGTTGATATGGAATCTCAGGGCTGTTTTCTGTCTCTTACTGTATGCCAGTGCTGCTAAAGAAGCGACTCCATGTTTGATTGAGGAATGAAGCAGCAGCATTGTCACTCTGGGCCTGTAGAGGGATGAATATTAGAACACTACTTAAAACACGCAATGCAAAAATTTGACAACGTGTATCTTTGAAATATGCGATTCACATTGTGGGAATCAACATTCTATTAATTACGCATCTAATGCAGTTGCACTGTTTAAAAACAAGAGGTCCTAATCTGCGCAACCCACAGAGTTAAAATATAGAAAGCACACTGACAGATAGCTCCGGATCACAAAGCCCGACACACATTATATGTTATATGGTTACATGACCATTTTATAATAGTTCATAACAGTTAAAAAGAGCTCTTCAGTAGCTTTTAAACAACTTCAATCCCATAGCCCTGTGATCTACAATGTCTGAGAAAGAGGTTACGGAAATCTGGCATTTTAGCCGACTTTGGAGCTTTATTTTCCATTAAAAAGCTACAGAGCTCATTATGTTTCAATCAATCATTTTCCATGAGTCCAAGACTGTGTTTAATACATTTTCTTGGAAGAATTTATTTATTAAATTTTAAGATATGGTGAAACTGTTGCACAGCTTGTTTACAATATTAAATCTCTGTTCGTAACAATTTTGTGCAAAAAATGCACATTGTTTTGCACCGTTTTAAGAAATAAAAAGTCTTTTCAGTCATAATTTTTCTTCATTCAAATTTTATTCAAAATGTTCTAAGAATTGAACTGAATCAAATCGTAAAGCCAGTCTAGTGAACTGTATCTAATCATGACCAGAGTGTATCATTACCTCTCTACTATTTAATGTATATGGGGGACTTAAAAGGAAAGTTAATGACGCCTTAGTGAGCTGGTTTGAAATACAGGTCCATTACATGTTATGGTTCAAATGCATCAAAGGAAGCAGCCTCGCTTTAGTTCTGCACATAAAGACAACCAAATGTTATCTACCTCCAAACTGTCATACGCCCCAAACACTGTAAACACTGTTAACTTCAGCTCTCCCACATTCACCCTGTGCCCCTGCACAATGATGTCGCTAGTCAGAGGCAGGTGCTGTAGTTGATCTGAAACAGTCTGATCCAGACCGGAGAGGAGGCACCCAGAATTCACTTGAATTGGGCCCTGGAAAATAAAAATAAAAAAATCACAAACTCCTAATTACCTGCAACTGACCCTTAAATTATTACTCTTATATATCACACCTTAAGCAGAATGAATTTTTAGCCTTTAAATAATATAAACTGTAAGAATATATAAGGTGCACAATTTAAACTATAGGTTCCTTAACACTAACTGATGATCAAGTCTTGAACATGCTCAGTGAATAGTAAACAGAATTCCCTTTGTATCATTTTCTACTTGATGAGACTTTATTTTAACATGCAGCTTTTATTCTGTAAAGGTGTTTTTTCTGCTTTGTAAGCTTAGATGTGCAATGTAATTCCGCTGATTTTATTAATACATTTTATTAACGTAAATAAAACCATTGTGAAAGATACATTTCATGAGCAAATGACCAAGATCTTACTCAACTGCTGACAGTTAACCTGTATTATCCATCATTTATTTTTATATTTTTAGGCTAGCCATAAAATACGGCAATATGTTTTTCTTATCCGAAGCATTGGAACGTGTTTAGATTTGATTAGTAAAGTTTTTTCTGAGTTCTGAGTACAATGGATTGCAGCGTATGTACTACTGTTTGGTGAGGGGATTGCTGGTGGTGAAATTTTGTACTGTCTTATATCCTAAGTAGAGCCACTGAAGGTCATAAGATTAGCTAGTAAAAGGTGTGAAAGGTTTTAAGCCTTCCTGACCTGTAAGTGGCAGTGTTGCACAACAGCCACTGCTGCAACATGCACCTCTCCTTCCAGGACACTGTTAATTATCCTACTGTCCTCGCTCACACACTGCAACTCCTGCAGAGAGACGTAATAACAATTCAACAGTAGTCCGGACAGGCAAACATGCCGTGATTCGGAACGAAAGCTTAGGGTTTAGCTAACCCTTCACTACGGCTCACCTGGATGTGGGAAAGAATCTGTTTCTCTGATCCTGCCTCTGTCAGACGTACGATATGTTCCCTGCCTGATATCGTCAGGTAATCATAATGTCCATCTGACGCGTGTACTGCAAATACAGCGTGAATATATTCATCAAAACCAAAAGAAAACGACAGAAAGAGAAAGAGAGTGGAGGTAAGTGAAGTACCCAGAAAAAGGGGAACGCCTCTCAAAGTCCTCCACAGCACAGAGCGAGCGCTCTTCACTGCCTCCCCCTGTGGACCTGTAGGTGAACTGCAACCTGCTCTCACTCCATTCACAAACTCAGCTTCGGTCAGGTCTGAGCAAAGGCACATCAGGATATCCAGAAAGAGAGAGATCTGCAGGGATGAGAGCCCATAAAAGAGAAAATGTACAGAGGGAATTAAAGAGAGATGTAACACTGATGTGAAAGAGATGTATATGCCACAGGCGATTGCTTTAAGATAACACGGGGCTTAACAAGATGGAGGTTTACACAACATGGTTATACAAGTGTAAGTTAGCCTGTCTCATAGCTAGCACATTCTTTAGTCATTCCCAGGGTGAAATATAGGTAAAGAAACCCTCTCAGGCAAGGAAAAAACTCCACTGCCACGTGCTACATGAGACCATTAAGGGTTCCTCTAGAGGGACAAAACCAAAGAATGCTTTAGATATAACTTCCAGAAGTGTATAAATGACAAATTAACACTGAAGCCTCCTAAGTCAAGATACCATATAAAACAGCGCTGTGAACGATATAATAATAAATCATATCAGCACATCCCTGTGTGTATACCTGTAGAGGTAGTGCTCCTGAGTCCATGCCCAGGTAAGTGCAGCCGTCCAGTGGTGGAGTGACATGGGTTTGTAAAAGTCTCTCAGATACAGAGCTGGAGAAAAACACAGGCCCTGACACCTGCAACCCAAACCACCAGTTACCATAAAACCACTAAAAAAAACACACTTCTATCATACAACATTTCACTTGAATACTGTTTTAGTAATGTGATGACCAGATGGAATTTCATCAGTGATAGGATTACTGCATTAAGAAGGTTGTCTATACAGTATATACAGTATTTATATACGTATATATATATAATATATATAAACTGGGTGTACCAGAGGAACTTTCCCATCAGGCAGTACAGCAGAGCGGATCCTCTCCTCCGAACCCCGGTAGATAATATCACGCACTCCACCCTGTTGACACAGAGCTAGATTATAGGGTACAGATCTCGACTTATTGAATTTTGGTGGCATCCAACCTAAGAATTGCGTTTAGGGCTGGGCGCTATGACGATATTATATCCATACCATGATAAATTATGCCACAATACACCTTTATGAGATATTCTGGGTATCATGTTATCTTGTTATGACATTTAAATTTTTCTTTTTCTTTTTTTTATAATTACAAACTGAATTAAACTTGGAAGCAGCCGACGATAAATATTCACAATATTTTTCACACATTTCCTCATTTTCAGTTTCGATTTATTCTTTGCCGACATTACGTACAAAGAATCAAATTCAGATTTGAACTTTTCTAGAAAAATCTTCAAGTATCAGCATACTTATATTATGGTGCTTATTGTGCATCATAGAAAATTCTTCGTAAAAGTGTCGTGATGATATTTTGGACATATTTCTGTCATCTCGCCTCCCCTAATTGTGTTACTTTCATTGTTTACTGCTTCACCCAGAACTCACCTGTGCGTCTGGGAGGTAGACTCCATGGTTCACAGCAAAAGACATGTCACCAGGTAAGGACACAGCCCGCACACCAGTGAAGTCCTCCCACAGCACTGCTGCAGAGACAGATATACAACGTTTAAACGCATGAGTACGTTTTAAGTGATTTTAGTTGATGATAAAATTTTGTCCCAAAGCTTTTCTCTCAGGTAAAGGCGCAGATCTGGAAGGTTCATTTGATAAAACTGGAAGGTTTGGAAGCTATCAACCTCCAACCCTCAAGTGTTCAGTCAGGTTTGCTGACGGTGGAGTGGCAGGCTGCTTTATGTCCCGGGACGCCCTCATGCCTGTTTTACCTTCTGCCTCTCCCTTTTCAATTCAGTACAATTTTATTTGTATAACAGAAATATAGAAATTCAGTATATACATTTTAAATGTATAAATTTATCCCTAATGAGCAAGCCAGAGACAACAGTGGTGAGGAAAAACTCCCTGAGACGATATGAGGAAGTAACCTTGAGAGGAACCAGACCCAAAAGGGAACCCATCCTCATCTGAGTGATACAGGATAGTGCGATTATAAATAAATCCCTTCTATAACTGTGTACTATATGAACAAAAAGTGCAGTTGTGTAACCAGGAAAATTCATTACAGTTTTCACATGAAGTCTATTGTGTTGAAGTTATCAACTGCGCACTGATGGAGACTTGAGTGCAAAACTGTTCGCGGGAATCAAAGCTATCAAAGCAACTGTAGTCCTAAGCCTTCATAGCAAAACTGTTCATATCACTTGCAGTTCATATCCATCTTCATGGTTTCTAAATGGTACCATCCTCAGTAAGCTCATGCATCTTTAGGCTATCCGTGTTGGAGGCCATCCTCAGCAGCAGCGAGTGATTTCCAAGTGATGAGAACTCCAACCGGAAGTAGGGCATCAGGATGGATCAGGCAAGTCTGGAGAGCAGAAGCATAACCTTTTAGTTATGCTGTCATCATAATCCTGCCGGAGTCCCTGCTTAAGCATACCTAATAATCTGTTCTCACTCTTTTCCCCTCTCTCTCTCTGTCTCTCTCTTGCTACATGTCTATCCTGCTGCCTAATGAGATGCTGGTGATCCTGACCCCTCCCACCCTCCAGACCTGCCTGATCCATCCTGATGCTCGACGCTGTTTGTAGCTTCTTTTGCCTGAGAACTCCTAGCTGCTGCTGTGGATGATAAAACACCCTAAAGGTCGTTGTGGATGGTCTCACTTGGATTTCCTAACGACTGCACTTACTGAAAACAGTCTACGCTCGATTCTCATTTGTTATTCAGTGAATAACTTCACTTCACTTGGATACTATAGACTGAAAGCTAAAAACTCTAATGAACTCACAAATGGTTCTGGTGATTTCCGCACACTGAGGATCCTTTCAACACACTCAGTACTGTTTCACTTTATATTATACAGATGTGAAAGAGTAGTGACTCAATCACACTATCCAGTGTCAAGCAGAGGAGGATGGTTTCGCTTTTGAGTCTGGTTCCTCTTAAACTTTCTTCCTCGTGTCGTCTCAGGGAGTTTTTCCTCGTCACCTTCGCCTCTGGCTTGTTCATTCGGAGTCTAAATCTAAATCCATATCTGTAAAGCTATTTTTGTGTCCATGTCCGTTGTTAGATATATATATAAATAAAATTGAAATCAACTGAATATATTATTACATAAATTTTGTTCATTTAATAAGATTTTCACTCTTATTCTTGAACTTTTACGAGTCAGAGCTCACTGCCGCAGTTAGGACTACAGCTCCTCCTTTACCTCACCCAGTGGAACAAACGAGCTTGATGTATTTACACAGCACACTTTCAAGTGGCAGAATGCCACCGGGTCAGTAAAGGTCATTCGAATGAATGTTTGCCAGTGAAATGGAGCGGTACTTTGGACACTTTGATATAAAGGTTATGGATAAATTTCCAGATCATTTTCTATCAGGGTTGTGAGATATACGCTATAAGACAGCTCCACCTCTGATTAATCTTATTGAAAATACAGATTTTAATGAATAATTAATTTGCTGAAGAAGCCGGAACACCGTGATTTTACATGGAAACAGAAAGAACAAAAGCTAAATAAATATTCTGATAACATAAATGCAGAAATAGTGACTCAATAATGAATATGCGGATATTAAATACAGCATGAAATTATAATCAGCAAATTTATATAAAAATTGTATAATCATGAATACAGGCTACTTTATGCAAAGTTTCTGTTATAGGCTTAATACCTTAAAGTTAATTAAAACAGCCAAATGTTGAAAATGTGTCTACTTTTGAAGCAACCAGTTTCCACACAGTAGTTACTATATTTAAGTTCTTACATT
>CM074924.1:21813879-21834817 GCA_037576815.1 Pangasius larnaudii | reverse complement strand
GTAATGCAAGTTATGGTGGATGTTCTAATCTGATGAGGGGAACCAATGAGGATGGCTTCTGTTTTTGAGCTGTTCAACTGGAGAAAGTTATGATTCATCCATGCCCCAGATATAAAAAAAAAAAAACAAGAGTTGCATCATGTGACCTACAGGCCTCTATAAGCACATTATATGTTTATGTTCATGAAAGCACAATCTGAAAAAGACTGAACAAGTATGGTTTTCATGGAAGGGTGGCTAAGAAAATGTCCCTTCTCTCTAAAACGAATATGGCAGCAAGACTTAGGTTTGCAAAATTGCATCTGAACAAACCATAAAAGTTCTGGAAAAAATAGCCTTTGGACTGATGAGACCAAGGTGGAGATGTTTGCTCATCATTCACAGCACCATGTTTGGTGAAAACTAAACACAGCATATCACCACAAACACCTCATACCAACTGTCAAGCATGGTAGTGGAAGGATGATGATTTGGGTTAGTTTTGTAGCCATAGGACCTGGGAAACTTGTGAGACAATGAACTCCACTTTATACCAGAATATTCTTGAGACAAGTTCTCCAGGTTCCTTCCACCTCCCAATAACATGGCTGTAGTCGGCTTAGCAACACTAAATTGCTCTCAGGTGTGAATGTTTTGCACAGACCAGGGTGTGGTCGTCCCTTGTGTCCAGTGTTCCTGGAGTAGGTTCTGGATCTAACATAAGCTTGACCAGGATAAAGTGCTTAATGAAAAAAAAAAATGGATTAATGGAAATGTCATGCTCAATTTGTGTTTTGTCACAAGATTTTTTTTCATATCATATCTTTGTCTTTTAATAAAACCCAAATTAAAACTGACTATTTTTAACCACTTTCTAATTAGTGTATTTAATACAAAAAAATGTTATTGACTGAAATTGTTAACTGTATTTATGCTTTGATGAGCTGCATTTGCTTTGTTCCTTATGGCTGAGCGTGAAGGAACTGTGTGTTTAAAAGCCTGACTATCTGATTTGACGGATTTTGAGTTATTGGGATTTTGCTCAGCGCTAAATAATTTCTTTGATTTCTTTTTAATATTAACTGTTGTACGAGTGCTAGATGATTTGTGAGCAGTGATGTATACAGTAATATACAAAGACAGAAACATGCCATGATTTTTGTTCAGGTAAATAATAGCTGATTAGTGAGTATTGCTCTAAATGTGTAAGTAAATATTGTACTAAATTTGGCTTTTTATTAGGTCATTTAAACATTTTAAAACTACAAGGTGAGAGTCAGTATATGATTAGGCGTATGTCCTTTTCAGTATATGTACCTTCCAAAAACTTTATCAAAGCGTGACATTCACTTTGTGAGGAAATTACACTTAGACATGTTTAGACAGGCTGACTGCATTTACTGCTGCATTTGTACTCACTTCTTAACCAACATGAATTTTGCAGGCAGGCAACAAATGCAATGTCAGAAAGTAGCATAAATAAAAACACTTCCACATCATTTTCGTCAAATCTGAAAAGTAGAGTCAAAACCTCCATCAGACCATCAAACATAGTTTTATTCATAAGGGTTTCCTAATGCTTGATCTTTCGGGATTTTGTCTGCATTATTTTGTTTCTTCTCTCCTTTCTATATCAAACTATGAAAAAGAAAGGATGTGGCTCATCCCTTTTTCTGTAGCATATTCAATTCAGCATGACTTTTTCAACTGCAGTGCCAAAGGTTTTTTTTTTTTTTTGTATTAGAAAAAAAAAACATAGTAGTGGTTCCTTCATCTTAATCAGCTTGTTTAAAATACAGACTACAGGACTAGCGTTTTGACGCCAGTCTTATTCATGTGGAGGGTTCAACCCAGTAAAGGATTTCCTCTGCTGGCTTTAATAGAGGAAATCAAACTCCTCTTTGTTCGAGCCACATTTCTCCACAGAGCCTAATTAACCTAATTGTGTTCATTTTCCTCCCTCAATGTTAAACAGTCATTGTGGAGTTGTACTCATTATCTCCCACCTCCGTTTGAGCTACTGCTCTGTCTAGTCCTGAGTAAAAGCGAAAAAAAAAAAACACATAATAAAACAGAAAGAAAGTGCAATTAAACCTCAATTAAACTTCACTGTCATTTTATTCTTACAGTTTTGTTATGATGTTGTCAGACACTGAACCACTCTCTAGACACTTTGGTTTTTAATGTGATTACCACAGAGTCCAAAGCTTCATTTCCAGTTCCAGTAAACACCACATACTGCAGCACACACTCCGAACAACCTCACATTTACACACACACAAACTTGATAAGTCTCGCAAAAACAGTGTGCAAGCTGATTTACTGAAAGGGTCCATGGAAGATTGGGTTTTTCATATAACCTAAATAGCATTTCTATGTGAGATTGCAAAATACAGAGCAGCATCAACACACAGAGATTAAACTAGTACCCCAGTGTCATTTATTAAGCCTGAAAGACACTTTGTAAAAGGCAAATAAAACCACTGGAGGGCAGGTATTCAAATGCAGAATTGCAAATGTATTTTTTTCAGCAATATTATAGCATTATAGCAAGTCTTATTAAATGAATATTTTATTAGGTGCACCAATTTTGGTCTATTTTGACTTTCTATTCCATTCTTTTGCTCCTTTAATCCATTGTCACTGGCCCTATTATCAGGTCTAACATGGTAGCGGAGATACGGTGCTGGACTACAGCACCCATAAGCCAGTGCATGTCACATGGCCAGAGCACCTGAATCACATTGTTGTCTGATCATCACAGGTATTTAAGACAACGTATTGTTTAGGCGGTCTTTAGTTGTTGTCACCATTCCCTTGTATCATGTTCTTGCTGTCGTCTAGCCTCATTATTTCTCGTTCATGTAGCCTCCTCAACTACACTGTGCTGATGGCATCTATAATCTACGGAATACTTCATAACTAGAGTCACCCAAAATCAACCACATATTAGTGACAAAATACAGTATATTAATGACAATATAATGACAAAATGAATAAAGTTTTGGAACAGAACTGGATCTACCATATTGTGCTAATTACAGCTATACAGATATAAACACACAAGATTATGTAGTAGAATCTGTAACTATATGGTGTAAAGCATCACAGGTTTTACGATGTAATTCTGAAACAGTTGATTGTTATAATATTTGAATATTTGACCCAGTGGACCAGAACAATTGACCTAATTAAGCGTGTGCACACTATCAGACTTTCTCTGTCACGCAATTTTCAATTATATGTTATTATAATATGTAATGGATAATGCATCTAATATGCATTAATGCAATCAGAACTATAAATAATGCATATATTAGAGTTATGTCAATAAATGAGTCAGTTAGGGTGTGTACACTTTGCGAGTAGCACAATTAACATGGCTCCCTAAACTCCCAGCTTATGTAGCTAGCTAGTGTTATTTGTGGTTGAGATTGAATTTGGGTGGCAGTGGGACTGTCTCTGTTTTGACATGCATTCCTACTTGGGCTTTCAAAAAAAAAAAAAAAAAAAGCAACACAACCCACAATGCTGTTAGGAAAGTGAACTGTACCTGTGGCCGGTCCAGACTGCACTGCACTCATCTGTCAGGTGCTCCAGTTGAGCAATTATTACATATACATTTTTGTGTCAGCGTTACATTTTTGTGATTTTTTTCTGCGCGGGAGCATCGTGAGACATGCACAACCATGCGCACAGTTTAGGGGGAACTGTGTTCTCATCATTCAGTATTCACAAAACAAAGAACACTTTCATCCATCACTGTGATTTATGGTCGAAATGTTTGAGCTGGGATCATGCCAACCTTTCCCTACTTTCCCCAGGAGAAACTGTGACACTGGTTGGTTCCAAAAAACGGCAGGGAAATGCTCTTCCCCATGACTCATTATAATTTCATGGCCAGATACCTAGGAGTAGATAAAATACTACACGAGTTAATGGCTCATTTCTATTGGCCAGGCCTTCATAGTGATGTACCTTAGATGTGTGAGTCATACCGCAAATGTCAGCTTGTGAATGCATCAGCTACACCAAAAGTGCCCTCTTCCAAGTATTGAGAATTGGTATGGATCTCATCAGGCCTTTGGGATGAATGGTTGGAAGTTTGTGATCCAGGAGGTGCCCAGGCTTCCAAGGAACTTTCCCCATTCAAATGATTATATGGGAAGAAGCCAATGGTTGTGCTTGGCATAATTAAAGAAAGCTTTGAAGATGGTCCAACACTCAGCAAAATGAATTTCAGAAAAATTTGAACTAGAGCAAAAATACTTATGGGGCAGAATTTGCCCTAGGCCCAGGAAAGTCAAAACTGGCTCTAAGATAGACACACCCAACTGAGACAATTCACAGTGGAGATAAAGTCACCATACTCCACATACTCCCCAGTTCCAGCTTAAAATTACTCACCAACTAGCAATGATCCTTTGTGGTCACAAGGCAGTTTGGGGAGGATGTATATGAGGTATTACAAAGACACACAGCAGATTTAGCACCTCAATCACCTGGAGCAGTGGAGAGAGGCGGTCCTTGTTGCTCTGGTGATATCAGAAGGACATTCAGACATGGCATCCCAAGTTTTTGCTAGTGTAGGTTGTGTATTGGTTTGTTTGTGTATGAAAGACACACAAACAAACCAATAACAGCCAAGCGTATGCAGTTAGCTGACATTTCATCCACTATTTGTTTGGCGACACAACAGCGTCGCTGACAACATTGAGGAATTGGTGTCTAAAAAATTCAACATCAGTTAAAAGAAAGAACTTTTTTTACACAATGGACATGGACAATGAGTCTCAGTAATGAAAACGTAGTGACGAAACTTGGAAGGAATGGCCTAGTGATAGTGATAAAGGAATTAGAGATAAAGTGTACAAACAGACACAAGGTTGCTCATAAGTGTACATGGTACCAGAGCACCTTGGGTCAAAGCTCAACAATAGATTTTTTAACTGTATCAACAGACTTGAAGCCATTTGTTTTAGACACTTCAGTAAAGAGAGGGACAGAGCTATAAGCTGATCTCCTGATGCTGAGGTGGTTTTATTACACAGGGCATAAGTTAAATTTACCTGGTAAACCCAGGAGAACCTTCTGGGTTGCATGGGAACATCTGGCAGTAACTTTGTTGAGAGAGGAATTTAACATGCATCTCTGAAAGCGTTTCTCCCTTGTATGAAAATGAGTTTGGGTTCACTGAGTTTGAATGGACCATGTCCATTTCCTCAATCATAGAGGCAGCTGCAAGAAGGCAAGAAAAGAAGCAGTTGTGAAAGCTCAGGCATTGGAGGAGTTTGGAGAGGCCATGGAAAAAAAAGACTTTCAAGTGGCCTCTACTGGGCATATTGTTGAGTAATGGTAGGAGCACTTTGAGCAATTTATTAACATTCAGGAGGCAGTGCCAGAAATCTTTGGTGTTTTGGAGTGGCTGAAGTTGCTATAGTGGTTAGAAACCTTCAAAGCAGCAAGGCTGCAGGGGGCTATGAGATGTGGTTTAAGAGTTTGAAGGTGAAGGACAAGGTTGGGGTTATGTGGTTAACATTTCTCATTATCTCCAATGTTGCATGGAGATCTGGGGAAAGGCCTTTGGACTAGAAAATTGGGATGGTGGCCCCAGTTTTTTTTTTTTTTTTTTTTTTAAATAAAAAAGGAGATCCCATCTCAGCATCCTAAGAAATTTCATACCATGGTTCTGGAGACTCCATCTGATAGTTGAATGAAGGTTTTATAACAAACAGGCTGTGGAACAGGTGACCAGTTCTTTACTCTTGTATAGTTTTATAATGGTCATTTCAGTATACATGTGTTTTGTGGATTTAGAGAAGGCCTATGATTGTGTGCCTCAACAATTGAAAAGAGGTACCACAGGAGTATATGGGTTGCTACTTTCATCTGAAGTGGACCTCTGACATGCACTCAAGCATTTCACTGCTCTGTGTGATACTGCTCAGATGAAAGTAATTTCCTCTGAGTGTGACACCATGGTTCTCTCTGGGATGCTTCCTTCAGGTGAGAGGAGAGACCTTGCCCCTGGCGGAGGCACATAAGAACCTTGCTATCTTCACAATTGATGGAAAAATGAGAGTAATACGTAGTGTTATAGTTCCTGTACTGGACCGTGGTGGTGAAGCAGGAGCTCAGTTTTTGGATGAAGCTCTCTGTTTAGCCGTCAATCTGAGTCCCTGTCCTGACCTATTGTCACAAAGTGGGCTGAGTTGCTGGTTTGTGTTCTGTGATAGGATAAGGAGCTCAGCAGTCTGGGAGCACCTCAGAGTAGAGCCAGCTGAAGTGTTTCAGGCACCTTACATGGATATCCCCTGGTTACTTGCGGCCAGGGGTGGAGAAGTCTGAGCTGACCTTCTCAGCCTGTTGTCATTGCAGCTCCCATCCAGCAAAAGCAAAAGGAAAATAAATGAATGAATGAAAATATACCAGGTAATATGCATTGTCATAGTTAATACCCCAACGATAATTGGTACAACTAAGACTAAAGCTTAAATGTGACTTAAACTCCATCATTTTGGATTCATTTTGTATGATACTACTTCTGAAAAAAATGTTTTTTGTGCTAATGAAAAATTGGATTTTTGAAAATATTGTAATGTCCTCGATTGTAATTCTTTCTATACAGTGTGCCATTCGTGTGTCTCTGTTGGTGGTGAGATGATATCTTTTGTCTGCTCCTCTTTCAGGCCCAGCCCACTGCAACGTGTCACGTTCCTGCATCTGGTTTGCCTGTTGAAGATGACAACACTTACACGCCTTGGACGTTGGATGGACATTTACAGATGTGTATTTAAACCTTGTCAGAGCTACATCCCCACGCAGATCATTGCCTTTGCCTTGGCCGGTGTGAATTTTGCTATGTGTGCTGATTTCTTCTGTGTATGTAACTAACACACACACACCAATAACCACCTTTTTTGTAAATAGTACATTAGAAATAGTGGTTAGGAAAGACTGTTGGCACCGTTTATGTTTAATCCGTATTCTCTTGGTTTTGGGTTAGCTAGGGAGGAATTGTATTTTTTGTTTCTTTTTTTTGGTTAGGTTAGTTAGTTCACTTTCATATAGTTAGAGGGGATTTTGTTTATTATTTTGCCCTGTTCAGCCTCTGAACCTTAAACCTCTTTGTGAAAAAAAAGAGAGAATGAAATACAAAGCAAACACAATCTTGGTCTCGCCAAACACCTTTCTTCCTTTGTATGTTGTAGTCCAACCTGCAAGCCCGGGTCATAACAATACACATAAGGTTCCGTTATGTTCAGTGTTATTTCACTGTTTGCAAAATCTATGTGGTTAGCTAAATTTAAAAGCCTCTAAAGCCTCATAGGTTGTGATCAAAGGGCTGGAAATAATTTCTTCATCTTGGTGATAGCTGCGTTCTTGTGGTTTCCGTTAACTAACAGCTTGGTAAAAAGTCACGTTCTATTAAAGCCACCTTGATCCTATCCAACCTGATAATGCTTTCCAGAGTTCTTCTGGAAGGAAGCTCAAGGTTACCCCTTGGCTTGAAAGTGAGCTTTGATTGAGTGCTTACAACCATGCGTGCAAGATTTGCTGTTTCACACCATCAAAATTCCTGAACTGACGCAGTAATGTGCTCTGTATCCATTCTGTCCAAGGTTAAAAATGCTTATCCAAAGCAGCACCCCAAACCTCTCTTATTTCCAAATTTCAACACTTCATGCATCCTGAATAATATTACCAATGATCTGCTGTCAATGTTCTAGTACTGACCTGGTTTTGATAAGCAGTGTCCTTACTTCCTTGTTGGCCTTTGATCTTCTGTTGAGTGTTAAAAGAGGTTTTATTTATTATAATGTAATTATTATCCTTAGCTGAGAACTATTGCTTTAGTATGCTGTAAAGAGTAAATAATAATAATAATAATAATAATAATAATAATGAACTGTAATACATTATAGGCATTTTAGTTTGACACATGCCAGCTAAGGATTCCTAATAATTAATATTTAATAATCCGGTTAAAATATTCACAATGAAACTCTTCATTCTTCTTGCTACTGAGGCGCCACAGTTGACAGGTTCCTGAATGTCCCAGATGTTAAATACATTTAAGACCTTTACCGAAGTCTAGCACTTCATAAAACAGGATACAAACTCTGTTTTCAGGAAAGATTTGTCCATTGCACAGAACTAAATTCCAACTTTCCGTGAAAACCCCAAGTGAACACTTTGGTTCACATCAGAGGGAGAAATGACTTACTTATTCTCAATCAGTCACCCTGTGATAGACTGGTTCCAACATATAGCATGCCTGTCTATTTTACTTTAATCATCCATCACTTTTGGAGAAACAATTTGATTGTTTTGTTTTCCCTTGGTTTGTGCATGTACACTGAATTTTGGGAGAAGCTGTTAACATTACAAAAAAAACGTGTGGTTTTATATACACCCTTTACAAACACCACCTTTAATGCTGCTCCACCCGTGATTACTTGCAAGGAAATTTAAATATTGATGCACAAGAGAGTAATTGGATACAGCTTTTTTGGATTCAACATGAAAGCTCTGTAAGGAAACTCTCTGCAGAAGCTGTCAGAAGGGAATATCACACACAAGCTGACATGATATGCTGTGGAAAGCTTTTTAACCAAGGCCATCATTTTACTGCGACGTGTCCCACTTTGGCAAATGTCTGAGTTGAAATCATAGGTTCGTCATCTGGCATTAGGCCCCAGTTTTAGTATAAATACTTCATTGGTAGCCAAGTTCAAGGTACCAGATGACAATAAAGTACATCTAGATTCACACTATATACACACATACTCCCTATATACACACGTTTCTCATAGACATGTACACATATGTTCAACTGATATTAGAAAGGTTTAAAACAACAACAGCAGCAATAATAATAATGATGATGATAATAATAATAATAATAATAATAATAATAATAATAATACCATTTGTGAGACCATTTCTCACCAAAAGCTAGTTCAAGTCCAGGATTGAGAAGGAGAAAATAGAACTTGCCCAAGAGCAAGCCGATGCATAGACAATTCTACAGAGATCTCAACAGACTAGCAGTCAACAAAGAAGAATCCATGGTCTCAAAGGAGAGACTGAGAGTCTCATAATTACAGGCACAATTACAGGACCAGGCACTGTACACTCAAAAGGACATACTCATGCAAGCACTCAACTGCAGGATGTACAGCAAGGCAGAAGAACATGTCAGCCACATAGCTGCTGGTTGCACAACACTTGCACTGTCTGAAAACACTCACAGACACATGGTGGCCAGCTACTTCCACTTGACCATGCGTAAGCTCCTGGCGGTTCAAGTGCCTGGCAATTCTATGGTCACATCCCTGACAAAATTGTCAGGATCACTGAGATGACAATTGTGCTGGATGTACCTATAGTCACTGACCAGATGATACTACTCAACCATCCTGACATAGTGCTGCACAATAAGCAACAGAGGACATGCTTGCGAGGATGCAAACCTAATGCTTAAGAAGACTGAAACGCTCAGCAAATACAAGGATCTGGAAATTCGAGATCAGCAGAATGTGGAACACCAAGACAATAGTGGGAGTATTAGTAATACTGAATAAAGGATTTGACAACCTTCAAGCGCTCCCAGGTCATCTGTTAGCCAGTGAAGTGCAGAAGATCATACTAATGGTCACCAGACACATCCTTAGAGAGACACTAGAATGAATTGCTGCGATCTCTTGTTGAGATCTGGGTTCCTCAGAAACCCGCCAAAACACGGGGCAAGAGGAAAGAAAATCTGAACTAAATAATACTGATCATAAACAATAATTCTATTTATATGTTAAACATTAACATATAGCAGGAGTCCCAAAATTTCCCCAAACAATTATTAGGTTATTCTTACCTGGTCATTCAATTATCTAGCAGTAGTAAAGTCAAAGTGATTGGACTTGTGGTGTGATCTTGAGTGGATATTTTGTATGCACTTTCAATGGTCAAAGAACACGTAGGAGGTTTCATCCATGGCATTTTGCATTATATATATATATATATATATGTGTGTGTGTGTGTGTGTGTGTGTGTGTGTGTGTATGTATGTACAGTATGTATGTATAAGTATGGCTATGTGTATGTGAGTGTGTGTCTAAAAGAGTTTAGCCTAACCATGTTCTGTACCCCAGCACAGGCAAGCTCTGTTTGCCCTGCTGGCAAATATGGTGCTGCTGCAATTAGCTAAATGAGTGCAGGCAATGTGAGCTCTGCCTCACACACTCCAGACACAACTGTTTACCCAAACCACCCTGCCAGGGATTTCATCAAGAGGTCATTACAGGAGTTCCTTTCTCACTCCCCCTCTCCCTTCTCCTCCACTCTAATCCTCTGTGCGTCTTTGGTGAATCTTTTTTGCAGACTGCACATGCTACAGCTGAGACTTCGAGTGAATTCCAGTGTCAAGACATGAAGGATTAAAACAGTTCTTTTGCTCTAGATTCACTACAGAATACTTTAAATGAAACGGCATTGCTTGCAACATTTTCATTTTTACCTGGATTTTCTGAGACAACTTGGCACAATTGGCAAGAATCTGCATATTTTTACAGGAGCCCTGTTTCATGGGCAAACTTAATTAGCGATGTTTTAAAAATGTCTGTTAGCAGCAATTCAATCTTTAATCCAAGGACTCATGCTTCTCTGAGTGCTCAAAGTGCTGAGCTCACACCTAAATTGATATCTCACACTGGGAAATCTGCCCAAACAGATTTCCATCTATGCCCTTGACAAACCATTGGCATTGATGTGCTATGGTTTTGTTAACCTATCCAGCTCTGCATTTCCCATAGAAGCTACTAGTGAGTCTCAGAAAAGTGGTGCTGAGGTCAAAGATCACAGCTTCATGTACAGGTAGGGAATCATACATGCATATCTACAGGCACTTGAACATTAGCATGCATGAGACAGATCTTTTGCATGGTCTCTGGATGACATTTGAGGCCTGTAGTGTTTATTGATACAGCATTTGTGTGTGTGATTCCAATTCACGCAAGCCCAGACCTTGGTGCCATGCCTCACCTCGTATGCGCATGCTCAAACCACAGCGTGCGCATACGAGTGGTGTGCTGGTTTATTTTGTCCAGCACAGACCATGGCTGTGCGGCTGCACTCCACCGCTCAAACTCCTTCTCTGACTACATAATTGGATTGGCCAGAAGTATTTGATTGGATACAGTTAGCCTATTTCCTCTCACTCTCCTCTCTGTGAAGAGAGAGAGAATTCTTCTGCTGCTGTGAGAGGGAGAGTTATTTTGCTGCTGTGGCCTGAAGTGGAAAGGCAAATGTTAGTGAAAACAACGCTATTACATTTGATTGACCATGAGCTTTTAAAAATTCATGCTTGCAAGTTTCACCCTGGGTTGCGGTTCTTTTGTAAACAAATGGGTATATGTGTGTGTGTGTGTGTGTGTGTGTGTGTGTGTGTGTGTGTGTGAGACGAGGTGGTACTAAGAAGCTGGATGGTGCAGTGGCTCGGCCTGCACTTACAAATTAAAACCCAAGAATGATCACTGACATTGAGGAAATGGTATTCTATCCGATTTGGGGTGTGTATTGGGGTCTTTAATCAGTGGAGTCAATATTATTGTATGGCAGAATTGGGTTATGTAGGGTTTCCTGATTATTATAATTTGCATAATGGATTGTTTTAGTATTTATGTAGTGTAGCAGGCTGTAATATGTGCTATATTTAGAGGTCCATAGCAATGGAGAGTGCTCTCTTTGTAGTTGGGGTGTAGTTGCCATAGTTGTTTATACTCTTTGTCACAGAATCTTTGGTCCTAGCTTATATCTACAGCCATGCTGATGTATGTGTGTAACCATCTGTTTGTGATATGTTATAGTGTGTGTGTGGTAGAGATGTGTGAAATTTAGTAAGAACAGGGTGGTAATAAATTGTGTATAGGTAGGCGAGGTGAGTATTAGCGAGTGTGTGAGTGGGTGAAGTGTGTGTTTACTCCTCAAGCAAGGAGCTCTCAGTTTCACTCGGAATCATAGCACTCCTGGTAGGTTAATCACATCTCTCTCTTTCTGTGTGTGTGTGTGTGGGTGTCAGTGCTTGTTTGCACTAGACTGTAGTGTACCGTACATGTGCACCTGTGTGTTTGCTTATGTAAATGTTTGTATGTGGGTGTGTGTTTATATGCGTGAGGTCTAAGTGGTAGACCAGCAATTACAGCTGAGTGGTTTACTCATAACTGAAGGAGACAGAGATGCCCTACAAGACTGGAAAGTCCTCCGTGGTCTCTCTCTCTCTCTCTCTCTCTCTCTCTCTCTCACTTTCTCTCTCTCACTCTCTCTAGCTGCTAATTTCACTCTTTCATGCACAGCTTACTCCCTCTTCTGTGTCTCTTCTTTCTCACTGTCTCTCTCTTTATTTTCTTTCATCATCCTCTTGGCCATGTTCTTCTTTCTCTCTCACTCTCTCATCAGCCGCTCCCCTTTGCCTCCGTTCTCTGAATACCCTCCCTGAGAGCGTGCAGTGTATGATGGATGGCTGTAGTATAAATGGAGTGTGTCCTGCTATAGGAACCCTTCTGAAGGAAATAGTCTTAGTGCCCCTTTCACACCTGCTCTGCTTCATAAAGTAGTGAGGACACACACACACACACACACACACACACACACACACACACACACACACACACACACACACACTTTCGCATTAGAGTAACATGAACATTACTTTTACATTAACATTAATGTTAATGTAAGAACTTTTACATATTTGACCCTAACATTTACCTTAACCTCTGTAACCAACTAGTTCATAAAACAGCTGGACTCTGAAATGATTTGGCCATCAGCACTTGAACACCATGAACACACTGCTTGTATAGAACAGATGTAGATTCATTCAGACACAGCTTTGTACACATTCAATATTTTGTGCCTTTGTATGATGACAGGAGGTAAACGGAATATACAGTTGAGGTCAAAAGTTTAAATCCCCCTTTCAGAAGCTGCAAAATGTTCATTATTTTACCAAAATAAGAGGAATCATACAAAATGCATGTTATTGTTTATTTAGTGCTGACCTGAATATGATATTTCACATAAAAGATGTTTACATGTAGTCCACAAGAGAAAATAATAGTTGAATTTATAAAACTGTCCCCGTTCAAAAGTTTACATCCACTTGATTCTTAATACTGTGTTGTTACCTGAATGATCCACAGCTGTGTTTTTGTTTAGTGATAGTTGCTCATGAGTCCCTCGTTTGTCCTGAACAGTTAAACTGCCTGCTGTTCTTCAGAAAAATCTTTCAGGTCCCACACAGTCTTTGGTTTTCCAGCACTTTTGTGTATTTGAACCCTTTCCAACAATGACTATATGATTTTGAGATCCATCTTTTCACACTGAGGACAACTGAGGGACTCATATGCAACTAGTACAGAAGCTTCAAACACTCACTGATGCTCCAAAAGGAAAAACCATGCATTAAGAGTCGGGGGGTGAAAACTTTTGAACAGAATGGAGATGTTTATGTATCACATAGCAAAACATAGGTGGCAGTAGGCTGCTGCAAAATTACATAAAGCTTTTTGAAAGCTTTTTTTTACACACATTTTCACTTCATTATATGTATTATGCATGTAAAGTTGATGGATAGTTAGAAGCTAATGACATTATTCATTCATTCTCTCTCTAACACGCATACACACACACACACACACACACACATGCACACAATTCTATCTTTGTGTGACTTTCCATTTAAAATTAACATACCTAACTAATGCTATAAAATCTATAATTTATAAAAAATAAAAAATAAAAATAAAAAAAAGGACACTTTCTGTTCTCTAACAATTAGGGGCAGGATACTAGTGATGACTCTTCAGTTCTAGAAAAAAGTTTTTTTTTCCCTCTTTATCCACTCCACGGACAAATATGCATGCATTATCCTATGTAATGTGGAATCCTGTCCATCAGTGTGTATGTGATGAGATTAAAACAACACAAACATGGGAAAGGAACCACTTAGGATATACACTGAATATAGTGGGATCTTCTGCACCCAGAGATATCAATAGATATGTATCCATTCAGTGTTTACAATCAAAAATAAACCAATGTAGGCCTCATATTAAAGTGAACTGATTACCCAGAATGCGTCTCTGCCCAGGCAGGAGATATCAATATCACATTTTCATGGAACTATTTCATGTGTACACCACACTGCATAACAATTATTACATTGTGGACCTGCTCTTTCAAGATTCAGCTCCTAGCTTAAGTCTCTGATGCCTTCTGATCAGCTCCTGGCTGTTCCACAGTCTTGGCTGAGGCTAAAGGGTGACCGTGCCTTTGCAGTTGCTGCTCCAAGGCTGTGGAACAGCCTACTCCTAGCAGTGCCTCCTCAGTTACCTTTTTTCACACTTACATTTTGTACTCCCCTATTTATTTTTTCTGTTATTGTACTATTTCATACTATTTCATCTCTTAGCATTAATATTTATTTTTTGTGCCCTGTCTGTATTGTTTACTTTAAATTTCATTCTTATGTATGTACAGTACTTTGGGCAACCACTGCTGTTTTAAATGTGCTTTATAAATAAAACTTACTTACTTACTATTTGTGTATATCACACTGCATAAGAATGATGACAATGAGCATATTACAGAGAACAAAGAGAGGTTATTGTAATAGATAGTGATAAGGTAGAATGATTATGTAAAGCACTGCAGTGGGAGTATTGATATGTTCAATTTGCTCATGTGGGTGTTGACCCAATTTGGTTGGCTGGTTAACCTTACAGATGCTGCAGTGATTAAAGAGGCTGTTTCACACACCTACAGAATCTGCCACACTGCCATCATTTACCACACTGAATTGCTCACCATATAATCACATCTTACTCAGATCAATTCATAGATAAACTGTAGAGCAGCCAGATATCTAGCCAGCTAGAAAAATACTAGATTAACAAACAAACAATGAATTACATTGTCTTGCTTTAAAGTCTCTCCTGTCCATTCTCATGAATCTCAAATTTCGAAGCACAGCAAGGCAATGGTTTGCCTCTTACCTGGATGGAGGGTCATATCAGGTGACATGGAGTGGATCCACATCTGCTCCATGCAGACTATCCACTGGTATCCCCCAGTGCTCAGTGCTGGGTCCTCTTCTGTTCTCCCTCTATTCCTGCTCTCTGTGAGGTCATAGCCTCACTTGGGTTTTCATACCATGGCTATGCTGATGACACTCAACTCATCCTCTCCTTTCTTCTCTCATTCATTCATTCACACACTTTCTGCATGGCTCTTAGCAATCCTGACAAACATCTCATCATGGATTACCACTCATCAGCTGAGACTAAATTTCAGCAAGGCTGAACTAACATACATCTCTGGAGCATCCTTATATCAAGATCTTGTGATCTCCTTGGACAACCCCCCAGATCTTACCATCTGTCACTGCACTCAGACTTGGGGTAACCATGGACAATCATGTCCTTCTTGCCTCATATTTCTAAACTGACACAGCCATGCAGGTTTCTCCTTTACAACCTTAGTAGGATCTAACCATAAAGGCCACCCAGGTGCTTGTTCAGACCCTGGCCATTTCAAGATAAGACTACTACTTCTAATTCAGAATCCAGCTGCATGACTTGTTTGCAACCACCCTGAGTTTTTCCACACCACCCCTTTGCTACGCTACCTCAACTGGCTTCCTGTAGTTGCCACATCAGATTTAAAACACTGATGTTTGCCTACAAACCAAAAGCAGACCAGTGCCCACCTTCCTTAAAGCACTTATCAGTGCACCATGCTGCCTCCCAGCCTCTAGCACGGCTCGATTGGATCCACCATCTCTCAGTGTACAAGGAAGACATGCATCAATACCCTTCTCTGTCCTGGCACGTAGGTGGTAAAATAAACTTTCCCTGGTTGTTTGAACAGCAGAGTCACTGGCTGTCTTCAAATGAGGAATAAAGACCTACCTCTTTACAAAGCACTTGAATTAGCACTTTGTGTATCTATTTAAAAAAAAATTCTTGTCTTGTGTTTTATTTTCATACTTAATTTCATACTAACCTCCCCAGCAGGGTATTTAAGAGATGATGATACTCTTAGTCCTTGACCTAGTGAACTAGCATGAGGATGTGTTTTTTGATAGAGACTACAAATCACTTCTGTAAGTC
The DNA here is from genome assembly GCA_037576815.1 of Pangasius larnaudii. Classification (NCBI taxonomy): domain Eukaryota; kingdom Metazoa; phylum Chordata; class Actinopteri; order Siluriformes; family Pangasiidae; genus Pangasius; species Pangasius larnaudii. Next base: position 21,818,669 of record CM074924.1, on the reverse strand, counting down.
ACTCTGGATAAGGGTGTCTGCTAAATGCCATTAAAAAGTAAATGTAATTAATTAATTAATTGTATACAGTATATTCTAAATATAGGATATATTGTATATTATGAATATCTAGAGAAGACTTAATTGATCAACTGTTTGCTATTGTATCTTGCTTTTTTTAAATTATTTATATGTATGTAATATATTATTTGACTAGTAAATGCACATTATTTGGTTTTATGTGGGATGCACAACCTCAGCTCCTGAACAGCCACATGCTCCTACAGCTTCTGGATTTATAAGGTGCTGATTAAGTGCTTAAGATTTGCCATATGTCATGTCAGTCTTTGAGAAATATTAACAAGAATACTCACAGACAGCGGATGCGGTAGAGGATGGAAGATGATTTACTCAGTGCAGGCCAGGTGAGATAAAAGCTTTTTCTCTGGGGTCCACATGCCCCTTCCTTTCTGCATTCTCAGAACCGCAGACACCAGTTAGTGTACTCCTGAAACACAACAAGATGTAACTATACCCCTGGATAATGATTTTCTGTCTCTCTGTCCATCTCTCTCTCACACACACACACACACACACACACACACACACACGCAATGGAAAATATGGAGAACAATTAAGAAAAAAAAAAGCAGGGCAGCTGGAAAAATGTCATTTTTGACATTCACAAATTGTAACAACAAATAGCAATTTGCAGAATACTTTATTCAACCTCTCAATCAACTGCCCTTTGAACCATTCTAGCAAGCTTTGTATCTTCAATCTAATGTACTGGAATAAGCTAAGTATGTTTCAAATCAATGTCTTTATCAAATCAAGAAACTGTATTTAGGCTGCAGTTGACAATAATAGCCATCAAATCGTATTTTAAATGTATTCAGACCCCTGATGTATTCAGACCCCTGATTTTCACATATTACTGAATTACAGATGGTACACTGAAATTTCATTCTGTTTGATATTTTATTTTAAAACACTGAAGCTCAGAATCAATTACTGTAAAGTGACATTGGATTTATCTTGGAAAATATTTTTAAGAAAAATGAAAAACTGAAATATCTTGCTTGCATTCATCGTGTATTCAACGCCTGTGCTGTGGAAGCTCTCCGTTTACACTGATGAAAGGAATTGCCCTAACGAGACACAATTATCTTACTATTGGCATCCACCTTTGAATCATTAAAGTTTCAGATGAGGTTCAGAGGTTGAGTACTTTTGCAAGCAAGATATTTCAGTTTTTTTTAAATAAAAAATTATGTTTGTGTCCACACAAGCAGACTTCCTGTTTTAGGGCCCATGTATTAAACACTGTATGGGCAATATGGTCACTACAGTCTTCTGCTTAACACACCCTATAGTCGGATCCCAAATCTAATTTGTACTCAATGAAAACATGGTCTACACTCAACCATGCCCTATATGCTTTACTGTATATACCCATGCATCAGATTCATCTTCAAGATTGCATGACTGAGAACTTTCAAAAGTGACTTTTTTCACAAGTAAATTGATACATATAATTCCATGTGAATATGTGAAAATGTGTGTATGTGTTTCAGGGGGTGGAGGGAATAAGACAGAATATATATGAAATATAAAATTGCACTTTTTTTTGTTTTACCAAAACATAAATGATACCACCCACAAACCTAAAATTAATCTAATCATGATCCTCCAGTTTCAGCTGCACCTCAACCTATAGCCTATAGCCCACTGACTCCAGTCTACTCTCAACCAAACCTACCTACATTCCTTCATCTACACGAACTGCTCAATGGTGATCAGGGGCAATTTAGCATAGCCAACCCACCTGCATGCATGTTTTGGGACAGTGGAATGAAAATGGAGAACCTAGAGGGAACTCGGGATTGAACCGGGCACCTTGGAACTGTGAGGTGGCAGTGCACCACTGTGCAGCCCTTCAACCACATACAGTCTCATCTAAATCACCCTGTAAAATTTATCAGTTATGCCCTACATCTCATGTCAGCCACTTTCTACAGTTGTCTCAAAACCCTGCAGTTTTATTTCAGTCATTTTGCTACAGTATGACCGCTATCAATCATCTTATGGTCTCATCCAAACTACATCGTTCTGTGCAACATGGACTTTTTCATCATTAATAAATTTTGTTAAATTAAGTAAAATTAAATAAGTTAAATTAAATATATTTAATGTCATTTTTCCACCAGTAGACACCAGTAGATTCAGAAGCTCAGAAGGCATTCCCTATTGCTTCTTCAATCACATCTTCTGTAAACATCACCTGTCACTTATAGTGTAAATCTAATATAGTCATCAGTAAACAACAATTTGACAAAGTCAGGGAAATAAACATAAATTCTGATCTATTTAAATTTAAATATGCAGCTCAAGTTTTAGAGATGAGAACGACAATAGAATCTGCAACCCTCACTTTTTTTTCACATTTTTAAACTGTCACTAATTAAGTGTTCATAAATTAAAGTGCTGAGCTGAAATAGGTGGAGCGACGCCTAAAAAGTAGGTGCAATTAAAATCCACCGCCATAGTGGGATTTTTAAAACTCGTTTGTTCCAAAATGCATCTGCATCCCCGTCCTCCAAGAGATGTTCCCCTCTTAGCACAGACACAGGGATAAAACATTATTTTCCTGATCTCAAACTGAGCCTTAAAAGTCTTTTCCTATTTCTTACAACCAGGTTTTGTGGATTTTCACTATGTAACTCACCCATCTCCAACATAAATAGGCAAATTTAAATTCAAACTAAATACAACAGACTAAATTTATCCGTAACAAATAAAAACAAGCAAAAGTAGTTGTACTAACTAAAGGCCAAATCACACCAAAGGTCTTTTAGTTGCACAAGATTCTATATTACCACACATATGTGAAACTTAACTCCTAGAAGTCTATTGAAATAGCATTACTCTTTCTTTTTTTTTTACACAATATACATCAGTATATCCTATTATCCTAATATCTATTAGGATTTCAAAGGCATTCTCAGATAATTTAGCACTTTAGAGACTGCCTCTGCTGGATTATGCTTTACTTTCTTTGATTCTTTCCATTTAGGCCCTCACTTAGAATCACTGTGAGAGCTATTAACTCTTAGAACACACTCTAAGCAGCTGCCTGAAAACCCTGGATGACGGTCGCTACAGTTGGTGCTATGACCAAGTGCTGAAGGCAGTTGCAGAAAGTATCTCCACTGCCATCAATACTAGCAAACACCATCGCCCTCTCAGCATGATGATAACCTTTGTGAGAGCCAGAGAACAGCCTCAGCCACAGCCCAGAACACTGGCAGGCCTATTCACCAAGGCATCAGATTGGCAGCTGAGAGTTGACCTGGGCAACCAGCTCAAGTTTTCCCTTCCAATGTTACACCAACATATCTGCAGTCTGATATGTGGATTCTATCAGAGACCTCAAAACAATTGGCAATGATAGAGCTGACAGTGCCCTGGGAAGGCCACCCTGAGAAGGCGAATGACAGGATGTGTGCCAAATATCAGGAGCTGGTGGAAGAGTGCCGAAGACAGAGACGGCATGGTTACTGTGAGCCAATAGAAACAGGGTGCAGGGGTTTTGCTGGCTGCTCACTTTGCAAAGTCCTGATAACCTCAGGGAACATCACTGATGATGAGTCCCAGTGCATCCTAGGATGTATTTTCTCATCAAGTTTATTTTGGCCTTCAATATAAAACATGTATACAAATATCCACATTTGTGGCACTACCACATAAATATCAACCTAAAATACAGTGTCAAGAATGACAAAAATATATTTCTGTATATTTCATTAGGCTGCAATGAGTATGCTTGGTTCTTAAACAGAATAAGAAGAGCTGATCTGACTGAGTATCAGCCTCACCAATTACAAACTCTAACCCCTTTTTACATCTGCACAATTATGAGCTATATCACTAACTACGTGATGGCCCCAAAGATACCAAAAATATACAATGTGGCAATCTTCTGCCTGTGCTCAGTGAAATATAACCCATTTGCTTATTTTCACTGCAGAAATATAACAATATTATCACTGAAAAAATTAAGCAAGGTATTGCACCACTGCCCTTATCAGACTGGACAACTAATTTATTTTTATGGCACTTTAAAGGTCAAACTTGTTATTTATTTAATGGAAAAGATTATCAGGAGGACAATCCTCTCCTCTTCCTGTTCCCCATTTCAGCTATAATGAGTACAGGCACAATGATGCTGCTCTCAGCTAGACTATCTGAGGAATCACAGCTATTTATAAAGCATATAGCAGAACATTATATAACAAAGTAAAAACATAGCTTAGAATAAGCCAGGGTAATTACTCTAGGTATTTTGGCACCATGAAAATCACTTAAATGCCACAAAGATCAAATAGCGTATATACCAAAATATTTAAACCAAAAATGACAAAAATGATTAAGAACAGCACAAATAATGATCTGAAAACTAAATACCAGGTTAAAGCCTGTTCAGATAAAAAAAATAATGGTCATAATATCAATTTATTCCACTGACAGATAAATGGTTGTAGGGCCAAAATACTGATGTTTAAGCATATAGGGCTGGACTCTGAGTTAAATGATGTAAAATGATTTAATACTGAAACTGTGCACATGGGTATTCAAGAATATTCACTATTTTTATAATCCTAGGCCTTTTTGACAGTTCTTTGTTACTTTAAAAGCTTTGAAGATTTTTATTTGAGGTCACAGTTTCACACTTTTTGAAATGCAGTGTGACATTCATTGAACTTTTATTATTATTATTATTATTATTATTATTATTATTATTATTATTA
>CM074924.1:21799354-21813779 GCA_037576815.1 Pangasius larnaudii | reverse complement strand
ATTGTTTTATTTCAAATCCATTGTGGTGGTGTATAAAGGCAAAATCACCAAAACTCTGTCATTGTCCAAATACTTCCGGACCTAACTGTAAATACCCACCTGAGTTCTCTCTAAAATGACCATTTAATCAAACGCACCATGTTAAAAGCATCTGGACTTGCACAGGTATTTCATGTGCACCTCATTTCCCTCTAAAACATGGGTCTCAAGTGTGACTTGCTAACTGATGGCAAAAAAAATGATAGCGAAAAGCTTGCTAAATTTTTATTACCAGCACTGAGGCTACAAACCAGGAAGTTCATTTTTAAAAACATCCTTCATAGCAGGTTACCCCTGCTTTATAACAGCCTATGATTTCTAGAAATACTTCTAATTTGTGAAGAGAGTTCTGCACAAAGGCAATATAAAAATGATGCATGTTGAGGATGAGCTTTTCGTTAAACAGATCAAGCAAAACAGTAATTAAAAGATTAATCAATAATCAAATTTATAATTGTTTGAATACTCATTTAGTCCTCGTCGTTTAGTTATCGTTTAGGCGTTATTCATAAAATGATGCTGTAGGTTTGAAAGACAAAATGGTGGTCGTGGTTAAACGGAATGAATGAATTGTGAATGTAGTAACTGCAGGAACTCACCTAATTTGTCATGCACACAATGCGAATCTCTTCTCTAGGCATAATCAAGTGTTTAAGAAGGTAAATAATGGTAACCAGGTGATAAATCAGTTAGCTTACTTGTTGGACTCCTGGGTGACTAGCTGTGCAACTCTACTCCGTTGTAATCACTTCAGTTGAATAGGCCCAAATACCAGCTACATACTTGCTGAAACCTCATTAAAAGAGCTAATTAAGTGCTGTATGTACACATTTACACATTGAGCACAATCATCTGCTTTGCTGAAACACATAACGTTTTATCAAAGTTTGAGAAAATAGAGCCTTTGGGATGATTCTTTAATAAAGGGGTTCCCAAAGCTGAACTACTTCAACCTAAATTATTTGCCTCAAGTACCCTGGAGATGTTAATCAGATTAACGTTAAGTGAAACTTTTGCTTATTGAAAATGGCTGTTTTATTCATTTACTGCTTTTGTTGCTGTTCGAATCTACACGACCTTGCCTTGCTTGGTTTTATGGCTAGGATTTCATGTTTTTTTTATATATCTTTTTCAGAAACTAATTCAAACATACCATACACTTGGGAAAGGGTTTGGCCTTGCCACTGTTCCTGCACCCAAATCTAAATATTAATCATTGCCTCGCTGTACTAGTTTCCAGATTTGGAGCTTTTGTTGTCTAACTTGTGCTTGGTTGGTCTTCCTTTATTGTAAAAAGTTCTAAATATAAAGAAGATGCTTTTAACCACAAAGAATGATTTAGCTAGCTAACAGTGTAATTTACATTTAATTCTCACATGCTAAGACTTATCTCATGACATGCAACATGAGTAATTCAATCAACTTCTATCACTTTTGACTTATTTTAAAAGTTTATTATTTGGTTTTCTGCTGCACCTGATGCAGCTCATCAAGAGCCACAAGACTTCAACATTTAAAGAAATCAAAGGGAAAAGCTCTCGCATACTGACTTCCTTTATCTATTTGTTTCATTCCTGCTCATTTCCTGACCAATGATTTGTTAAGACCAATAAAAGATTAATTTATATATAGGAAGATAAATACCATCCCCACAACAAAATGATAATCATCAGGTAGTAATGCTTCCAGACTTCCAGTAGACTAAACTTGTAGTTTATTTTTACACCTATACATGAGGGAAGGTACAAAACAAAACATGTAAGATTAGATTATAGATCTTTAGACAGAAGTTAGAAGAATTGGGCAAAAGACCTGCATGTGTAGCGGCATGGTGATAAATGACCACTAGGTGGAGCTCTTGTTACATGTTTCCTGACAAGAAACATCAATCCTACTGCCATGGAAACACAGAGGCCACCTACAGTCTGACACACTAGTCTAACCCACAGACACTCCTTTCCACTCACAGGGCTTACTGGTCTGGTGCAAGATTAACTCACCCCTCCTCTACCGTCTCACTGAGCTGAGCCATGTTCATCTCATAGAATTGGGCCTGATAATGGGAACTAATCTGACACATGAATAAGCAGTTAGATAAGCAGTTAGATAAGCAGTTAGCATGACCATTACCTGATGGGCAATATGATGATAAGATATCAATATTGCTGTAGATTACATCATAGTACACTTTTCTTGATGAGTGTATCATCAGTACCTTTATAACACTGGCCACCTCAACCATTACACAAATTAATAGTTGAATATTAATAGTTTTGGATCAATTTTTGAAAAGTTTCCCCAGCTAAACAATTTATGTTCTGTGCTGTTAAATTAAAAATATATATATATTATGTTATTTATATACATTTATATGTATTTGCATGTGGCACTAATGATTTGCTGGCAAGAATAAATATCATGATATTACATAAAAATGTCTATGATTACGGTAATTTTTGTCAGATCACCCACTCCCACTGGTGCACTAGATTACTGATGCCGATGTACAAGTAAGTGTAAATTCGACCAAAATCTTTTCTCATGAGATCTGAAGGTAAAACCGTTTGACCAAGCCTCACCTCAGTCGAGGAAATGAGGTAATTACCTAGTCAAAAATAAAGCTCTTTGTTAATACAAAAAAAAAATTCATTCATTCATCTTCAGGAACCTGATCCTTTTCCTGGTCAGGGACGCTGTGGATCCGGAGACAATCCTGGGAACAGCGGTCGTGTGGTAGGAATACTTCATGGGACACCACACACATCCACAACTACGAGCAATTCAGCATAACCAATCCATTTAACGGCATGTTCTGGGATGATGGAGGGAAACCAGAGACCCAGTGGAAAATCTACGTGGACGCAGTCAGAACGTAGGAAACAGCACACTGGTAGCAACCTGAGCTCAAGTCCATTTAATAAAACTTTTGTTAAAAGTGGTTTTATATATAATTGAATTGAGTCACTGCAAAAAAAAAAAAAAAAAAAAAAAAGAACTAAAGGGGAAATAGGTTGTGCAAACACTTTTGTTTTGCATTTTTGTATTACGATACTTTTACCCTTTTGTGTTTCTCATTTTATTTTGCTTTTGACTTTCTCCATTTTGATGCAGGATCAGGGAAGAGTGACCGGAGAAGGTCTGGTGTGTCTGCTGCACGTCATCAACCTGGACCAGTGGTTCACGATATTTATATCATTACGTCGATTCTTGATTTAGTTTTATGTCATTTGATAAAAATCCACTACACTGACCACTATGTGTGCACTGTGATCTGCTGTAAGTGTGTAGGCGGTTCACCAAATGCATTTGATTGGCGTTAGCTAACCATAACATTAATGATTAACCGATAATTATTATGGAATTCATATTCAGCTTATGAACCAAGGACCAAGGTGCAGATGTTCCTTCCTTCCTTCCGTCCATCCATTTTCCATACCGCTTATCCTACATGGGATCGCAGGGAGCCTGGAGACTATCCCGGGGACTCGGGGTACAAGGCAGGGGTTGTCCTGGACAGGGTGCCAAACCATCGCAGGGCACAAACACACACACACTCACACTCTATGGAGAATGTGGAACAGCAAATCAGCCTACGACGCATGTCTTTGGACTGGGGGAGGAAACTGGAGCACCCGGAGGAAACCCCTGAAGCACGGGGAGAACATGCAAACTCGAACCCCCAACCCTGGAGATGAGAGGCAGCAGTGCTAACCACTAAGCCCCTGCACCCCCCCCCCGGGGGGGGGGGGGGAGCTGACATTGCCATATATATGCTCTCTGTCTGTGGCAGTGTGAGTTAGATGAGTTTGTATATAATCAAACATCACTGTATCTTAGTGTGATGGGGGCCATTGAGAGGAAAACAACACCAAAACATGCTGTTCAACAATTCAACAGTTTCAAAAGGGACAGCCCCCTACCCCCACAAACAAACACACACACACACACACACCGCCAACAACAACAACGAATCACGAGTCACTCACGCCATTTTGGCGCCATTCCAAAAGCCCCAGCGACCAATCAGAACAGAGCGGAGGCGGGCCGCTCGCTAGCCAATCAGATCGCTCGCCTGTGTGGCTACACGTTCCTGTCAGGCAACGAGCTCTTTAAATTCGAATGTAGCAGCGCTGCATAGTAACGCTGCATAGTAACGCAGCAACTGGGGTTAAAGTGCGACTTTCCTCAGAGTCACTGTCGCCCTACGGCTCGGAGACGATTCATAAAGAGAAGAAAGACTGCGATGACTAGCGTTCAGCTTTCGGCCAGCGGCTTGGGCGCTGCGCGAGAGCGCGTCCCTCAGCACGCGCGCAGGAGAAGCGCGTGCCGCAGTCTTTTCGGTGCGGTCGATCACGACGAGCTGAACCGCGACATGGAGGCCAGGCTGCGCGAGCTCTCCGAGCGGGACCAGAAGCGGTGGAACTTCGACTTCGCGGCCGGGACGCCGCTGCTCGGCGAGTACGAGTGGGAGGCAGCCGCGGCGGAGGCGACGCCGGCGTTTTACCAGGAGACGGTACAGGCGGGGAAGAAGAGGGCGGCGGCGGCGGCTGTTGGTACTGTTACACCACGTACAGAGACCCCGCACCGGGAGAGCGCGAGCGCAGGACAGCCGAGCTGCACGAGAGCGAAGGCGAGGAGGAGGAAAACAAGCGCACGCGTCGCTACAGCTCCAGCTCGCATTCCAGGTGGGAGAGCAACGGGAAATAAACAGCCCCGAGCTTGTCACGTGATCATATCTAAAGTATTTTACGAAAAACGTATCGTTCTGCTTTTATTTTCAGATTTTTACGTCAAACGAAGGAAGCAAGGAGAGAGAAAACTGCGCGAGAGCGAGTCTCAAATCCCCTTCAGCTCCCTCTCCTCCGAGCAAACGCCGCGGAAACGACTTCGGTGAAGGTACACGGGCGATTTTACCCCGCTGTTTGGTGGCTGTTGTCATGGCGGCGGATTAGGGTTAGGTGTGGTGCTGCTGGAGGAGGAGAAGAAGAGGGAGGGAGGGGGAAGGGGGGGCTCAGGTTGCGGGAGGGGGAGGGCGCGCGCGCTGTGGCGGGAAAAAAAACACCGCACCGCCCTGAATGGCGACTGTGAAGCATTTTCAGCTTTTTATTTTACTTTCTTGTTACTCCCTTAACTCTCTCTATACACAATGAAACCATGCAGATCGAGTCCTTCAATGGATTCTGCAACCCACATGCTGTCTGCCATTTTGTTTTTCAGGGTTTTTACGGCTGAAGAATGAAACTCCTCAGGTGATGAGAATCACAAGTGAAGGAGCGTCGCCCTCATGGAAACAACATGATGATGATGATGGGCAAAGCACACTGCCTCGGCTCTTGGTCCATATCTTCATGCTGTACTCTGTGGAGGATGAGGAGAACTGCTGAGGAAAGAGCTTGATGATGAGCCAGACATATCACATCACTTCTCAGGCCTTGTCGTGAGAACCTGCTGAAGAATGCACACCAAAACAAAGACATGTCGCATCTCAAGTGTACATTATACCGTTTACGTGGCAGCCCGGGGATCTTTCCACGTCCTTGTGCTGTTTTCTTCTAATGCTGACCTGCGTGTAATCCAGCTGTTCACTGATGGAGACCCTCGGCAGTTCGACATGTTCCTTAAAGATTGACTGGACGTCTGTTTTGGAAGTCGTCCCGACTATATCGTAATTCACTCCTTAACTTTACGCTGGCGTTGTAGCTTGCAGCTGATGTATGAATTACGAACATGAGCAACAAGACCACCCAACTCTGTTTACATGCATTTTACTTCTATTAAACAGCTGTGATTTGCTTGCCAGATGTTGATCATGTTTAAGTGCACATTTTCACTGAGCAGATGTTGAAACTTCAGACCAAGGCTCATCTCAGTCATGGAAACTGGACAATCGTGTTAAAACAAACGAAGCTTTAAAGATTGAGACAACAGGCCTTTGTGCTAACTCTTATTCTGCTGTAAATATACACACAAATAACATAAAGACAATAACGTTTATTTATGTTTCATTGTAGCCTTGCTTTTCAATGTAGCGTCCTCCCTAAAACATGAGATCTGTCATGTTTCTGAGCCATTTTGTCACTTCACTGTTTTAAAATGTTTGACTATATTTTGTAATATAAAGTGTATATATCTATCCAACACTTCCTGAATTTGTTTTTCTTTCTATAATTAACAGTTAAAGCTCTGTGGATGCAAGCTAGCATCTAAGACGAGAACAGGATTCATCATGTTTTATGCAAAGTTGAAATTCCATACATTTCAGAGTAGGTTTTTTTTTATATATAATTACACTAATGTTAATGTTTCTAAAGAGTTAATGCACCATGTAATCATTTTCCTGTGCGTGAACAGATACTAACTGCATTAGTGCAGGTGGGGAGGCATCATGTTGGTTGGGTTTCATCAAGTAGATGCAAAATTAGCTATATAAATCAACGTGAGCATTTTTAATGCTTGTTTATATTGAACTATAGATTTCTAATCATCAGTTAACAATGATTTTTGACAGTGGATTAGTAACCAATCTGTATTTGCAGTCATGCATGCCTTCTAGATAGACAGGTCACTTTATTAGGTACATGTGTACACCTGTTCCATTCATCCAATTATTAATCAAGCTGCACAAAATTATACAGATACACAACAAGAGCTTCAGCTGCTGATGATCTGGGATTTTTACGCATATCATTCTCCAACACAATTGGTGAGTTTAAATACAGATGGTACCACTTTGTTGATGAGCGAGGTCAGAGAAGAATGTTCAGCAAAGCTCCAGTAGCTCAAATAACCACTCTTAACTGTACTGAGCATCTCAGAATGGACAATGCATCAAACCTTGTGGCAGATGTGCTACAATGGCAGAAGACCACAGCAGGTTCCAGCCCTGTCAGTCAGGAACAGGAGTCTGAGGCTGTGGCGAGCACAGACTCACTGAAACCTGGAGAGTTGAACGTTTAAAAAAAAAACATTACCTGATCTGATGAAACATGCAGCTGGTCAGGTCGGGATTTGGCGAAAACATGAACCTAACCTTCCTTGTGTCAGCAGTCCAGGCTGGTGGAGGTGGTGTAATGGTGTGGGGAATGTTTTCTTGGCCCTTTAATACCAATCAGACATCATTTGAATGCCACGACCTAACTGAGTGTTGTTACTGACCACATGCATCCCTTTACAGCCACAATAAAGGCTGTAATAACAAAGACTATTTCCAGTATGACAATGCACCATGTCTCAAAGCTCTGTTATTTACAACTGAGGAAAACAACTGCAAATTACCTGCCTGCATTGTACAAAGCATTCTCTTTATCTTTTGATTAACAGTTCTATTTGTATTCATATGTCACCGGAGAGTGTTGCTATGGATACATGTACTGTAGCTAGATAATGTTATGAAACTTGTCATAACCTAGCTAGCTATGCCTATTTGTCTTAAGCTGTGAAATCCTGTCATTACAGAATGTAACCTGTATTCTGCAGAACCCTGTACCAAAGTATCAAAGAAATACTATTATACAGTACAACAGTGAGATATTTACATTGTTAGATGAAACTGAATAACATTGTAAGTTTACACTCCTGGGCAAAAAAAATAAATAAATAAAAAATGGGCCAAGCCCAAAATGGCAAAATATTAAGCTTTTTAATGGCCTTAACAACAAATCACTGGTCAGGAAATGAGCAAGAATTAAACAAATAGATAAAGGAACTTAGCATAGGATAGCTTTTCCCTAGTTTGAAGTTTACTTTTTACTTTTGCATACAAGAAGACTATATAAGTGAATCTCCCTGTTTCTAGCTTTTCCCCAAACAGTTCACTGCAGCAAAAGTACATGAGTGTGCATCTGTTTCATTCTAATACCATTAAAAGCTTCATATTTGTCTCTTTTTTTTGCCTAGGAGTGTATGCAATCATACCTGATATATACCAGCCATATTAGACATATAAGCAATAAACTTACACTATATGGCTAAAAGTGTGTAGACACCTGACCATCACATCACAATGTGTTTTTTTCCCACAGTGTTGCCACAAAGTTGGAAGCACACAATTGTATAGAACGTCTCTGTATGCTGTAGCTTTACAGTTTCCCTTCACTGGAACTAAGAAACCCAAACCTGTTCCAGCATGATGATGCCCCTGTGCACAAAGTGAGCTCCATGAAGACATGGTGTGTGAAGGTTGGAGTGGAAGAACTCGAGTGTCCTGCAAAGAGCCTTGACCTCAAGCCTACTTTGGGTTGAACTGGAAGACCTCCTCACCTAACATCAGTGCCTGACCTCAGTAACGCTCTTGTAAAGTGTGCATCCCATGGATCAGGTAGAGCAGATATAACACACCTATTCTTATGGAGAGGAAAGCTCTGCTGTATACAGGCTTCCTGTTGGCTGCAGACAAAGCCGAGTGGACAAAACCCATTCCCTCAAGGCAGCGTCACTTATGCCTGTTAATGACATCATCACAATGGGATGCACAGCAATGGAAAACTGATGCTACTCCCTCTTCATCCGAACAAAAGGGCAAGGAAGAGTCCCGTATTTAGTTTGGCTACACTAAATGTTAAAAAAGTGCCCTGGCTGTTGGCTCAAGCGAAACTGCATTGCTTTAGCGATACCTAAAATATGTATGATGTGCTTTTCTATTTCATTTGCACGAAAGAGATGGTATCATGTGTGGGTGAGGGTAAACAGCAGCTGGGTGAACACACCAGGGCCAGAGTGATTGAATAATCTTCTCAGGGCTTCTCAAGGATCTTTAGCTAGTTGACGCAGATGTTGTGAGTTGATTAGTCAAATGAAGTAGATGAGCCGTTTTGGTAAAGGCAGCTTTGGCTTCGTAATATGAGAGTATACTGCTGTGAGTATCATGGTTGAGTATGTGTGGCAGGTGTAGGTGCTATACTGCTTGGCCTCAAGGTATTCTAATGTGGATGTTTAAGTCCTCCATATTCATATTTCCCACACTTGCTTCTTGACAACATTTTAATCACAGGTAACTGTTTTGTAACATTGCTATAATGGGCTTTCAAGGTCACCCAGCTTAACACTTACAGTACATAGTTGGTTCTAGTTCTCAAATTTAAACCATGGTGACCCTGACCAGAGAAAAGCAGTCACTCCCATATTATGCTGCATTCAACTGTGACTACAAGTCATAACTCCTGACCGCCCACCAGAAAAAAAACAAAGAAAATGGCCCTTCAACTCGGAATTCCCATTCAGGGACATGGGGTGGTCTCTTCAACTCTGAGTTCCTCCAAATTCAGGATGTGCTGTAGATACAAGCACTTGCTTGAGATCAATCAACATACAGACATATTCGCTCATTAAATCTGTAACACTGACTTTACAGCTCACTGTTTTGTGGTGGAAATCATCACTCATCACAGTTATCTGGCTAGCGTGTCGCTAACAAAGACAAACATGGAGGCATCCATGGTTATTCCCCATATCATACATCGAATGCATGGAGGTCAAAAATGATCTCATTCTGAGGTACGTCGAATGCAGCATTAAGGAATATGGCCTTTGTTTGTTCCACAAGCTTCATATCTGACCGCCCACTCCCAATTACACGAAAGTATAAACCACCACTCCCGTGGGTCACTATGAGTCATGTGGTTGGGCGTGTACATATGGTGTATGTTATGCATGTGTTATGGTTGGTTGCCTTGCTGGTGGATCAAACAGGCAAGTCTTTCTGGATATTTTGAGTTTTCAGAGATTAAATACAAAAAAAAAAAAAAAACATCTACGGACTGATGTGAAGGTGTGAAGGTGTGTGACTCAGTAGCTTCAGGATCAGTGTTGTACGCAGCTCTAATTTGAAAATGCAGCTGAAAAGTTGCGTTCTTTGGACTACTTTTAAAAAAACAGCAGATGAATGAGTGACTGTGTGTTGTATTGAAGAAGGCAGGGTGGCAGCTAGCTGCTCATGTTGCTTGCTGTTCAAGCATTTCGACTGTAAAGAAACTGTTAATTTGGGATGTGTAGTGGAAGTTCCAAGCAAGGGGATCCGTTTGCTCAGAACCAAATGGACAGCACTGATTAATTCATGTGCATGAATATCTTCTAGATAATATAGGGAGTGAATTATATGCTCTTATTGTACTGTAGATGAGAGCACTGATGTTGCACATAACTACAATCAGCTAAGAGCAGAGGGAAAGGAAAGAGGATATGGAAAGGTACAGATATCAACAACAACAGCAATAATAATAATAATAATAATAATAATAATAATAATAATAATAATAACAGTATAAAGAAAATTACAAACAAAGGAATAGCAAAAGAAGAATTGAAAAAAAGACAGCAGAGTGGAATATCAATTTATAGCCTGTTTCTTTGTCTGTGATTGGACACCTCAGATTTTGGGCTGATCTCAGCTTCTGTGGGTCGGGTTTTAAGTAGACTTTGGGCTGGAGATTTTTTTTTTTTAGATACTGGGCTCTGATCAGGTTTGAGAGATGGTCCAGCAAACATAACCAAACTCCAGATCACAAATTGGGTTGAAATATAATGGTACAGCCCCACATTGAACAGCAACTGAAAAAAATAAAAGAATATCTGCATGTTCATTGCAAATAAAATCTTACCAAGTGAAAATATCTTCAACATAGTCAAATTTATCAAGTGCTTCCTATTACAGGGTTACAACAAACCAAATATAAGATTATTAAAACCTATTTCTAGACATTTTTATACTAAGCATTTATTTCTAGAAAGAAGCAAAATTATCTGCCAATAGAACAAGAACATGTAAAGTTTGAAATGAGTAGAAACAGGTTTAATAATCTTATATTTGGTTAACTTTAATCTTATGATAGGAAATACCAGATAAATCGGACTGTATTCAAGATATTTTCAGTTGCTAAGATGTCATTTTTGGATTGTTGCTACTGGTAAACTGGCCACCCCACACATGAAACCATCACAATCCCTGCAAGTATAAAGCTGTATTTGTTTGACTTTGACTCACATAAATAGCACACATGGAACCTAGCATTAGTGTATAACGAGATTCACTTCACACCGCTTTAGCTGGGAGACTAAAAACAGGGTGTGAGTCAAAACCCAGCACAAACCATTTCACTCTCTCTGTTGCCATGTCATTACCAAACCCTGCCCTAGACACACACATAATTCGCTCGTAGAATAACATCATCACCGCCCTTATGGTCTGTTGTAAAAGCACTGGACCATGGCTTCATACTCATACAGCATGAATGTGTGTAACTACTAACCAAGGGGGAAAAAACCTATATAGTAAAGTGTATGTTTTTACACATAGTAACTAACTTCATCCTTTATATGCATTCTGCAACACAAGTTTCTCATGTACATTTACATTCATTACATTTGCAGCATTTAGCAGACGATCTTATCCAGAATGACTTACAGTAGTGTATTGTAGTCTCTATCAAAAACACACACTGGAGGTTAGTACAACATGAAAAGAAAACACACTAGACATGGATTTTAGGCATTAGATTAAGTGCTTGGTGACGATGTAGGTCTTTAGTCTTCGTTTGAAGACAGCCAGTGACTCAGCTGTGCCTTAGGGTAGGGGGACGCTGGTCTGTTTTGTAGGCAATAATCAGTGTTTTAAATATGAAGCAGGCAGCTATAGGAAGCTAGTAGAAGGAATGCAGCAATGGGGTGGCGTAGGAGCTTTTGGGGCGATCTTGAAAAAACAAATATTTCAGCTACATTCTGGATCAATTACGAGGGTTGGATAATGCAATTGTAGCAGTGTTGAGATGAACAAGCACCTGAGCAGTCTCCATGAACAGAAATGGCCAGATCCTCCTGAGAAACCTGCATGACAGAGTCAGGATAGCAGTATGAGGCAAGGGTTTCCAGAACTACCCCAGAACTACCCCAAGTTTCTCAATATGGATCAGTTGTGCAGCATGAATCCATGCGTGCTAATTAGGTTTCATTAACAATAAGCAGTTTCGGTCCTGAATCAATAACAGACCCATGACCTCAGACCTCTTCAATTTGGCAGATGGACTAATCCCAATTAATGAGAAGATACACTGACATCCTGACATCACGCAAATAGAGAAGATTAGCATAAAAAAAAAAATCAATACAAATGTGACTGTTATAATGCCATGGCCAATGCAAATAAAATGTGTCAGTCAGTCTGGAGTTGATGGGGGGGGTTTGGAGGACCTGATGGACCATCAGACGCCTAGAGAAGCAGAACCAGCTGTCCCTCTGATCTCTCAGCTGACAGAGTGGAACGTGTGTGAGTGTGTGAGTGTGTGTGTGGTGAGTGGAGGGGGTTTCTTGCAGCAGATGTAAGAGCTTCCTGAGTGTCGGTGTTCACAAACTGTCTCAGTCACCTCACAGCTGTGCTGCTGAGAGCACCAGCTGGCCAACCACAGACAGCGAGGCGGCCGGGGGAGGAGCAGGACAGGGTACCAGATCATCCACCGATGCATCCATCTCACTTCATTTCACCTCCATTTCTACTTCGCTACCATTCTACCACTCAGATTACAGACAAAAGTGAATTTTTCAGACATATTACAGGGAAAATGTGAAGTAGCCACAAATAAACCGAAGCAAGATGAACATGTATAGAGCAAAGCATTAAACAGAATTTTTTAAAAAAAGCTACAAGGAACAGTATCACACACACACACACTGATTTTCTTTTGTTCTTGAAATTCCAATGCATTCGTTCCTAAATTATTTTCATGTGTCTGAATTTTTGAAGTCACTTATCATAAGATTACAGCCTTATGATCTCTCTGTGTAGTGTCAAAACGCTTCCATGGTTTTTTTCCCAAGTCTCTTTGCAGCATCTGTGGTTACTGTGGTGTGATTACTACAGACAATAATATTTGATACATCTCTCTATACAGAGAAAGGAGGGGAAAAAAACAGCTCATTTCAAATTCACTTATAATAGAAACACTTTATGTTTTCAATCAAAGGTCTGTGTCAGATAAGCTTTAAATCTGTTATTCACTCGCATGCTTTTTCAAAGAGAAGGAATTTATGGTCATGTGTTGCCAAGTTAGTTGTATGGCCTTATTACACACACACACACACACACACACACACACACACACACACACACACACACATACACACACACACAAACCCTCAGAAAATTTGGAAAGAAAGTACCTGCATTTAATTTTTGCTGCATTGTTCCAGTTTTCGAAAGCAGGTTAAAACTTTTTCTCATGTCTGTCTCATCATGAGACCCTTATTGTTGGAACTGTCCCATATTTTAAACGATTATTGCTCAGCAAATGCCCTTAGCCTTCCATTATAAGCGAAGAAGGTTTATTCTTTCTTTCTTTTTTTTTTCAGTACAGGGTAACGTATCAACGTTTCTGTCTGTAGTAATCACACATGCACTACAGATGCGCTGGATAGATGACTATTCAAGTTATCAGATTATTTAATTAAGGCCCTAAGAAGAATATCTTCCTGTGTGTACACAGTGTATTATCATGAGACTTGTGCACCCTAGAATCTGGTGTATTGGCAGATTGATGGAGTCACGTAGACCTGTCAAAGTTACACCCGCATTCAGCAAAGGCTAAAAATAAGGAGAGGATAAAGACTTCAGAGGTGAGCACCTGTCTACATCACACAAATTCTCTGTCTCTCTGCCACACACACACTCACACACACTCACACACACACACACACACACACACACACACACACACACACCATCTGTATATTTTCTTCCTCAACAAAACCTGTCTAATCCCTAATTAACTACAACAACAACAAAAAAAAAAAACAGGTCAACAAACAAGTGTTTGGAGATATTCAAGGCAACTGGTGATTTCATTTGGATTAATAAATAAATCAACATTCATCACCATGATAAATTTTGTGGTAAAAAAGCTGTTCTGTTAAATAAACACTAGATTTCACTACAACCCAGTCTCTCTCTTTCTCTCTCTCTCTCTCTCTCTCTCTCACTCTCTCTCTCACACACACACACACACACACACATTTATCTTACTATCCTTCTGAGGTCTTTCTATTTATAAAAATATTAATGATGCTAATTAATGCAATGCCTACACCTAAAGCTAACCTTAACCTTAACCTTAACCCCAGTAACCAAAAGGAAACTGTTTGGCTTAGTTTATTTATTTATTTATTTATTTATTTATTTATTTATTTATTTATTTATTTATTTATTTAAATGCTGCAGTGTCTGTTTTTGACCAGTTTGTAGTGTTGATGCCTCACAGCTTCAGCTTCATCCTGAGCTCAGGTTCCCTGTGTGGAGTTTCTTTGCAGGCCTAGTGTTCCTGAGATAGGCTCTCTCTCTCTCTCTCTCTCTCTCTCTCTCTCTCTCTCTCTCTCTCTCTCTCTCACACACACACACACACACACA
>CM074924.1:21760332-21776200 GCA_037576815.1 Pangasius larnaudii | reverse complement strand
CTGCCAAGATTCATCAGGGTTAAAATTGTGAAAGAATGGTTCAGAGAGCATAAAGAATCATTTTCACATATGAATTGACACCTCTGAGTCCTGACTTTAACCTCAGTGAAAGTCTTTGGGATGTGCTGGAGGAGACTTTACAGAGTGCTCACCTCTTTCATCGTCAGTACAAGATCTTGACCAAAAATTGATGCACCTCTTGATGGAAATAACATCACAACATCCACAATGCTCTCTGAACCATTCTTTCACCATTTTAACCCTGAGGAATCTTGGCAGTGTCGTCCTGGAATATGGCCATGATACGTATTTCTGCATGGTTATTAAAGAACTAAAAAGCTACACACTTCATCTTTTAAGATTAAAAGAACTCAAGAAAACTACTCAAGAAAAACTTACAAACCTGTCTGTCGTAAGGAGTTTTTATTTTTTTGCAGCAAGAAAATTAAGAAACAACTTTTCTTCTGACTGTTACAAAGTACTGACCGCTTTCTGTATGCACACCCTAAGCCACCTAAACCTGATTCAAAAGAAGGAGTTGGGAAAGGTCCTGGGAGGTATATAAGCTGAGGTGTATTCATAGTCATGTGCTCACATCCATGGTGCCACTCATGATGACACACTTCCTGGTACGTTGCCTGACTGAGACTGAGGTGGGAATGAGCAACACAATGGCAGGACAGGCAGATGCCTTTGTAGGATGTACTCCCTCACTCTCTCCTCACTTCAATATTATGAGTAATATTGATAGACTAGACAGAGTGAGCCAGGTCACAGAAACAGGAGAAACTGACTGGACCCCTGGGGTAGACAAAACACTACACTGGTTAATAGCTCATTTCCAATAAATGAACATAACAGATTTTAATATGTGTTCTTTTTTCCCAAAAGATAAACGAAATTCAGAACCCAGGTGCAAAAAAAAAAAAAAGTACACCCTTCTTACTTCCACAATGATTAAGAGAGTGATTAGCAGCCAGGTGTTACTGTGAAATGCACAAGAAGTATTCTGAAGAAATCTTCAAGAAGTGTGACTACCTCTGTAAAAGCAGAACTTTTGGCAGTTTGGTTTTCTGGAGCACTCGGGTGTGTGTCTACATCATGCCAAGAAGAAAGGACATCAGCTATGACCCCAGAGAAGCAATTGTTGCTGCTCATCAATCTGGGGTTATAAGGCCATCTCCAAATAATTTGAAATTCACCATTTTACAGTACATCGATTGTTTACAAATGGAGAGCCTTCAAGACAGTTGCCAATCTTCTCAGGAGTGGGCATCCCAGCAAATTCAGTCCAAGGCCAGAATGTTTAATGCTCAGAGAGATAAAGAAAAACCCAAGAGCTACATCATGTGACCTACAGGCCCCTGTAAGCACATTAAATATTTATGTGAAGATGTTTTGTCATCATGCACAGTGCCATGTTTGGTGAAAACCAAACACAGTGTATCACCACAAATACCTCATACCAACTGTCAAGCATGGTGGAGGAGAGTTGAAGATTTGGGTAAGTTTTGCAGCCACATGACCTGGGAAATTTGCAGTCATTGAGACAACAATGAACACCAATTTATACCAGACTATTCTTAAGACAAATGTGAGGCCATCTGTCTAGCAGCTGAAGCTGGGATGGGATTTGGTCATGCAACAGGACAATGACCCCAATCACACCAGCAAATCGACATCTGAATGGCTAGAAAAGAAAAAAAAAAAATCAAGGTATTGGAATGGCCAAGTCAAAGTCCTCATTTTCTGACCAATGATTTTTTGTTAAGACCATTAAAAACTTAATATTTTCCATTTTGAGCTTGGCCTATTTTTTTGCAAGAGTGTAGAGACAAAGCTACATCATGTGGACAGAAGAGAGAAAGAAGGAGAAAGTGTGTGGGTGTTTTTGCATGCATGTGGTTATACATGTGCTGAGCTCATGGAAATATATTATCATGTGATATAAAGCAAATCCTCTTAGGTGAAACAGGAAAATAACAGATAAGAAAAATGTGGTGGGGAGTTCAAAGAATCCACACATGGTGGATGGTCAAAGATAGTATCTACAGGGTGTCTCGAAAGTTTCCATATATAGGGGAAATTAACACTTCTTTGCAAAATTTTTTACTTTATATTCACACTAGGGAGTGACAACTTGCTTATATTGCCTGTAGGTTGTCTCTTGGGACACGTATCAACTGTTGCTAATATCACTTGTGAGTGTGTACTGTCCAGCATATTTTTTTGGTTCTAATGAGAAATGCTAGTAGCCAATCTTTAGAAGATCATGAGATCGAATCCCTATGATGCCAGAGCAATCCATGGCTGGGAGCCAAACAAAATTGGCCATGCCATGTTTGATACGAGAGAGCTGGCTGGGTTAGGAATTGGCAGATGACCAAATTAGGAAAAAATGTGTTTGTTTGATTTACATGTTACATGCAAGGCTTCATACCAGCTTAGTTAGCAGGTTAACAAATCAAGGTAATATACACTCACCAGAGGCACTAACATTACATAAAAGTACAGGAAGTGGAAATACCTTGATTTTAGTCAAAGTTATCTAGTAGCTATTTCCTATTACAATAAACCAAATAAAGATTATTAAACCTATTTCTAGCCTTTTATTCTAATTTCAAGCTTTAAAATAGTCTTCTTCTATTGGCAGATAGTTTTGCTGATTACAAGCAGTTTTTTTTTTGGAATAAGAAAATATAAAGCTGGAAATGAGTCATTCTTGTATGTATTTGGTTTAATTCAATCTTATAACACAATATAATAGATACATTTGATTATATTCAAGATATTACCACTTGCTAAGATGAGATTTTTTTGTAGTGAACGATCTCTGCTACTTCCTCCCAAGCTTTGTTTTTCTTTGTAAAGTTGGTATGACAGGATATGGTGAAACCACAGTTAAACCTACCTACCATGGTTTCACCTACCATTTCCTTTCCAATGACCTTTTCTATGCAACCAATCTCAAAGATACAGTAAACAGTGGCTCAGAAGTCCTTTTCATGCTTTACTGGTGAGACTTATTGGGTTACGTACATCCAGTTTACGGATCTATTATTGTCTGTAAAAAAAAAAACAAATATTTATTGAAGATGCCAAAAAAAGAGGAGTGTATTCTTGCATTGTACAGTATGAGTCATTAAATTAACAATTTTAATCAATGCTTTCATCAATGAGAATGTTTTATTACTCATTTCACAAATATAGAATTCACAAAGTATTTTGTGTTCCACAGATCAACTTCAGCAGCACATCATTCTTTTGAGAGATAATGTTGCTTGCTATGTCATTTTTTAAAAAGAACAAATCACATGAGACAGCATTTTTATTTATAGTATCCTCTGGAATATGTATGAGTCATTTGGGCTCTCAGCACAACCATCAGCACGATGATGATGACGAAGGGGACAATGATAAATGCCAGCGCAAAGCCATTGTAACATTGCGCCTTGGAACCGTACGACTTTGCTCCATTCATGTCCCCCACCATTTTCCGGTCTCTGGACTGAAACACACACAAGAAGGACAATGAAAAAAAAATTGACATTTCACAATCACAAACCGCATTCCATTAGTTTTCTACTTGCACAATGGCAAAAAATTGCATTCAATTTGTCTGTACTCAGACACATACTGTATATTATACAATCTATGCTTACGGAGGCCAATTCACATTACTGTCAATTGATAATCATTTGTAAAGTGGAAATTAGGTGTTAACCAAAATCTTTGGGTTTCCAATAGAGAATTCCTCTGTCATACAGAATCTTTATTTTTAGAGTTAATATGTAATATCAAATATTCAAATAACAACAAACAATTTTTTTGAATGGATGAACAAACAAGTTAATTACTCCTATGCTTGTCCTTCCAGGTGTAAATAAAAGTGAAGGCTTGATAACCCATTAAACATGTTTAGGGAAAGGTTTTTTTTTTTTTGTTTTTTTTTTAAATGAGCACAGTTTCACATTTTTCCCCCAAGTAGTGTTCATTCTGATCACCTTCTAAATTTCTCTGTCATTTTTGACTCACCTTGATGGAGTAATAAAAGGCGATCAGGCCCAGGCAGCATGGGTTTCCGTAGAAGATGCTGGCAATGGACCACACTATATAATCAGGTGGATGCTCTGGCATTGCCACCACGACTGTCCCTACTCCTCTTCCATCACCCGGCAGAGCGTTCAGTGGAACCATTGTGCTCTGCATCTTGTTCAGTGTTATGCCTCTCTGTACTTCTTGAGAACCATCAGGCTTCAGATTTGACAGTTTATATACGAGGTTAGGGGGCAGGTCCTTATTTACATACTCTAACCACACTGTTTCAAGTAAAATAGCCACTGGTATTTTTCAACTTTTTGATTTAACTTGCACCGATAAATTGCACTTAATTTTAAATTTAATTTGCACAGATAAATAATACACAATGAAGTGAAAACCAAAAGCAATCTATTTCATTCAACCAGTGAAGATCTTAATGAATTAGATAGGAGACACAAATAAAACTTTAAACAAAGTCATGCATAGCAAATCATGATTTATTCAATTCAGTTGTTCATACCATAAGCAAGAGTAAGACTCTTGGAAAACAGATATGGGACAACAAAATAATTCAGGTATACAGCAAAGGCAAAACATTTTCAAATAGTTGTACTGTTTTTCAACACATAATTCTTAAAAATACAGCAGATAATAATTTACATTTTAAGTCATGAAATATTTGACTTCAGAAAGGCACAATTGCATTGTGGCCATCACATCTTTCTGATCTTAATTCTGATTTTAAATTCCAAAACTCTACACCATTTTTTTTTATCCACATATCAAAGTGCTAAAAAAGAATTACATTGCTTAGCTGGTAAAATTGTGGTAAATGTTGATACATTTTAAAATCTTCAAAACATTTTAAACTTTCAAAACATCAAAGGCTGATAACATGAAATTGCTTTTTTCTTTTTTTTTTTTAATTATCAATCTGTCTCAACAGAAATGTGAACATTATTCATGCCTAGGAAACATTAGGAAAAATGGCTTGGAGCCATAACATAATTCAAACATTTCTTCAGTATCCAGTGCTGCTTTGTGTTAGTGATGAGTAGTATTTTATAGACTCAGTACACTGTGTAGCAATGAGTTTGTACATCTGTCCACTTATACACATTAGGCATCTGGCACGACAATGGTGGTAATGGCGTTGCTTTCCAGATCCCGTAACACAGCACGGCCTAAAACACGGCCGCCAAGGACTAAAACCAGTTAACCAATTAACTAAGTGAAATTGCAAAATAAAATGCTTCCCTATTCCTGATGTATATCCGGTGATGTACAGTTGCAATTTCCTTGGATTATTGTAAAACATTAATAAATGACAACAAGTGACTGACACACAGTACACCCTTGTGCAAAAAAATCGTCCAAGCCCAAAATGACAAATATGAAGCTTTTAATGGTCTTAACAACAAATCATTGGTGAGAAAATGGGCAGGAATGAAACAGATGCACTCCTGAGAGTTCCTGTGCCTCCATTCGCTGGTTTCCTTTTGCTGCAGTGGTAGCTCAGTGGTTAAGCCCTTGGACTACTGATCGGAAGGTCATGAGTTCAGTCCCCAGCACCGCCAAGCTGCCACTGCTGGGCCCTTGAGCAAGGCCTTTAACCCTCAACTGCTCACTTGTATAAATGAGGTAAATGTAAATCGCTCTGGATAAGGGCGTCTGCCAAATGCCATAAATGTAAATGCAGTGAACTGTTTGGGGAAAAGCTAGAAACAGGGAAATTCACTTCTATAGTCTTCTTGTATGCAAAGGTAAAATCATGATAATGATTAAAATGTTTGATGTAAAATTCAAACTAACACATGTCTGGGTGCACAAAATTTTCCAAAAATATCTTGGGATGTTTTTTTTTCTTAAAAGATTAGTGATTATTTGGTTTTCTGCCGCACCTTATGCAGCCCATCAAGAGCCACAAGGATTAAACATTTAAAGAAATCAAAGAGTAAAGCTATTGCATACTAACTTCCTTTATCTGTTTGCTTAATTCTTGCTCATTTCCTGACCAGTGATTTGTTGCTAAGACCATTAAAAGCTTCATATTTTGCTATTTTGGGCTTGGTCCATTTTCTTTGCCCAGGAGTGTATAGATAATTTCGTCAAGGAAATTCAAGTGGCTGAACCCATGCAGCTCGGACAAGCCAAGCTGACTGATGTGAAATGCCAAAGGTGTCAGAAATATAAGCGATGCTTCTACTGCAGCAGCCCCCAACATCCAATAGCACTGTGCCACATCCATCCCAAGCCCAAGTCCTTACAGACCACCACAGAATGAGTAGATCAGACTTCTCGCTACAACATGGTGAGTGCTCCTCAGATTATTTCTCATCGGAATTTTACCATATCAGTGCAGATAGGACACTCAGAAGGTTTCAGTGCTGATTGATGTCTCGAGATTGAATCTGCCCATCCAGCCAACCCCATGCACGTCCAAGCCCTGGATAGGGGACCTATAGGAGGGGGGTCCATAACTCATTGCACTACACCCATTCTTCTTACATCCATCAGGAGCAAAGCTCCCTCCTGGTCACCATCACAAAGAACGTTCCCATAATGTTGGGATTTCTCTGTATGCAGACTCATGATCCACAGATTTCCTGGTCTGAGCGAGAAATCCTCCACTGGTCTCCACACTGCTTTGACCAGTGTCTACATGTCCCTACCCTCCTTGCTGTGTCAGCTTCAGTTGAGAGACCTGAAGCCAGCACTAGGGTGGAAATACCCCCAGAGTATCAGGAGCTCAAGGAAGTTTTCAGCAAAACCAAGGCTAGTGGCCTCCCTCCTCATTGGCCCTATGACTCTGCTATTGATCTCATGGCCAGTGCTTTGCCTCCTCGCAACCGAATCTACCTTATCTCAGCCAAAGAGACTCGGGCCATGGATGATTATGTCATGGAAGCCCTAAAACCAAGGTACATTCTTTCTTCCACCTCACCCACATCAACTGAGTTCTTCTTTGTGGAAAATAAAGGAGGGGGTCTCAGACCATGCATCGATTATTGCGGACTGAACCAAGTCTGGTCAACGGTCAAGTACTGCTATGCTCTGCCCCTGGTCCCTCCAGCACAACTCAGAGAGGCAAAAATTTTTTACCAAGCTTAACCTGCACAGTGCCTATAACCGTATCTGTATACATGAGGACAATGAGTGGAAAACGGCCTTTAGCACCTCTGGCCACTTTGAGTGCTGCATCATGCCATATAGGCTTTCTTGCACTCCATCACTGTTCCAGGGCCTCATCAATGATGTCATCTGGGACATGCTTAGCAAGTTCTTCATCGCCTACATCAATGATATTCTCAATTACTCCCCATCCAAATAAGTTCAAGTAATCCATGTCAGAAAGGGAAACCAACTCTTCATCAAAGGGGAGAAATGTGAGTTTCACATCACCATAATCTCATTCCTCACCTATGTCTTCAATGAAGAAGGAGGTCTCATGGACCAGGACAAGGTCACCACCATCACTAACTGGCTGATCGCCACCACCGTTAAGGAGCTACAGAAGTTCCTGGTGTTCAACAACTTTTATCACAGGTTTATCCGTGGGTTCAGCTCCATTGCCACTGCCATCACAGCCTTACTCAAGAAAGGAGCCAAGAAAGTACATCGGAATCCCCCGACTGTCCAAGCGTTCAAATGCGTCAAGAAAATGTTCACATCTGCCCCTATCTTGAAGCACCCAGATCCATCCATCCGTAGTGGAAGTGGATACTTCAGAGACCGTGAGACATGGGATGGTGCTGTCACAGAGGTTTAGAACCTTAGAAACCTAAGCTTTACCCAGTGGCTTTCTTTTCCAAAAAAATGTCCCCAGGTAAATGAAACTATGACATGGATAACAGAGAACTCCTTGCAGTGAAACTAGCCTTGGAGGAGTGGCATCACTGGTTAAAAATCCCAAGATGCTCAACTCATTTCAGGCAAAGTGGGCTTTGTTCTTCTCAACATTTGAGTTTATCCTTTCCTACCGCCCAGGGTCCAAGAACACCAAAGCCAACTGAGTCCGACACCTGTTCCCAGCCCCTCCCAAGGAGGACACTGAAGATCGCATCTTGCCACCAGCCTGTTTTGTTGGAGCATTAACCTGGGAGATTGAGAATAGGCCAGAGAACCCCCAGTCAGTGTACCGCAGTATGTGCCCCCTCAGCTGAAGAACAAACTCATCACTTGGACACACACCTCACCTGCCACTGGACACCTGGGCACCCAAAAAACACATCAGCTTCTTCAAGGGAAATATGGGTGGCCACAGATGCTGTCAGATATTTAGAAGTTTATCTAAACACAGTCATTAAATAACCAGGAGCCCGGTTCCTGCTTGGGCAGAATACACCCAGAATTCCCTCTGTCAATCAGCCACACAACTAACACCATTCCAATGTGTTCGAGGTTACTGACCTCCCCTGTTCCTGTGGAACACCAACCCATCTCACTCCCCTTCAGTCGACAAATAGCTCAAGAGGAGTGAACAAGTGTGGGAGATTGCACACCAACACTTGGTACAGGCAACTCAAGTGAACAAGGAATTCGCACAGACATCAAAGTGCCACATCACAATATGAACCCAGAGATAGAGTGTGGCTCTCCACGAAGGACATCCAAGTCACACATGGATGCAGGAAACTCATACACTGCTACAACAACCCAGTCAAAGTTCTACAATGGATAAACAAGCTTACAAGCTTTACCTACCACACCACTGCTGCCTTGCACCAACATTTCAGAACAAAGAGCAGCCGAGGGCTACAACACCCAACCACCTCAGAGACTGTCACATTCACGTTTACTGATCACACACGCTTGAATGCCACAGTGAATGGTTCATTCACTCATTCACTCAGTGCAAACTATACGCTCAGTGTCATGCACCTGTCTATACCAAGCCTACTGATTCAGTGTTAGAGTGTTTATGGTTATAACTACGTTTCTGGTTTATGTCTTTATCTCTTGCCCAAGTATCTCTGTTTGTACATCACCTGACAATTGCCTGTATGTTGACTTGGACATTGCTTCTTGTTTTGGATTTGTGTGCTATTGGTAAAATACAGGAAATAACCCTTCAACTGTCACTGTCTCTGCTGCTAACAGCCTCATTTATCGATCTTTTAGTAAAGTTGTGTGTAAATGTTTGCCTAAGCCAAACCAAACTAAATTTTCCATTGGATTTACAAAAATCTTGGAATTGGGGATTTTCTTCAGACCAGCATGAATATGTTGATCACCCATAACATGCAAAGGGAGTTCCCAACACAGCTCATTTATGTAGTGATGCCCACAAAGCTCTATAAAAGGCCAAGTGCACAGACAACTGGGGGCACGAAATGGACATTCAGGGTAAAGGCTAAAAGGCAGAAGTGGAAATTATTTGACTTACTTCTATGCCAATAAAAATAATTAATATTGAATTGTATTAATAATCATAAGCAAGCACTAAATCTTCCATCAGCTGAGCCATTTGTTTGCGGCTTATGGCTCTGTGCACACAGACCAGCACATCCTCTGTTTATACAGTGCCATTTCTTTTGTCATAATTGAATGATTACTTTTATTTGTATAAATTTATGGGTTTGTGTTGGCTTGCTTTCTTTTTTTATAATCTTTAATTAATGCCAATATAAAACAACTGATGTTCTTGATGGTATTCTTAGTCCCGGAGGATGTGTTTTTAATATTGACTTTCATTAGTCAGTCTGGATAAGGGCATTTGCCAAATGCTGTAAATGTAATAAAAAATAAGCTATTTAAACTTGACACTATATCCAATATATAAAAGTGCAGTAAATTATGCAAATTATATGATTTGAAGACAGTCAAGTCAAGATTTACATTAGTTAGCCTTCTCAGCCATAACATTAAAACCACCTCCCTAGTATTGTGTACGTCCACTTTGTGCTGCCAAAACAGCTCTGACCCGTCAAAGCATGAACTCTTAAGGTGTGCTGTGGTATCTGGCACCAAGACATTAGCAGCAGATCCTTTAAATCCTATAAGTTGCAAGGTGGGCCTCCATTGATCAGACTTGTTTGTCCAGCACATCTCACAGATGCTTGATGATTGAGATCTGAGGAATTTGGAGGCCAGATCAACACCTTCAATTCTTTGTCATGTTCCTCATACCATTCCTGAACAATTTCTGCAGTGTGGCAGAGAGCATGATCCTGTTGAAAGAGTCCACTGCCATTAGGAAATACCGTTGCCATGAAGGGGTAGGTGGTACATGTCAAATTAACATACACATGAATGCCAGGACCCAAGGATTCCCAGCAGAGCACTGCACACTGCCTCTGCCAGCTTGCCTTCTTCCCATAGTCCATCCTGGTACCATCTCTTCCCCAGGTAAGTGGCACACACACACCTGGCTGTCAACATGATGTAAAAGAAAACATGATTCATCAGACCAAACCAACTTCTCCATTGCTCCATGGTCCAGTTCTGATGCTCACATGCACATTGTAGGCGCTTTCGGTGGTGGACAGGGGTGCACTGTGCGTTCTGACACCTTTCTATCAGAACCAGCAATTACTTTTTCAGTAATTTGTGCTACAGTAGCTCCTCTGTGGGATTAGCATAGACGGGCTAGCCTTCGCTCCCCACGCGCATCAGGGAGCATTGGGCACCCATCACTTTTGTCCTTCCTTGGATCACTTTTGATAGGTACTAACCACTGCATACTGGGAACACCCCACAAGACCTGCCATTTTTGTAACATAAACAAAAACCAAGCTAAACGTTGGTTTCAGTCATAGTGCTAACCTGTCATGCTTTTGAAAACTGCCATAGCATAAGAAAATATTCACAACTATAATGTTAGCAGATGCAACTGCACAAGCATTGTCTAAATAACTAAATGCTAGCAGACTTGGGTTCAAATGTTAGTGCCAGGATATCTAGCTAGTACGTTAGCCGTCCTACATGACGGTCATGTTAAGTCAACCAGAAATGATGTACACTTGTGAAGATTTTCTTATTCACATTATCAGAATGGAGAAAGTGTGAACTTTAACCAAGGCATGGTTGCTGGTACCAGATGGGTTGGTTTGAGTATTTCAGAAACTGCTGATCTCCTGGGATTTTCACACACAACAGCTCATCTGGCACCAAAAACCATGCCATGGTCAAGTCAGAGATCACATTTTTCCCCCCATTCTGATGTTTGATGGGGAAATTGCCTGAAGCGCTTGACCTGTGCCTGATTTCTTTTTTTTTTTGTATTGTGCTGCTGCCACATGAGTGGCTGATTAGATAAGTGCATGAATGTGCAGGTGTTCCTATTAAAGTGACCAAGTGAGTGTATATAACAAGTGTTAACAACACTTAATGTTAACAAGCCTTAGATTTAGATTTTTCTAAACATAAGAAGTTAGAAATAAGAAGCTATAAACATAATAATAATAAAGTTCTTAAAAAAAAAAGTCTTAGCGTAATACATTTTTATACTTATTAGCCTACAAAAAGACCGATTCACAGTCATTTTTTAAATTCATGAAACGGTCATCCTACCATTCTTGGTTTGTTTACCATAAAGCTTTCACCTCCTTTTTTTAAGATGCTGCAAAAGGGAAAATATATCGTAGTGGTATCTCATTTACTGAAAAAGTGATCTTTCCTGAATATTAGCACAGGCATGCAGTCACACTTTAAATACAAAAGAAGTACAGTGGAGAGTCTGGGTGGAGCAGAGGTGAATCCACGCCATATCACCTGATACAGTAGGTGTTGTGCTGTTTTAATTATTTAAATTTAAGGTTACAATCACACACACACACACACACACAGGCAATTTGGAACAGCCAATCAGCCTCCAATGCATGTCTTTGGACTAGGGGAGGATACCGGTGTACCTGGAAGAAGCCCCGAAGCACGGGGTGAACATGCAAACATGCAAAACATGCACACAGGGTGAAGGCAGGATTTGAGGCCCCTAACTACCAAGCCACCGTGCCCCTTCCCTTCACTGTTTCAGTTAAACTTCGTTGTTGCTGTTCTTTCGGCTGTTCCGGTTAGGGGTCGCCACAGTGGATCATTGGTCCGTATGTTTGATTTGGCACAGGTTTTACTCCAGATGCCCTTGACCAACTTAATGACATGTACCAGGTTTATTTGCACAAACAAATAATACAGTATGAAATGAAAACCTAAAACAAGCTATTTAATTCAACCAGAGATCTTAATGAATTAGAATAAGAGATTAATTAAAACATCAAACATAACCATGCATAGCAAATTATGATTTATTGAATTCAGTAGAGTATAACATCCAAAGGATTCATACATTTAGCAAGGGTGAGACTCTTCTATAATGGGATATGGGACAAACAAAACAATTCAGTCATTTAGCATGAAAATGTTCAAATATTTGTAGTTTTTCCAACATAATCCTTAAAACACATCCAGGGTTTCCCAAAAGTCTCCATACACAGAGGAAATTAACACTTGTCTTGAATGTCTTCCAACATTTTTCATACTTATATTACATATATATTTTTAAAGATGGCCTTTAAGAATGCCTTTGACAAAAGAAGAACGTATTGAAATCATTCTCACGGCTGGATCGGGAAGCTGTCGCAAGGTTGCGATGGACTTTAACAGGAAACATGGTGAGAACGTCACACGCCACACTGCCACGAACATGCCTTGACGAAGTGTATGGAGACTTTTGGGACACCCTGCAGTTTACATGTTAATCATTAAATGACTTCAGTAAGGCACAACTGCATTGTTGCCATCACATCATTCTGATCATAATTCTGATTTTAAACTCTAAAACTCTAAGTCATTTCTTTATCCACATAAAGTATGGGGAAAAAAAAAGAATTACATTGCTTAGCTGGTAAAATTGTAGCAAATGTTGACACTTTTTAATGTCAGCATTAATTAGAAATACCCTTAGTGTCTGTTGTACCTTACTGCAATACTACACAACAGACACACTTCTAGGGTGTGTTTAGTTAATGCAGGAAATGAAAAAATGGCAGCAGATAAGCAATGAAACCACTGCAACCACTGCATTTCCGACACACCTTTTAAAAAGACTAGGCAGGTCAGCCTCACATGTAGTACTGATGTATTTAATAAAACATAATTCAGTGTAGATAGAGGAAAATCTTTCAAAACATTAAAGGCTGATCACATGAAGATGTAATCACTAATGTGAATTTTTTGCAGTTATGACAGAGTAAACGTGTAGGGAATATACCATCAAGTCAATCAAGTTCATTTGGTTTTTGATGAAACTGAGGATGTTTTTTTTTTTTTTTTTTTTTTTTTTTAAACGGAGAAGATAACAAAAATAATAACTGACGACAAACACCTTGACTAGAAACATCCCCTACATAACCTACCTTCAGGGTTTAGCCTCCTACTCTGGAAATAAACTGAGGAAAACTTTACTTTTAGTTTTCCTTATTTAACGTTTTTATTGTATCAGGATGTGCAGAAAAAAACTAAGAGGAAAATGGATCCGTTCATCATCTGTACGGAGAGATCACTTAAGGAGAATGAGAGAAATGCGACTTCTAGACACTAGAGTTATGTGTACTGAGCCTACAAAACACTGATCATCAGCAACACAAAGCTGTCCTGCACACTGAAGAAATTTTTATGAGTTCGCATGTCTAAGTTATTTTTCCTAGTGGTTCCTCAGCATTAATAATGTTCACATTTCTGTTGAGACAGATGCACAATTTAGAAAACAAAAATTAAAAATGAAAAATTTACTAGACACCTGGCTGCGCATTGTTAGTGCTTTTTTTTCCATCTTCTTGAAAATTAGCTTATGGAGAATGTTATTCATTTACACTTGTAACGCTTTTAAGTCTTGAAGCTTACATGATATGAGAAAGAACAAGTGCTCTTGTTAGGTGTGTGCTGCACTTTTAAATGCGATGAGTGAGACAATTTCCACACATCATATCTTGGATGGCGGAGCCACAGCAGATGAACCTCCCTGCTTATACACGTGGACGGAGTTCTGCTGGTGGTGGGGAGGAAGAGAGAGGGGAAAAAAAACAGCAGTGTTTTTCTCCAGTAAGCACAATTGTAACTTTTCACTGATGTGTGCTGTCAGTATGAAGCCTTACCTTCATGCACTCTGCATTATACTTGTCAAGCAGCGCCTGAACACGAGAGCCGTAATCCTGGTGCACTGCCACCAGACGCTGGACCTGTAAAGACAAGGGGAAAGACAGAGAGGCAGTGCTCCAAAACTGTCCAGAACATCAGAGATTAGTGGAACGAAAGATCAGCAAAGATTTTACCATGCGCTTCTGAATGAAGAGCTGAGCTCCTTTCAGATGTCCTGCCATGTTTTGGCATAGACGCTCGCGTTCAGCCTCGTTCAGGACCTTGGTGAAAAAAGTGCGAACCTACAGGAGTACAAAGACGATTAGAAAGCACTACACATTTAATCCCATACCTACAGACGGGGTTAGATCAGAAAACCCAAACCAATCCCCCATAATATCACTTGTTCATGTGACCCGTCCATACCTGGGTCACATTATCTTCATCTGAGCTGTTGTAGCGTCCGACATCAGGAGAGACTCTAAACTTGGACTCCATAAAGCGAGGCTGACAATCTGGGGCACTGAAGCTGTTGGGATAGTAGTTCGGAGCTCCACCTGTATAAAAATAAATAAATAAATAAAAAATCTTGCCTTAATCGGCTCGGTGGAGTGGTGCTGGATCAGAGAGCTGTGAAGTGTGCAAGCGTGCAGCTCTGAGTTCAGTCATCTGTCAATGTATGCACAGTGTGTGTGGCCGAGACGTGATCTTGAACCTGAGTGTGTAAAACTAAGGACAAGAGATAGCACGTGTGGGAGAATTTCTCACCCTGGTTGTCAGTCATACACATGGGTCCATCTCTCTGATAGTTGGCCACGCGGGCACGATAAGGGCAATTAACAGGTAGCTGGAGGTAGTTGGCTCCAAGCCGGTGGCGGTGGGTGTCAGGGTAAGAGAAGAGACGACCCTGTGCAGAAAATCATATATCAGACCAATTATGCAATATTAAATTAAATTAATTAAATTAAATTGAGTGTCCAGATTTTCCAGTTAAATATACAGACCTGTATATATGTATACCATTACTGCTTCTCTGTAACAGGTTTTGTTTGCATTTGCTTAAAAACAAGTCTTACTGTTAGATTACATAGAAGCAAGTATTTATAATAACAGAAGAACTGCCATGCCGAGACAAGCAGACAATACTGGCATTTCATGTTTTTTTTGCTACCGCAGTGACGCACAGTATAAGATGTAAACACTAGAAAGGATTTTTAGAATGGATTTTCTATAAATGTAATCCAACAAAGACAAATTTATGTCCTATGACTATTACGTTGCCAAAGTAATTGTTCTGCAGTTATATTTTAGCAACATGGAAAAGAAGCAGCTAAGTGATAAAGATGATAAACATGATCTCATCTACCAGATTTTCTGTCTGTGCAGCTTTGCATATCTCATATTTTATATTCTTTTAGCTCAGAAATCTGACAAAGTTTATGGATGTTTCAGAGAGTTGATGTCCTCAAACAGACCTTTAATATATGCTACCATGCCAGACTGTGTGCAGTTCCACACCCTGGATGAAACCGTGGATGACTGCAAAGGTGCGTGCGCTGTTAAATTCCAGAGACTCCGCCTTCAGAGCAAGGTACAAGGCGGCCTTAAGAACAGCAAGGGCTGAACTGTCCCGAGCCATCAGAGAGGCAAAACGCGCACATGCCAAGAAAATCCATGGTCACTTTCAGGACAGCGGAGACACTCGGCGCATGTGGCAGGGCATCCAGGCGATCACAAACTACAGGACAACATC
>CM074924.1:21731175-21741659 GCA_037576815.1 Pangasius larnaudii | reverse complement strand
AACTACAAATGGACATGGATCAGGTACCAAGTTTAAGTAAACTTTGACTACGTTAGAATTTTAACCAATGCCAGAGCATACACTAGTACAATAGAGCTGCAGGCTGAAATATTACTCTGGCACTTGATTGCAGTACGAACAAAATATTCATTTCCTTCCCGTTCTTAGAGGTTAACCTTATATCTGTTCATTGTGGTTTCGTGGTTGTTTAAGTGGTTGGTGTGAAAAGAATAGAAACTGCAATTTACGTAGCTAAATTAGGTAAGTGATGTGACTAACACTGGCAAGAAAGTAAAGTTACTCAATAAGATTTTTTTCTTCTTGCTTTCTGGTTTCCACATGTTCCATCTAGCTAGTATTCAGAGTACGACGTGTTAGGCTAACACATGTTAAGTTACTAGCTTGTTACTTCTAGCTACTGACAACAGAATCCTGTTGACTCATTCAAGATAATGAGGTAATAGTTATTATAAAGTAAATGTATATAAAGTAAATGACTGGTGTGGGTGGCGGGGGGGGGGGGGGATTAGTGGGAGCAAGGTGAGATAATGTAAAGCGTCAGAGTTGAACTTTCACCTTTGGGTTATTTTTGAAAAAAAGGTTATAAATGGCAATTTATGAATGTTTCTTTTACAATCCAGAACATGATCCTTACACTACCTATAACGCAGCTGTAAATGAGACTTTACTATTATATAGAAGTGTATAAGCTCAGCCTTGGAATTAGTTGGAATGTCATTAGCGGTTGTATACAAACTTTTTTACTAGGATAAATCAATATCAAAATGTTTCTGGGGTTGCTGTTATGAAATATAATGCTTAAGTGTGGACTTGAAGGCTGTCTGAATCTCAATCTTAATGACTACTGCTATTGCTTATATGACAGCCTCAGACGTAATTCCTAAAGCCTGTAGCTCATGTAAAAACATTACTGAGTGATGAAGCATGCTGATGAGTGTCAACACCTTATTGATGTCCTGGAGATACAGCCAAGCATTGAAAGGTCTTATGGATAGGTCCAGATCAGACAGTTTGAGCTCAGCCTGCCCCGCACTGATGTTCCTTTCGTCCAAGTCCACTCCAAATGCTGAGAAACGCAGGCTGTACTCCTCCACAGCCACTGCTTCCAGTGGAATAGAGAAACGCTCATCAAACAACACGGTGAAGGCGTTGCTCTGAATCTGCAGGAGAGAAAACATTGTTTAGCAGTGGCGAAGTTCACATAAATAAAGAGAGAAAATTACTCTCATAAAAATGGGAGTGCTACCCTGTGATTAAGAATTTTATTTCCTCAAAAGTATTTCCTTCTAATAATTATATGCCGGTAAGCAGCAATTTATTGCAATACTGTATGACTGCTTAATTTCTGGTGTAGTTCATTATATATCTTGATTGAACGCCATGAAAACCAATGCTTAACACGTCACACAGTATATTTGCATCACTGCAAGTTATATTTACATTATATTTCTTAGTCTAAGATTACAATAAACCCAATATAAGATTATTAAACATTTCAAGCTTTAACATTTCCTTCAGCAGACAATTTTATTTCTTTCTATAAAAAAATATTAAAATTGGCAAAAAGAGTATCTGAGATAGAACAAAATCATTTCAAGCTTGTCTAGAAAGATATTTTGACTTGCTAAGATGTCGCTTTTCTGCAGGGATGTTATGCTTTTTCTTTGAAAGGTACCAGCACTGATTACATACACTGCAAAAAAGAATGACTTAGCAAGTAAAAGCGTCTTGAATACAGTCAAATGTATCTAGTAGATTGCAGTAAACCAAATACAAGATTATTCATCTTATTTGTAGACGTTTTTTACTAATTTAAGCTTTAGATGTTCTTATTCCATTGGCAGATAATTTTGCTTCTTCATAGAAATGCTAAAAATGCTAAAAATGATCTGCCAATAGAACAAGACTATTCCAATCTGGAAATTTGTCAAATAAATAAATAAATAAATACAAAAAATGCTTAGTAATCTTATATTCGGTATATTATAATTTTAGAATAGGAATTACTAGATAAATTTCAATACATTCAAGGTACTTCCACTTGCTAAGATGTCATTTTTGCCATGTTTGAGGAACAACTGAGGATGGTGTTAATAGACACACCTTGGCACAATGAGGATTTTCCAAACTCCAAGAATTTAGTACGACTGAAAGCAAGCTAAACGGAGAGCATTTTGTGTCAGCAGTGAGAAAGGCATCAGCGCTGCTCTCAGCTCTTTAGCGCAACACCAATGCTGAGATAGGCTGAAGTCACAGACGTTTTCCTACATCATCAGAAAGAGTTACGCCTGTAACACTAACCGCCTGCTCAGCTGACATGTGAAATGTGATGACAAATCTGACGGTGGAAGTGTTCGGGGGGAATAGCAGCAGTGCTTGAAGACCTCCATAGTGCTGAACATGAAGAGAAGCCAACTATTGTTTCCAAGAACATGAGGAACATTAAGTTGATAGTTCAAAAAAAAAAAAAAAGAAGAAATTCCAGAAACCGAAATATTCATTTGAGATGACAAATGATCCTTCTTTACGTTTGCATTTGCTCATTTAACCGACGCTTTTATCCAGACTGAGACGGGACTAAACTGAGCACTTGACCCAAAAGTGGTAGCCTTGTAGCTCATTTCCTAATTACTTCACTTCTTTTACAGAAATGCAAAGCAAATGTTTAAAAAAAAAAAAAGGTTTAAAAAATGCTTATTTTGTGGAACTGAAATCATCAGTATGAAAGACAATGTGAACGTAAAAAATGTTGTTACATTTTTACACTGCCTCTTTGCAAAACTGAGCTTGCATCCACATTTCATCAGCATCCAGCACAAAACCATCAGTTCAGAGTTTTCTAACACACTGTGACAGGTTCGCATCCATATTTATGTGCTAAGAAGAAGCGCGCAACAGCCCTTTTGCTTTGGAACCATGCTGAGCAGCTGTACTGATATCAGCGCTCTTTCTCTTTCCGTCTTTCTTTTATTCTTTCCCTCTTTCTCTCTCTGACTGCTGGCTGAATGTTTAGACAGCATCGTAATCCTTAGTATATCTACTCTAATGCAGTGCTACTGAGGCGCTTCAGAACCTAGGGGAGACACAAGTCACTGATGATCAGAGTGTCTGGGCTGGGTTTTGATGATTCCAGTGGCTGTGTGTTGGATGTTTCACAAGTTAATGACATTTTCACTCATTCCACCCACAGTGAGAAGAAATCTCGTGCTTCCAGGACCACAGTAAAGCGTACATGATAACACAGGGGCTCTGTGAACAGAAACTAGTGCGGTACTGTTTAAGGCATGAGTGATTTACTACATTTTCACCACCCCAGTTACAAGGAAATGTACAGTTTAATACCTTTTTTTCTGAGAGTGTCAAAAAAAAAAAAAAAAAACTAGTTGGTAAGACCGTGCAAATGACTTGCTCTCGCTGTTTTCTCACCCGTGTGACGCCCACATTGATCTCATCAGGTAGCAGTGTGACAGTGATGTAGCAGCCAGGAAAATTCTCCTCCTCCCTCTCCAGCAGGTCCTTGGCCTGATGCAGGGTGACATGTAATAGCGAGGTTCGTGCCTCAAGCTCCAGCGTCACCTCCAGTTGGCCCACGGTGACGTCATGGCCAAACGTTTGGGCAATAGATGAGATGGAGCACAGCGAGTCAACCGAGGCGGAGCGTTTCATCTCCAGCTCCCGGCTCATCAGCTCCAGAGGGCCGAGTTCGCGAAAGCCGTCAGGAGTGTCAGCCAGCTGCAAGCTGGGCTTACGGCTTGCTGATGATGCTCTTCGGTGGTTAGAAGCTGCAACACACTATAAAATAGACCATATATTGCCAAACCAGGAAGGTTCATGGCAGGTTTTTACAGGCAGAATCATTGCACACGTCAAACAAATGAAACCTATTACCTTCTGCCTGACTTCAGAGTAAGAGTTGCCATATTTCTCCTGCAGGTAGCGGTAATTGAAGTTAGGGTATGGTGAGGGAGCAGGGAAAGAGCCAGACCTCCATAGCTTCCACAGATTTACTCCTACAATGCCAAGCAGAATCAGAAACCCCAGCAGGTACACACCTTCCTCCCAGGCAGGAGGATTGCGGATCACTAAAACACACACACACACACACACACACACACACACACACACAAATCCTCCATCAGAAACACAATACATCAGTAAGTACATAAGTACCTCTCTACCTGTTTCTTTTTCTCTTACCGCTGACATGGTAGTCAGAGATGTCCCGGCTATGTGAAGAGGACATGGTCCCGCCGCCTGGAAAGAGAATGAAGAACAGGAAAAAGAGTAGTTAAGGAGATAATGTTCTTGTGGGTCTGCAGTTATGGACAGGGAAGAGAATACCATCTGAATGCTCAGCTTGGTTTCTGAGAAGGACAGCGGTACCAAGAGACAAGCATATGAATATCAGTTCTAAACAAATCCCAAAAATCATATTATTAGGTTGAATGTGCAGTTGTCTCATATTAACAGCCTAAACACGTAGAATGTATAGTGGAATATTTACAGGAATGAATAGGGGAAATGTGTTTGTCGATGTGTTTAGACGTTTAGAGAGAGACAGAGAAAGAGACAGAGACGCCACCCTTTGACTTGCAGAGAGGCAGGAACATTACATCACATTTCATCTCCGCTTTTCATGGTTTTCACTTTTTTTCTAGTCTGACATCTAAATAACCAATGGAAAGCTGATAAATCACACCATTTATTTAACAAGTATGTCATTTGGCTGCCAGGAATATCCATCAATACCACGCTTCTCCATTCCCCTGCAGTGTTCTCTGAGGGAAAAAAAACGGAAAATGTTCCCAGAACCTGCAAGCTGATTGGCTTTCTAGTTGCTGTTTACACAAACAAGCCATATAAATTACTAAAAGCCATTAAAAATGTATTTAAATGATTTAACTTTATTTATGGACTTATTATTCACAATGTAAAGTAATACCAGTAACAGCCTATTTGTAACAATTATGATTTGTATTTTTTTTAATAGCCTGTTTGAATTTAAATCATTTTTCTCCAACACTGCTCCTGGGGACACACAAATCCATTTTAAAGTCTTTCCTCAGACACAAAGCAAAATCTCTGTGTTTGGCAATGAATGATCATGCAGTCTTTTTATACAGCTCAGGTGTGTTTGCATGAAAGAGTTTTGAGTTACTGGAGATAATGGGCTGCGCGAGGTCACTATTTGTTCACCGTGTATAGACGGCACACATATCCCAGGTGCATTGTCGTGGTTAATGTCCCAGCCATATTTGGTACAACTGACATTGAAAAATTGGTGCACATGAGGTCCAGGGAAGAGCCACCACTTAATGCAATAACGTGTTGCAAAATAACATCTAGAAAGGCTGGTCGTGGTAAAACTGCTGTAAAGTGTCTTCCTTGCACAGAAGTTTCATTTACCCTTCGGTATGCGATTTACAGTTCAACCGAAACCTGGAGAAGAGTCAATTTGCTCATTTATACATTTCAATAAATGACAATAAACATCCCATGATAAGTTTTGATAAAAAAGTGGTAATACTAGCCTCTGCTATGTCGAAATGTATATTCATAGGGGTAGGAATATAAAAGAATAGAAAGAGATGCCTGTGATTTAACCATGACTCAGTAAAATCCAAAATAGTTTGGATGTTTGGAGTTTCTTGTGTTCCTGAAACACTGGATTTTTCATCAGACATCAACGATTACACGAGAGGGATAGTTCTAGGGAGAGAAATGTAAAGCCAAGTCAAACTGCTACTGCAGCACAGTGACAGCAAAGTAGACCTCACACATACTCAGTGCTCTCTCTCTCTCTCTCTCTCTCTCTCTCTCTCTCTCTTACACTCTCATTCTCTCTTACACACTCTCTCTCTGTCTCTTTCACACTCTCTGTCTCTCTCTCTCGCTTACACTCTCACTCTTTGTCTCTCTCTCTCTCTCTCTCTCTCTCTCAATCTCTCTCTATCTCTCTTTGTCTCTCTTCCTCTATCTCTCTCATTCTCTGTCTCTCTCTATATATCTCCCTCTCCCTGTCTCATTCTTTCTCTCTGTTTCAGTTTCAGTTTTCATGTGCTTCATTGGCATGACAACTAATTGTACATTTGTATTGCCAAAGCAGGTATAGAGGAAAGGTAGAGTAAAAACAGGAGAAATAAAATAAAAAGACAAAACAAAATAAAATAAAATACTAATAGATTAAAATAACAAAACAAAACAAAAAAAATAGTGGAAACAATGTACATAAATTAAGGACAATACAGAATAATTGGGAAAAAAAGAAGGGTAAAATGAATAAAATTACAGAATAAAATGAATTTACTAATAAAGGTAAGAAAAAAATATAAAACAATATGAATAAAGGAGATCAGTCATAACAATTAGAAGAGACACAAGGGCGAGGCAGATCACTCGCTGTCCCTCATACTGTGGCAGGCTGAGACGTATCGCGCTGCTAATATACAGCAGTCTTTATCTTCGCCTAGTTGGAGGGGGAGTTTTTCACTGTCTGATAGATTGTCAAATGTTTGGTGTGTGTTTAATTTTGTCTCTCTCTGGTTCTCCGTCTCTCTCTCTCTCTCTCTCTCTGTCTTGTTGTCTCTCTGTCTCATTCTTTTTCTCGGTCTCATTCTCTCTCTGTGTGTGTGTGTCTCTCTCCCCTTTTAATTACTAGCCAATCATGGGCATCTTCGAGCTCATGTATGCAGAAGAGGGCAGATAGTTCTTTTTCCTCTGAGTGTGTTACGCTTCCCTGTGATGCAGCATGAGCTGGCTTCAAATGTCTTGGAGGAAGGCAGCTACTCTTTATGATAGGGGAGAGCTGTCTGTTGGTTGGGAATTGGCCAAGACTATATTAGGGAGAAAATGGGGGGGGGGGAACAATAAGTTTCAAGAGCTTGAGAGCCAGAAAAAGAAATGATTCTACTATCTCTCTTTTATATCCACCTCAAGAGAGAGTGGAGACAGAACAACGCAAGGAAAGCTGTGTTCTTGTATATTCTGTTTCCATAATCTACTTCTACTTGAGATACATTCATGTGAATACCTCTGTTTATGTTTCTCGCCTCTCGTCTGGTTTCACAAAGAACAATAATGCATGCCTGGGTAGGATAAATGCACAGTCCAATCCAAATGATAATGATGTGATCATATATTAAACTGTACTTGACGATGGTGAGATAAACTAGCGTGAAACCAGAGTGAATCTCAGAGAGGTCAGGGGTTCACTGACATTACAACACTAATCATTTATATTAGAGCATAATACCATCTCAGAGAAAAGGGTACCTAATGGACCTTTCCTTGTTGCTGGGATGGTACCTTCAAGCAGCAGAACAGTATGGGCTCTTGTTAGGGAGTTGGGGTCAGAGCTCAGGGGTCAGCCATGATACAGCACCCCTGGAGTTTAGAGGGTTAAGGCCCTTGCACAAGAGCCCAACAGTGGCAGCTTGGGGCTTGAACCCTCGACTTTCTGATGTAGCTTATCATGTAGCTTAAAATCATGTTCAAAGGTCCACTATATTCACGTACAAGGTGACAGATACATACGAAAGGTACAAAAGATGAACAGGGGGGATTTTTTTTTTTTTTTACCACAAGTGCATAAAATGTATCTCACCAAAGTGCCATATGCCTAATTCAGGATTCATTACATTGACTTCACATATGTTCTTAAGAAGAAAAGTAGATAAGAAGACAAAGAAATTGCTCCTATTGTGGTCTCTCTTATGTCTATTTGTACTGATGCTGTCTAAGAATCCACCTCTGTCCTCCTTAGTAGTTCATTGATGCAGATTGTTAGAGAATTTACTCTTTTCAAAATACCCGAGCGCTATAAATACCAGAGAGCTCGATATTAATTCGCAGCAGTGAATTCATTTAGTAGAGTATCTATATTATAGTTAGGAATAGGTCGGATACTGCCACATCTATTTAGAGAAATTATTACTGACATCAAGGCCAAGTACCATGCAACAATGAGGTGTATCAGAGAGCTACAATTATCCAGAGAATTTGAAGGTTGCCAGGCCTGTGACTCATAACTGGCTACAAAGTTCTCATTTATTATTTTTCTCTATATGTGCACGCTTCCATGCTGACACGTTATCTATATTATCCATACACAATTACCTACTTTATCTTGCCACAGTAGTTGCCACGCAACTTTGTTACCTTAATGCTTAAAGTACTGTATGAGCAGTATATATATAGTATCTAGCTTGTTGGTTAAGACTGAACTTGGGAAAACAGAGTAACTATCAAGTACTCAAGACTTGGAATGCAAATTCTTCCTAAAATTGCACAGTGATGGTGCATACTTGAATGTATCTATAATAATAGTTTACTATAAACACGTTTTGGATGTCATATCAGAAGATCAGACTAACACAGGTCATCCAATTTTGAGCTCCTGAATAACAACATCTCTGCACTCAAATAAAAAGAAAGCCTGCATTAAAGGGTATGCTGTAAGAGTTACCTGAAAATTCGCATATTATGAAACCCAAACTGAATCAAACCCTCCTTCTGTGCTCACTGGTGAAAACTGCTATGAATAGACTGCAGAAGTGACGCTGACGATGAGCGCCGCATACGACTGTGTGATACTGTGAAAATGTACTCGCGTTTTTGCTCGTGCGTGAATCAGAGAGAAGGAGAGCTGTGAAAATGTGTGCAAGGGAGGGGGTGCAAATGAGAGTCTGAAAGAATGCACATAAAAGCCTGTGGTAATGAACTCTGGAGTAGAATCTGTAAGATCATATGTCAAAATGATCCGATTAGAATGTCAGGTCTTCAGCAGTACAATAAAATATCCACATACTGAACCTTTGCACCATAAAGTGGTTTCTAAAGGCTCTATTAAGAATTTCTGCTTAATATCCCGAATTATTAGCCATAATTATTCCCTCTCCCACCATGATAATTCACTAATGTAGAAACAGCTGAATTGCATACAACTGTGTGCAAAAGTTTGGGAACCCCTGGCCAAATTGCATATTTTGTTGATCCCTTAATATACAGTTACTTTATATTTGATATTGATATTGAATAAATAGTAATTGTGGCATGTGCAAAGTTTGAACAACATTATTATTATTATTATTATTATTATTATTATTATTATTATTATTATTATTATTATTAGTGGTAGTAGTAATAGTAGTAAATGAACTATAAGAGTTCTGTTAGTTCTTTTCCGAGGATCTGTTTAGAAATTTCTGGATCCATATATGACACATCCACATCCACAATAAACTTTCAGAAGTCTATTTTCTGCAAATGTGGGTGTGTGAATATCATAAGAATGGAGATGAAGCCAAACACAGATGCAATCTGATTCAATCATGCAAAGAGTGCTGGGGAAAGTTACTTCGTGGAGAAGCAGATTTCCCCAGCATAATGATATCATTCGCCTCTTATGTGAGCCCGATAATATAACAGATGCACTGTGTGTTTGAACTGTGTATTTTTACCACCCAAAGCTACAACACCAGGCTTTCCACTTGCTATTTTGAATAAAAAGTGCCTCTAGCCAGCTGTGAAAATCACTCCAGCTGGAAAACCACAGTACTGGAGAAAAACACATTAACATGGGTAATTTTTAAAAAAAAATACTATTTTAATGTTTTGGCCACAGCAGCATTTTTAGTCTGTTTCCCAAATTCTTCTGTCCACAATGAAACACTAAAATGAGAGAAAACAGCATGGCCGGTGTCTGACCCATGACCTTAACGTATGAGCCACCATTTTCATGTGTTTTGAAGCATTTTGAACATGTTTACTTGGACACCCCTGAGTCATTTACAGTACTAACCAAAG
Organism: Pangasius larnaudii; assembly: GCA_037576815.1. Classification (NCBI taxonomy): domain Eukaryota; kingdom Metazoa; phylum Chordata; class Actinopteri; order Siluriformes; family Pangasiidae; genus Pangasius; species Pangasius larnaudii. The sequence continues at coordinate 21,731,834 of CM074924.1, read as the reverse complement.
TGGACAAACATGGAATTAAAGTACCACATACTGTAAATAAAATGGCCTCACTATAAGTTTTTGGCATCTTGGAATTGTAGAAATCCTATGATTCATCCACTTTTGGAGAGCAGATTTAAAAAGATGTGGTTTTGGTGGTCTAAAATATTGTTGTTGTTTTTTTTACTGTGAATGGTGAGGCAAGCATGATAAGATAAGAAGTAAAATGTACCCATGTTAATGTGGAATAGGCCACAGTAATTTCTTCTTGCCAATAAAGTGCTTTCAAACGCTGATGAATCTGAATTTAATGGAGAGAGACAGATGCAGGTTGCCCCTGCTGAGGGGAAAAAAAAAAGAAAATGTGTACTTCCCTATATTGGTCATCCATTCTAAAACAGCAGTGATCAATAATAATGAGCCTACATTGGTTCTGCGAGAAAAGCAAGAGAAGCTGATGGGGGGGGGGGGGGCTGGGGGGGGCAGTACTCTGCACTGTCAGCTCATTCCAGCGTAGGAGCACAGCTAGTGTGCATTTACTAATAAATCAACTTTCCTTTTAATCTCCGGAATGAGTCATGATAACATTAACTGCATCGTGGCCGAGTACACACACTCCATCACAGCACTGTGGCAGAGTATTGGCACGCAGCAAGCACACACACACACACACACACACA